>JASAOG010000204.1:397500-997500 GCA_030265305.1 Biomphalaria pfeifferi
TATCTATCGAGGTTCCGAGACTGCGTAGGTTAATACAATTTAAAAACTTTTCAAAGGGAATACTTAATATTTATATATTCTCTCTTTCTCTATCTATATATCTTTCTATCTCTCTCTCTATATATAAATATATAAATTAAAAAGTAAAGTTCCCCTTTTAGACCTTGTGATCAATAGGGCAGATGATGTTTCATCTGGTTCTGTGGCCTACGGTTAACGAGTGTGTCATGTGGCCATCACAACTACCAACCACCTTTACTTTTCCCCATCAAATGTACCCATGATAAAGCTGGGTGGACTCGGATGCACCCAAAGATCTCGAAATAAAAAAAAGTCCAATCTTCATTAGGATTTGAACCCGGGACTCCCGACTTGGAATCCATGCGCTTTATCACTTAGCCACTGCGCCTCGCATATATATATATATAGATATATATATCCATGGATTCACAATATTTTTGATATGGGGATAATTCAATCATGAATAAGTTTACTTTTAGATTAAAGAAATAAATTTTCACTTTGAGTACAAGCATTAGAAGAAGCTACCTATTTAAAATTTGTATTAATAGGGTCAGGATGATCTTGAAACTCAGGTTTAGGGATATTTGTGGGATACTGGTGGTAAAGGAACTCGTGATTTCAAGGTCTGGCTAAGGATCAACAGTGACTAGGCCATGTTAAGGCGGTAGGTCGTTGAGTTGGCAACATAACTTCCTCGTTAGCCGCTGCTCTAGAATCAGACCAACTTTATAGCACTTGCCCTAGGGACCATTTTTTTTTCACGTTTTACAAGTTTCGGATATTTTTCCAGTTTTAAAGATAATTACATTCTAGCCCAAACCTCCCGCAGGACGACTGGGGATGGCAGCCTGGTCGTGCGGTTTGCGCGCTGGACTGTCGTTGGGATTTATCGATGGTCGAGGGCTCAAATCCTGCCCGCTCCCATCCCCCGTCGTCCTGCGAGAGGTTTGGACTAGGAAGTAAACTATCTTCAACTCTGAAGGAACATCCGAAACATGTAAAACATTTTACAAAACAAACATTTTACAGCGGACAGGAATCGAGCCCGGGACCACAAAACGACAGTCCAGAGCGCATACCACACACATCAGCCAGCCTTCTGTTTAGTAACGTACGCTACAAGCCTTACAGTTAAATGTTTAGGCAGAGTATGAACGAAAATGTCCAATCGATAAGTTTATAATTAACAAAACACGTTATATAACAGTGTACTTTACGTTGTTAATAAAATACTCAGATTTCAAATGACAAAGACAGGTAGAGTTACATTGTGAAACAGTAAATATCAGTCTAATAGTTTCTCTAGCGTCTTCGTCTTCTTGTGTCTCAATTTCAAAAAACTAATTAAGTAAAAAAAAAAAAAAAAAAAAAATAAAAACCAAACAGCAACAAAAAAAAACCAACAACTAAAAATCAACACGACTATTTTTTTCCCACAATACATTGCAGACGGATGCGGATGTTACAAGAAGTTTAAAATAATGTCAAGGCCACCACCAATACGCCATCGTGACTTGGTGTTACAAGTATGTTTTTTTTTTTATCAGGGTAAAACAACAACAACAAACAAACAAACTTCCATCTATCAGGTCCGCTTTCAGATTCTATTTATAGATCAATTTTAATTGTCTATATTTAATAATTCAAACTGGAGAAATCGTGGCATAGTTGCATCTATAAACAAAAATTAAAATTAATTATTTTTTTTTAGTGAATTATAACCCATTCTATTAAACATTTTCTTGTTTGTTTGATATCTACAAGAAATAAAAATTCAAATAGACTTGTTTATTTAGCATTAACTCTATATAATATCTTTGAATTCATTTCTTAAACGTCACGAAGAACGGTGGTTTCAATTTTAAAAAATACAAATTCTGAAAGGTAAACTCTGAAAGATAAACTCTGGCTTCTATAAGAACGTTTTGGGTCAGATTTAGGTGATTGCAGGCGGGGGTTCAGGGAACTCCAAATGAATGGGGTCCCCACATTAGTGAAAAAAATCCATATTTTTAGAAGTATACAGCTACAATGTGTGTCTGTCATCCTTCCCCGCAAAATACAGGCAATGCTTTAAATCTTACAGTTGGTAACACTTTCGTGGTCAGAAAGTGTCCGCATATAGTTTGATAATAAAATACTCTGGAATAACGAAGGAAATTAAATTAAATTTATAAGTATTGTCTTTCTTTACATTTTAGTATTTTGATTATTAAGTGGCTTTCATTAAAGCTTTGGAAAAATTGTAGGGCCCACACAAAAGTTCGGCCCTAGTGGACAGTGGACCTTTCTTTCAGTTTCATTAGGAATGGTCAGCGAAGCTCATGTCAGAGTATGGAATTGAAACATTCTCTTTTCTCGCAGAAATCTATGAGCAACAGATACGCAAAGGAAAAAATAAATTTAGATTTTAATATTAGAGAAATGTGGTCTGCTGTTAAACGCTTGGAAGAAATAAACAAAGTTATTTATCCTAGAAATAAACTTTACGTTCTAACCACATTGTGATGAAGAGTCAGCAACGAGGCTACAACGAGGCTCCAAAAACTCCGTAGACCATGCGATCTATAGGGCAGATGATGTAAGGCAATCTGTTTCTGTGGTCTACGAGTAACACGGGTGTCATGTGGCCATGACAACGACCAACTTTTTCCTCAACTAATGTCATGTACTGATTAGAGCTGGGTAGACTCAAAGGCACCCTGAAGATCCCGAAATTACCATGATTCTTACCCGAAACTCTCTCGTTCGGAAGCCAAGCGCTTTACCACTCAGCCACCGCCCCTCGCATTATTACGCGGGAGAAGAAAAAGGAAAACCGTACGTTTTCAGCGTCAAAGAGTTCAAAACCGTATCAAAGTGAGACCATTTAATTAATTGTCTTCTATATCTACCGTAATTTTAATTACCGAATTTTTTTTGTCGCTTACATGAAATAAAAATCTGTTTTTTTTTTATAACTTGTTTTTATTTACTTATATATATTTTCCCAAAAAAATAAATAAATGTAAGATCCCTCAAAAATATTATGAGCTTTGTAAAAGCCATTAGGCACTATATATTTTTAAACACATTTCTCAATGTCCTCCACACATAAATAGTACATGAGCAGTCTTATATAATATACAATGTATATTCTTTCTCTTTCGTTGATATTGTTTTATGAGAAGCTATTTAATTTTCTATCCTTTAAAAATCTTTGTTTAAAACAGCTGAATGTATACATGAATAATGAAATATTATAAACATAAAAAGTATGAATCTATATTTAGAAAGGCAATGTGATTCGGGTGTGAATGTTGTTTAGAAACTACAGACACTAATGGTATAAAGAACAGTAAGCGCTTATTAAGTACAATGGAGTCCTAATTAAGAAACTGTCTTATTAACCGGATTTTCCAAAAAGAACTATTACATCCAAAATGAATCAACAAGAAAGCGTTCCGGTAGATCCGATTCCATCCACGCAGTGAGGTTCTCTGAGTCGCGAACTAGGAAGGTCTAGATGTCGTATTGATCTATTCCAAAACAACTTTCTGACAAGAAAGACCAAAAAAAAATACTTTTTGTTTTGCTGATTCACTTAAGTTTTTGCTTTGCAATCGCAGATACCCGCTCTGGATGACAATAATACCAGAAGACAAGAGAGTGGGATATTGCAATGAGGAGGGGGGGGGGTGCCGCGACACCATCGTGAGAATGGAAACGGGGGGGGGGGGGTCAAACAAACTCACGCGCGCAGACGAAACAGCCATGGAAACACGAGGGCACGTAGAAATCAATGCAGAGCCTGAGTTGGAATTATTTTAACGCGCAGAATATAGATAGAGGGGAGGGAGTGGGATACAGGGGAGGGGGTTACTTAGGGAGGGAGAGAGATTTAGAGTAAATACGTGAGGGAGAAAAGAGAGAGGAGGAGAGAGGGAGAGTGACAGAGGGAATAAAAAGCGGAGAAAATCGGAGGATGGAGAAACAGAGGTGAGAAAGAGAGACAGACAGAGAGAGAGAGAGAGTCAGAGAGAGAGAGAGAGTCAAAGAGAGAGAGAGAGAGAGAGAGTCATAGAGAGAGACAGACAGAGAGAGAGTCAAAGAGAGAGAGAGAGTCATAGAGAGAGACAGACAGAGAGAGAGAGTCATAGAGAGACAGAGAGAGAGAGAGTCAGAGAGAGAGAGAAAGTCAGAGAGAGAGACAGATAGAGAGAGAGAGAGTCATAGAGAGAGAGAAAGTCATATATATATATATATAGAGAGAGAGAGAGAGACATGAAGAGCAAGAGAGTGAGACAGATAGAGAGAGAGTCCGAAAAAGCAAGAGAAAAAGTGATAGAGAGAGACACACAAAATCAAATAGAGACAGGGAATGATAGAGACAAAGAGAAACAGACAAAATCAGACAGATACTGGGAATGATAGAGACAGAGAGAAACAGACAAAATCAGACAGATACTGGGAATGATAGAGACAGAGAGAAACAGACAAAATCAGACAGATACTGGGAATGATAGAGACAGAGAGAAACAGACAAAATCAGACAGATACTGGGAATGATAGAGACAGAGAGAAACAGACAAAATCAGACAGATACTGGGAATGATAGAGACAGAGAGAAACAGACAAAATCAGACAGATACTGGGAATGATAGAGACAGAGAGAAACAGACAAAATCAGACAGATACTGGGAATGATAGAGACAGAGAGAGAAAGAGACAAAGAAAGAGAGAAAGAGAAGGAAAACGTGAACATTAAAGTGGTTGGTTTTTCGTATCCCACAAATCTTTGACTCCTATTTTCTTTTGTTTACTCCTGCGGCCTTTAATTACATCACCTTTTCTAAGCCTTCATCAATAGGGGGCGCTATCACTTCGAAACAATAAGCTTATGAGGATATGCGGGCCTACTTCCATGGCGCCAATGAAATCAATAAATACATTATCAGCTTATTTTGGCTTTCTTTGACTATCCCAACAATAGAGTTCAGAAACTTGCCATTGCTTAAAGTCATGCTCAAAGGCCTGGAAGTGCGTCCCAAACCTATCACCGCCCTCCCTTACCCCCTCCACGGCAATATAATTTAAATTAATGTTTACGTTTTTTTTTTTTGTTTTGTTTTTTTTATTTCAACGCCACTGGCAGGTACCCCCGAGTGCACCCAACTTGACATTATTTGATGCAAAAGTTAAGTCCATTGCTTGCTGTGCTGGCCACATGACATCCTCGTCAATTGTGGTTAACAGATGATCTTTACATCATCTGCCCCATAGATCGCAAGGTCTGAAAGGTTTACTATGGCCAAGGGTTAACGAAGGTGACATGTGTCACAACGGGCCTACATTCCCCACTAGAGTTTGGCGCCCTAAGTATTTTGAAAGTTAACAAGCAAAATATAAAATCCGTTAAAAAAAAACATAGCTTATATAAGGTTAAGATTTCCGAAATTACAACTACATCTGTCATCTGTGAAAAATGTAGAAGTTATTTCCCTTATTCAATAACAATCAAAAAAATTAATTAAAAAAACAACTGGTTAATGATTTTTCTGAAGTAGAATAATTAATTGTTTAAGTATCAGTTGGATACGATAATTCGTGTGGGAGAAATCACGTGAACAATTACTAAGGGGACAAAACCCTACAAATTAAGCCATAGCTGTGAATACTGAAGGATTAATTTCCCTTTTTGATATTAAACAAAATAAGTATTAACCAATAATTAATTAACTATCTTTTAAAATTGTGTATTGATTCGTGTCTTATCCATGCCAATAAATAATCGGGCGAAATTCCAACTTGATCCGAGACTGGGTGTGTGGGAGAAATAACGTGTACAGAGGGAATAAAAAGCGGAGAAAATGGGAAGATGAAGAAACAGAGGTGAGAGAGAGAGACAGACAGAGAGACAGAGAGAGAGAGAGAGACAGCGAGTCAGAGGGAAGCGTGGTCGAGAGGCCAAGTGCGCTTGAACTTGACTTGGCTTGGCTACCTAGAAAGGGGCTCGAGGTTCGACAGAGTTGTGTTTACTGAGCGCCTAAAGGCAGCACGGAAAACCAACTCCTAGATACCCCCCCCCCCCCCCCCCACTTGTCCGCAAATGAGATTGGACCAAAAGCGCTCTGAGCATGCTATAAGCATGAAAGTAGCGCTATATAAAAGCTATAATAATAATATTAATAATTTTACCAGACAGACAGAGTGAGTTAATATAAGCTTTGTACTAATCCCAGTCTTTACCAGGCTTCTTCTCCGTGACTTTTTGCTAAGTCAGCGTTTTCCTACACAGCCACCAAAATCCATTTCATTATATATACTTAAGATACTTTTACATTCAATAAATGGTATTAAAACAAACAAACAAACATGTATCATGGAAGAAATGAAAATATGCAAACAATAATCAACATTTACACTCGGTTTCCCATTACTACGACCAGCACAAGAGTGCTATCGATATTTCTATTTCCGACTTCAGGTGTCGAACTTAACCACACAGCGGCATTAAACTTTAGGAGAGCATGCAAGACTGATTTGAAGAAACACACATCACTTTAAAATATAAAAATAATAGCTCTTTGGCTTCTTAAAATCAATTAACCGTTGGCGTACTTTTGTTACTGCGGAAAGAAAATGTAGAGATCTGATCTACGTAGTTCATGGCAACGGTTTAGTCTACCTAGTTTTGAAAGAGCTAGAAGACTTTATGTGTATAGGTTTGAAATCCTGGTTATTTTAATATGAATATTCTAGTGTTTTTTTTCTTTGTTTTTATTACGCTAGCTTGTCAAGAGCAGTGGGCGTGTAAGATGTGAGTGTATGTTTGTTTATTATTTTCTTGTGAGTTGAGTTTTAGCATGGTTTTTTTTTTTCAAGGGGGGTATTCTATGGCCCAGGACAGAAGGCAATGCCTTTTTGCTAACAGATATGTAATTTGGGGGGTAACTAGTTTGGTCGGCTCCGGCCAAAGATTTTCGTGTAGATCTGGCAGATTGTCCAGAGGAGGGGAGATAGATCATAGAAGAATTTAGTTATGGGTGGACAAGAAAATAATTTTTAAAGTTAGAAATAAATGTTTCTCAAAATTTGCTGGGAAAACTCAATTGAACTTTTTGTATACAAGTTTTGTATCGCAACAATGTCTAAGCCAATTACTTATGCTTTAGATGTATATTACCTGTTCCATGTTTCGAGGCATGTAACTGTATTATGACTATTGTGAACAATGTGTTATATTGCATATGAAAAATAGTCTTGTAAATAAATCCTATGATTAACCTACTCATTGCTGCTTTGTAGTATATAATTTATTTATACTAGACTTGTATAAAATAGTCATCCTAGGTAAAATCTTATTCATTCATTTCATTACATTCCACTATCTGAATTATAACTCTACTCAAGTTTCTTCTAATACCGTAGATTCAAGCATCGCATGGCACGTTACATTTGAGGTCAATCTGTACATCATATATTATCTGTCTGAATACTTATCTCACAGTAGGGAGCCAAAATGTAACCTTACATTGCCATCCATCTAAAGATCGAGGGTTCGAGTCTGAGTGAAAACAACATAACATCACATAGGTTGCGTGTGGCGCCCCCTTCTCACTACGCCTCTGGGTCAAGGCAGATTGCATATGTGATGACCACATATTATCAGGGTTTATCATGGCTTAGATAATTGAGTGAATCATCAGCGGTTCTGTGAGCTGATAGACCCAAGTCGTTGCTGTCTGAGCTTAGTCATTGACTACAGTCCTGTTATGGTCTGACGACAATGCAAATTATTTTATTTTTATACTTTGAAATGTTATATTGGTTTAGCTCAAGTTTACCCAGTGTAGCCAAGGATCTAGCAATTCTTTTCCGGAACGATATGATCATGTGTTAAATTTCAGAAAAATATTTATATCCGTTTTCATAGATCGTGTCTACCCACCCTTTGCCCAGGTTCATCTCCGAAAGTTTGATTTGAATAGGGGGGTAGTGTAATAAACATAATAAACAATGCACGAGAAACGGGGGAAAAAAACTAAATTACAAGTATTTTTTTCAAAACACGGGTTGCTTCCTAATCGTGCGGTATACCCGCTAGACTGTCTTTCGGACTTCTCGATAGTTTAGAGTTTGTACCTGAGTGTTATGACCTGCCACAGTCTTCCTGAGGGAGGTCTGGACCGGAAAGTCTTCAACTCTAAAGAAACATCCGAAATTTGCATAAAATTTTATAAAGAAACATTTTTACTGGGTTGAAATCTGAGTTTCAGTTACCGTTCCTTAGCTTTAGGTATTTTTCAAATTATACTCGTTTGTATTGTATTCAGCAGACCACTCAGAGCGATTGGCTATTTTTCCTGTTATTATCGATTCCTTTTTTTTTTTTTTTTTGACGATAATCACGTGACCTACAGAAGACACTTCAACTCGATTTAAATCAAAATCCTTATAATTTTAAAACCTCACCGGTATTTCAACTTTGAACCTTCGCTGTAGAAGTCGTGGACTAGATCTTTTCACTTCTTGGCCCTTCCACCAAAAGGAAAGTACGAGGAGCAGTACAAAAACATGAACCGGACCATTTTCTCCACCTTCTAATTGATTATTTGTTTCGCTTTCAATAATCATTTGGTTTTTATGAAAAGAGTTTCTCAAAGGGAGAGGTGGGTCTTCGGTTAGGCAACCGGAAGCTGTGCAACTGGGCAGCTAATGGAATGCTGGGTACGCAAACAACGGATGTCGAGCTAAGTGATGAACAAGACGCGGCCACAAGGCGCTGCGGTAATGGCATTGTTTTCGTAATAACACCCTCAACGCCGCCGACTATCGCGAAAACAAAGTAGCGAGGCTGATTACAAGTGTAACAAAATAGTTTACCCACACAAAAGAGACAGAGGTGGCTCCTGGAAAGGTTGTTTATAAAAACAAAAAATAAAATAAAATGATTTCAATGAAACAAGCAAAAAATAAATAAATAACAACTTTATATAAAGTGGAAAAAAAAGCTCATTACTGCAATTTATCTCAAAATGGTAAGGTTTAGCTCCCTTTCAGCTATATAAAACAAATTTAATTGATTACTACTAATTGATTACCTAATTTTTTGAGTCCAAATATAATGAGGAATACAGTATTTCCGGTGGCTAAGCAGCCCCAGCTGTAACCTGCATATTTTGACACATCCAGGGCAAGCATAACCATTGTCCGACGATGGTCGATTAAGATTTTCTTTTCGCCGTCGGCAGTAGATTTTCTTTTGGTCTCAAATGTGTTTCCCGCGACCTTTGTGAGTGACCTCCAGCTGTCTCGTTCCGAGGCCGCATGCAGCCATGTGCTCTCTTCTATGCATTGTCTATGATATGAATAATTATGCAACATTTTCACTTGAACTGAGAATGGGGTAGTGGAAGAAAAAAAAACACCTAAATTAACGTTATAAGGGGAATAAATCCATATACACGTAAACTTCTGTAATTAAGTAACATTTATTCCGCTTATTTTTATATTAAACAAAATAATTAATTACTAATAATTACTGAACTAAGAAGTCAATATTTTTTTAATTCATCTTTTGATGAATAATTTTAAAAACATGTTCAACTTTTTAACCAGACAGACAGACAGAGCAGTGGCGTAGCTACCAATGTGCGGGTGGTGCGGGCCGCACAGGACACCAAGTGGAGAGGGGACCAAAATTCCCCCAGTGTGTATTAATTTCCTATTTCCCTGAGCATTTCAGTCAAAACAACTAATTGTATGGACACAAACAAACATAAACTACTGTATTTTAAATATGAACTAACGATTTATAAACTAGTCATGTCGCTATTTTGTTTCATCTCCTTGACTATTTCTTCAATACAATGTAAGCTATAGAACAGATTGAATCTAATTTACTAGATTTATTTCGGACACACGGTACATGTTGTTACTACACTGATCGATGCTCTGTAATATAAAGAAGAAGAAGAAGATAGGCCAACCTTTCTTTACTTCATTGTTTAGTTCATTGGTTTAATCTAGATATTGAGTTTACAAATATATTTCTAAACTCTAGCTCTAAACAATTGTCTTAGTTTATTCATTTCTTTATGATTCTTAATAGTTTAATTTTGGAAATAATTCTATTGTAATGTCAATATTTTTAAAGAAGCTAACCTTTGTTTTCTACGAGTTTTTTTTAACTAACTAGTTAATTGTAATACTATAACGTAAAGGAAATGATGAACAGTGCTCAAGACTGACTAGTCTGGCTGGCGCCTCAAAACCCTTTTAAGCTCAGACAGAGAAATCGGCATCTCTGGTTCTGTCCAGTCTGTGTAGACTATAAGGGCCTCATACCCAGATCTATCGGGGTCCCTCATTACCGACCCATCGGTGTAGCAGAAAATGGCATCTGATTGGTAGGACTTTAGTGTAGCTGATGCCAAGTTTTGGAGTATGGCAGGTGTTAATCGCCTCTTGGTGGCTCCCTCTTGCCCTATAAGGGACATGTTTATATGTGGGGCTGGCGTTCTCCTCCACGGAGGGCAAGTATTAATTCTTCTAATAGGAATTCTATCAGTGGAGAGCCCAGATGATTTTGACAAATTGGCCGCAATGTTTAGGAACAATCGTATTTTTATGCGGTTCCTCTCTCTCAACTGTTGCACTAAGATTGTGGTGGGTAGCCTAGAGTCGCCCCTTGTGTAGCGCTCGTAGGCCGTAAGTACCGCCCTCTCCCTCCTTAAATGTAAAGGGGCCACGTTTGTTAAGATTTCATCATCTTCATTTAAATCCAAAGATGAATTTAATGAGTGGTGGAGGTTATCCCCGAAAATAGAAAAACATGAGACCAGCAGAGCTCACATTCAGTCATCGCTTGCTTGGACGGAACTTGAAGTTCGCCTGAGAGTAGGAAACAATATGGACAACAAGGCCCAAGATTTGATTATACAAGAGACGAATACCTGGAGAGTTAGTAAATTTACTATCAAAGTACGATCCACTCTCGAGGGAGCATGTGCTTCGAACTAAGCTTTGTTCCAGACCGAATACATACATGTCTCCACAAATACAAAATGAATTTATTACAATATTGGGGGATCACGCTAAAAAACAAATCCTACAGCAAGTAAAACAAGCCAAATATTTCTCTATTATTTTTGACAGTACACCTGACATCTCAAAGCTGGATCAAACTTCCCAAATTTTACGGTACGTTGTCATGGATAATGACGGGTTGCAGGTTCGTGAGTCTTTTGTTGACTTCATCGACACAAAGGACAAGCATGCTGCTGGAATCGATGACATGATTCTAGAGAAACTACGTTCGGATGGCTTAGACATAATGGACTGCAGGGGTCAAGGCTATGATAATGCTGCGGTCATGAAAGATCAAAACTACGGTGTCCAAAAACGTATTCTAGAAGTCACTATTCAATGCCTGCTCAAACTCTGGAGACATTAACTAGCTGAGATGAAAATTCATCGACTAGATCTGAAGCAGGTGGATTATTGGTTGCTGTTCAGTCTTTTAATTTTGTCACCTATCTTGGATTTTGGGCTCCTGTATTAACTGAAATTAATGATGCGCAATTCTACCTTCAAAAACAAGGATTGTCTATTCGAGACTGCTCACTCAAACTAAAAACATTAGAGACATTTTTAAGTAGTAATCTAGAGGACATCGCTGAAGCCAGCATTACCTGTGCCGAAAGCGTGTGTTCAGATCTGAGAATCAGTACAGAACCTCAAAAACGTATTGGCCATAAGAAAAAGATGCCTGGTGAGAAAAGTGACTACTCTGTACTTACACACAAAGAAGAGCTACGAAGGGAAATTTATTCTACCTTGGACAGGACTGTTCAAGAAATAATCACCCGATTCGAGCAACTTCATGATGTAGCAGATAGATATGAATTTTTGCCGCCTTCCCAGCTATTAAATCCTCAGGTCGAAATCAATCTCGATAGTTCTCCTAGCGACATTGATAAAAACGAATTTCTGCTGGAGCGAAAGAGGCTTCAACGGTTTGTCACAGTTTCATCAGAAGCCTCCAAACTTCCAAAACAAAGACCTGTTAAGCTCTTGAATTTTATAAATAATTATCAGCTAGATGTTTCAGTCCCGAATATCGTCCTAGCTATTAAATCCTCAGGTCGAAATCAATCTCTATAGTACTCCTAGCGACATTGATAAAAACAAATTTCTGCTGGAGCGAAAGAAGCTTAACGGTTTGAGACAGTTTTATCAGAAGCCTCCAAACTTCCAAAACAAGGACTTGTTGAGCTCTTGAATTTTATTAATAAATATCGGCTAGATGATTCAGTCCCGAATATCATCATCATGATTCGCATTTTTTTGACTATTGCAGTAAGCGTCGCTAAATGCGAAGTTTTTGCAAACTTAAACTGATCAAGAATTATTTGCGATCAACGATGACTCACTAATTTGGCCATTTTGTCCATTGAACAAGAGCTGGTGGAAAAAAATGGATTTCAATAAAATTATTGATACTTTTGCCAGCAAGAAAGCACATAAAATTCATTTGTAGTATGTTTATGTAAAAGGGATTTTTTTGAATTAACAATATTTGATTTATGAATACATATTATTTTGAACAGGTTTTGCAATGTTATTAATTAGTTAGTTTTTTTGTTTTTTTTGGGGGGAAGGGGGGAGGGGGGCATCAAGATGAGGTACCTCTCCAGGCATCATATACTCTAGTTACGCCACTGAGACAGAGTGAGTGGATGTAAGCTTTGTAAGAAAAATAGGAAATACAATTGCTTACGAAATGTGTTCAGGAAATTGCGTAATTATTTGTAATTCACGGAACTAAGCGTAGAGACAGGACGCACGATTAAGACAGGAGGTGTCGTGAGATTGTGAAGGGCAGCCAAGAAATATACTGCGCCACCTCCGACATGGCTGCAGACGCCTCTCGCGAAACTGGTATAATCAGTCTAAAATATTTTTATTATATTTTAATTTAATGTCATTTTACTGGGTTAATATATTACAACATGGATTGCAGATAACAAGGAAAAATTTTTTTAAAATTTTTTTCTTTTTTGCCTGTTGAAAGGTATAATGACCGACATCGCCCCCCCCCCCCCCTTTTTTTCCTCAAATTTGGCGAGACGCCTTGAAGATTGACCAAACGGTCTGTTAAAATGAGATAATATATACATTTCAAGATGGTATCAAGGAATGCATTAATGTAAGCATAATCTCGATAAAAAAATGACAATCAGGTTGTTTTATAATCAAAAATACCAATTTACTATTACTGCTTACTTTGTTCGAGCTCATATGAAGTATTGATTTGAATTTTTTAAAAAGAAAGAGTTGTGTATTTAAAAAAAAGTTAAAATATGTTTTGCATAATTTTGAAAGTTTTACAGTTTATAACACTCTACTTTTAAACGAAATTGAAAAAATGCTTATATACAGAGGAATATCCTTCAAAATAGGCCAATGCTTTCTCTTTCTTGTGATATCTTTCTTACTTTCTATCTATCTGTCTTACTCTCTCTCTCTCTCTCTCTCTCTCACTTACGATATTGTACTCTCTTTATCATTTTACCTTTTACTCTGTCTTCCTTACTCTCTCAATCACTCTTGTTTGTTTTTACATATTTCAAATGCTCCTTCAGTATTGACGTTTGAAGATTATTACACATTAGTCTGGTGTTGGAGGCGGCGTGCAGGGTTTGAGCCCGGGACTGTTGAAAAATGTTCAGAGCGTATACAACACGACCAGACAGCCTCTCATCCTCATTTCACTTTTTTTTCTTTTATTTATATCTTTCTTTCTTGCATCTTCTGTCTCTCTGTGTCTCTCAGTGTCTCTCTGTGTCTCTCTGTGTCTCTCTCTGTCTCTCTGTGTCTCTCTCTGTCTCTCTCTATCTCTCTCTGCCTCTAACCTTTTTTTTATATTTCTCTACCTCACTCTCCTTTCTTTCTGAGTTTTTAAATGTCACTTTACTGATCCTTATTTCCTATCATATCACAATTCTTTCAAACTCCTGTCATCATTCTCAAGTTCCTGTCATGTCACAATTCCTTTAAACTCCTGTCATCATCCATGACATTGCTAGCCAAAACGTTCCTAGTGATGTAGTGGCCGAGGAGCTGTACAAGCTAATGGAAAAACCACGGTTTAAATCAATATAAAACATGTAATGTGAACCACATAAAATTAAACATAAAAAAAACACACGCCTCCATTTCAGTGGCCTCATCCAAGGGTAAACCAAGCTCCACATGTAATAGATTTATAAAGTTCTTTCCCGCCCTACCCTATGCGCCCCTCACGCCATTACTCTAGCGCCCCATTAAGTTTATCATGTAATGTGTGGTTTCATTTAAGCCCCCCTCCCTTTCTCTCTTCCAAATCGTGTTGACATACTCGTGAAGCATGTTAAATGAGCAAACAAAGTCACACATGCGCTCCTCTCAAAAAAACAATGAAAGACACACACACACACACACACTAATGCATAGCTACCTATTCATGTACAGACCCGAACACACTCAGACACCCTCCCCCCCCCCCCCCCCCCCCCCCATCAAATTTTATTTAAGGGTATGAGTTGACTTTGCGTCTAAACTCCTGCACGATTTGAAACGACACCGACTAATGTGTGTGCGTGTGTGTGTGTTTACGTCAGCCATTTAAATGTATCTGTCTGTATGTGTGGGGCGGGGTGTGGTGGCCGACTGGTAAAGCAAGAGGCCCCGGGTTCGAATCTCGGTGAAAACTGGGATTTTTAATTTTGTGATTTTAAAGACGCCCCTAAGTCCACAGTGCTGTAACGAGTACCTGAATTTAGTTAGGGAAAGTAAAGACTGGCCACAGGACACCCTGCTCGTTAACCGTTGGCCGTGAAACAAATGACTTTTACATAATCGCAGGGTCTAAAAGAAGCACTTTACTTAATTACAGAATGTATGTATAAATGCTATACATCAGTGGTCCTCAAAAAGTTTTCTGTAACGAAACATTTCACACATTTCCAAAATTTATTGGCACACACACCATACTTTTTTTTTTTTTTTACAAATCTTAAATAATTGAAACATAATTGAAACATATTTTAAATCCTGTGGTACAAATTATTTTAAAGTATAAAACCATACTAGTGCGTTTGTGGCGGACTCGAGCTTTCCGGGTACGAATCCAAGTGAAGACTTGAATTTTGAATTAAGGGATTTTAGGGCGCCTTTGAGTTCACATTAGTTTGGGGAAAAGTAAAGGCGGTTGGTTGTGCTGGCTTCATGACACCCTCTTTAACCGTTGACCACAGAAACCGATGACCATTGCATCATGTGACCCAAAGATTGCAAGGTCTGAAAGGGGAACTTTACTCTAGGGCCTTTGTAGCAATTGTATGTTTGTGATAAAACAAACAAAAAAATTAGCTAAAATTGCTACATTTTTAAAATCGTCAGTCTAGCCGAGACGAAACCAATCGTCATAGAAGGCCTGAACACTGACCTGAAACGTCTCAACCTGTGGGCAGTAGAGTCCAATAGCCACGTCACAGGTCTGTACGACGAGGCAACAAGCTATTGGTGTCCACTGCCCACGGGATGCGACGTCGCCTGCCAGTGTAGAGCCCTTCTGTAACGAATGGACTTGGTCTAGCGCCAATCCAGTTTCTTCACTTTGACTTTGTAAGTCTTTGTTGGGACTTTAGAAAATTCTGCTACGCACAAATAGGATATAAGGGAAACAGAAGTGAAAGGATGATAGCTTGTTTCGAAATATTGTGGAACTCTTCAGCTAAACTATACCAGAAATATTATAATGGTTGACCTTTGTTTCAAATTTTAATTTTAAACGGTTCAAAGTTCATTGTGATGTCGTTTTATCTGTTACAGAAAAGCGCTTATACAAATAATTTTTATTTTTAATTTCTGCATTTGCCAAGGAATTATTTCAGGTGTAGGCATGCTTTTATATTACTCCGATAAATCGTGGAACACATTTTCTGGCCTCTTGGAATAGATTGGAAAACACTAATATAGAGCATTGAATGAGAAAGCCTGCCGACATGTATTTATTCATAATAAATGTCAAGGATGTAATGTCAAGGATTTTATGAATTTAATAAATTTCTAGAAATGTTGCTCGTTTTTTTTTAGATAATACAATTATATGATCACAGACCAACACCCTCTGGATATACCCCGTTGAGAGTATGTTCACAGATCTACACTAGACACACAGAAGGTATACCCCAATGAGACTGATCAAAGAACTACACACACAGAAGTAATACCCCAAATTAGACATTGATCGCAAAACTACACGGTAACGTGTAAAACTCAATAATACAATGGCGTCGTTTTCTACTGCGCACACAATAGTGGCCGATGTGTATGAGTGGTAAACCACTTGGCTTCTGATCTGTTGAATCTCTGGTTCAAATCTCTTTATAAAATAGGGATTTTGAATTTCGGGATTTTTTAGAACACCTCTGACTCCCCCCCCCCCACCCCAACTTTACCTGGCATTAGTTGAGGAAAGTCAAGGGGTTTGTAGTTGCACTGGCCAAATGACACTCTCATTAACCGTTGACCATACAAACGGATATTAATTTGTTGTTATAGGTCGTAGGTCCTGAGCAGTCGCCGTTACAATTTTTTTTTTGTTGTTTTTTTTTGTTTACATATTGCTTCTCATTTCATTAGATGAGTATTACTAATTTGCATAACTTTGTTAGTGTATAGAAATTAACCACGGAGATGTAGATTCCTTTTAAAACCCTTCTCAGGCTAATTCTCTTTCGAACAAGCGATCATTTTAAAGACCCATGACATTGTCTTTTATATAGTTGCAATATAAAGAACCGGGTAACCTTAGTGTTAATACATATTTATTACCAGGTTATGCCGAGATAATGACATCGAGCTCCTTGACCTTTTCAGGTATTACATCCAGGTCATAAGAATGTAATGGGACACTCTGCGACGTCTGCTGTGCCCGCGCATGTCTTCGCGCTGAGGGAGCATGTAGGTGTGAACCTCTGTGTTTGTGAGAAAGAGAGAGAGAGAGTGAAAGAGAGAGAGAGAGGGGTTGAGATTGAGAGAGAGAGAGAGAGAGAGCCCAAGAGTGAAAGAGAGAGGGAGGGGTTGAGATTGAGAGAGAGAGAGAGAGCCCAAGAGGGAAAGAGAGAGGGAGGGGGTTGAGATTGAGAGAGAGAGAGAATGAGAAAAGAATAAGTGTGCATTTATCGACATGAAGCAACTGGAGAATAGGCGACCTCATCGTGGTGTCCTCTGGTAACGGGAATAAGTTCACTCCCTTGCTCTCGGGGTGTTCCGAAAAGGGCTAGCGTTGCGGGAGCCCCAACTTTCCTGCCAGACTATCACGCTCTCCCGGTGCTGAGACTGGAAAGGGTTTGGGGCTCAGCTCTGACTTACATAGCTCCTGCACTCTCGTCTGGTGTAGAGACTGTGCCTGTAAGGTTGTACAGCTTGTGATGAACTGATCATCCGCCTTCCTGGAGACTAGTGAAGGGTCAAGCCATTAAAATCTGCGGGACCTAAACTGGTGCTTACAAAAATGGTCTCGTGCCTCACTCCACTTTCGTATCTTGCAGCATTTTCCAGGATGTTAAGAGTGTCTTTTATGGTTCTCTCTCGCCATAAGCAAACGCTCCGTGCTGAGTTTAATCTCTTACAGCCAGTTCCAGGATGTTAAGAAAATCTTTAGGGTTTCTCTATCTCCTTACACAAAGCATCCGTGATGAGTTTAGTCTCCTGAAGCTAGCTCTAGGATTTTGGCACTGTCTTTCAGAGCACTGCTATCAAACTCCTCGGTGAGCTATGAAGTACCATCTTCAAACATGTATCAACCTGGCCAGATGGCAAATTTAGCAAAAGTATCACCCATAAACTGGCATCAAGGATGAAGCAATCTGGCAGCGTTGACGTGACTGTCAAGTGGCAGCCAGGCACGCGCGTTTCTAATCCCTCTTCTCTCTCTCTCTCTCACACACACACACAACTACGGTTACACACAACACAAAAAGTTCTGGTATGTATATAAAAGGTAAAAAATGTGTCCATGTCACTGCCACGCTGGTATCTAAGGGTGGGGGAGGGGGGAGGGAAGTGAAAGAAGGAGAGAGAGAGAGAGAGAGAGAGAATCTCAAGGTGGAGGTCTAGCCAGAGAGCTCCTAAACAATCGATGCCTGCGTTGTATCGCACTGCGTAAACACCCCAATTATCCGACCTACCTCCCCACCCCACTTGTAGCGAATGCAGATTATCGGACTTCTGCTGGTTATTTCCCCTCAAAGCGCGTGTGTACGTGTGAGTATGTCAGGATAAATCAACGGCGTAGACTCGTCCTAGGAGGTAATCAGAGGAGTCAATTCTCCTTGTTACTATTTATATCTCCAAATCTTGTCATCATTAGGTGTCTCTGTAGAGATATGGTTTCACACTGAAAAGCAAAAGCTAAATGAACTATAAAGACACATCTTAAACAAGGAAATATTTAAAAATTGCTTTTAAAAACAAAAAAAAGGACAAGCTTATATATTGGAAAGAACTGTACATTTACAGCCATACCTTTCATTATTTGTAGACAGCATCAAAGTAAAACTCATTTTCGCACGACACGTGAGACTCTTGTATGTTGCGTGAGTTATATCTTGTTGAAGGCGCAATCTACTACAGGTCTTAAGTTTTCCACCCTAATTAAATTACCCGCCTATTAATTTGCGGTGGCTGAGGGGTAAAGCGCTTGGCTTCCGACCCTTGCGTCATCTGTCCTATAGACCACATGGTCTGAAAGGGGAACTTTACTATATATGTTCATTGTTTATATTATATATGTTTATATTATCATTTCACTGGTGTGTTTCTACATATAAGTACTTTCAAGTTGAAGTTGTGAACATTTATAAATAAATACATTTGTTAATAAATATTAAGGTTGTTTTAAAAGTAGTCTGTTTAAGTTTATTTCACTAGGAATGTGATACGCCTACATCAGTTTAGTTGTAAGCCTAGAAGACTAAAAAAAGAATCTTTTACTCTAATGTCAAAACTGTCCTGTCATGGAGAACAACTGAGGCGACAATAAAAAAAAAGTGCATTACAGACCTTCATCAACAGATGCCTGGGAAATATCCTAAAATTACACTGGTACGACAAAGTAGAAAACACCAAACTGCGGGAGATGAGTGGACAGACAAATATAGAGTTGCAGATCTTAGAGAGGAAGTGGAGATGGATTGGTCACACCCTTAGAAAAGATACCAGCAACAGAGCTAGACAGGCCTTAGAGTGGAACCCCCAGGGAACAAGACGCAGAGGAAGATCAAAAAGAACATGGCGACGCAGTGTACTAGAAGAAGCCAAGAGGACCAGGAAGAGAGACCGTGGAGAGTGGTGTGTTTTTGCTGAGGCCCTATGTTCCACGAGAAACCCAAAGGAATGATGATGATGATGATGATGTAAGGCCCGAGTAGACTCCACCACGGGGAGATCCGTGCATAACGCTTGATATCCCAGAGGTCTCACTTTTCCTGCCAAATTAAATTCCCCGCTTTTTGAGTTAGAAATGTTGGTCCCTGAATCGATTTCTGGCACGCACATTTAATATGTAGCCTTTAACCAAGACTTGCATTTTTAAAAAAAAATATTCTATGTAAAGGGAAAACTATTTGAAATACTGGCTATATTACTGGAAAAAAAAAACTCAGCAGAGGTGTCCCGCCCTATACGTGTCAGCTTAACAGGGCGCCGTTATTACCATATACGCCCAGTTCGCAGCACAGACAATAGAGAGCCGTAACAAATGTCAGGTACATGATCGGGTGACATGGGTAGCCTACATAACATCATTGAGAGTGCATGAACCTATTCGACTTGTGAAATCTACCCAATATCTATGTTGGATTGTTTTTTTATTTAAACAAGTTAATAAGTAATGATTTTACAATAGCAATTATTGAAATACTTCAGCATATATATATATATATATATATATATATATATATATATATATATATATATAGAGAGAGAGAGAGAGAGAGAGAGAGAGAAAGAAGATTGTGAAAGTGGGAGATTGTTAAATAGAAAGAGTGTTATACGTTACACTCTTACGTGTTTAAATGAGAAATAGTAGGCCTATATTAGATTTATCAGCTTCTCTTTATTCTTATACTAGCCGGATATGACCCGCGGGCCTTAGTTTGGATATTACTGACCTTGTGGATTAGATTTAGTTATATGTTTAACATGGCAAATGTTCCCTTAACATTCTTTTCCAATGTTGCTACGAAAATGAAATTACACTTTGAAATTGGTTTATCCGTTCAGCCGACATATTGATATCTAATAGTAAATACTGTGAAAACGGGTTTACCCGATTTGTTTAAAAGTTTCTTTTTTTAAATAGAGATAAATTTAGGTATTTTTATTTTTTAATTTTTAGGCCTCCCGGTTTCTAGGAGGGATGTTAAACATAAAATACGGTCTCCGCCGTGATCTAAGGAACATAGATGTCAAGTTTTATCAAGATTTATCAAACGTTTTTAATTTCTATGCGGGACATACGTATGAACATACATAGTAATACTCCTTACATTCTACCTTATATATCAGATAATAGCAGATGCAAGGGCGGACAGGTGACCGTTGCATGCAAATTTCCCTATGTGACGAGCTAAACCTTTCAAATCCGTTACAATATACAATGTTTAGACTTTAGAGGGACATACTTCACGGCAGCAAAGCAAAGGGCAACAACTCAATAAATATCTTGTCTCGAGTACTGAGTATCAAAGATATTGTAGAGCGATAAACACACATCAATGTCAAGAAATGCAAAGCTATAAATGACATGTATGTTTATGACACTCACCTGTCATTTGGAATGTTCATTGATTCAATAACTCAACGCATATTATCGGATGGTTTGTTTCGACTATAATACTTTGTTGAGTCGTGGTGGCCGTGAGATACAGAACCCCACTTCCAAAAGAGTCTCAAGTTTGAATTCAAATCACGTTATACACATCAATGGATACACATAGAATGGATGTGCTTCCTGTACGAAGGCTTTTGTATAGCCCTATGATGCATTAGCCAAGCAAGACCTACATATTTGGCTTCAGGATTGAAAGGAGAACATGTATATTACACTTTCCTTTCTTTCCATTAAGCCTATTCAGAGCTATAGGGGTTTGCGATATGATTTACTGTTTTAGAAAATGCTACAATACGGAACACAATTTTTTTTACAGTATTCATGTATTTTTATGCAATGTTTTCTTTAATGTTCAAAGCAAAAATAAGCGTAATCAGTAAAGTTTTAGTATCTAAAAGACAACAGAACATAGTGTTTGATTTTTGTGGAGAGAGCTTGCCGCCCTATTCGCCAAAATCCGTGGTGGATTTAAGTTTACCACGTATAATCTTGACCTATGTATCATGCCCCAAGTGTGTCCGTAGTCCAAAGTGGAAGACAGCTTTGACAATATATCACCAGCTTCTCTCGAGTGAGGTTTTGGGAGGCTTAAATCATCTCGTTCGAAAGCCCTGGACAGAAACCCAACTATTATCATTAAAATCCCCATGTGTTTTTAATGATCATTATGTCTAACTGTTGTTATCTATTGATATGATCTATCATTGGAATCGATCTTTAAGTCCTACTGTTATTATCGATTGCTATGCTCTTTTGTTATATTCTTTAATTACATTCATTTGTTCTTATCATTCATTATGTTCTTTTGTTTTTATTGATCATTATGTCCTACTGTTCTTATCGATCTTTACGCTCCATTTTTATTAGCAATCATTATGTTCCTTTGTTATTATCGATCATTATGTCCTACTGTTATTATCGACAAGGGTCAGTATTGAAGCCAGGACACATTGTCCGTATGTTCCAGCTTGCTAAACGCATTAATGTTGAGGGTTTTCTTTTGATTTTATTTGGCGGGTGCGGGTGAGCAGCTTGCTTTTTTATTTTGTCTTAGCACCAAGCGACCTGTGATGCGGCAAGCTGTGGCAGGATAGCCCTTTATTGTCCGAGAGCTGCTCGGCTTAAGGCAGACAGTAGCTATCCAGTGAGGCTAAAAAGCCCCTCCTACCGTCAAGAGTGGTCCCTGGCGTTCCAGCTTACGCCAATCAGCTAGGAACTTATTACCGGTAACTACCACTCTCCGTGCTTTTTCAAAGACATTACTGTCAGAGATGGAGTGACCTCTCCATTGCTGGGGGAAAGCCTGGGCGGTAAATTTGCGAGTGCTGGGCTGCCCACACGTCAGCACACGCCTCTCTACCATACTGACCGGGTCCAAAGGGATGGCGAGCCATCACAATTTGGGGACAGGTGGCTGCAGGAGTTTGCCAGAGAGCAGTAGTCTTACTACTGTTCCCCCGCCTACGGGGCTCCAGGACCGGATTTTTTGTTAGGGTTTACTCCCTTAGCCTTGGACCTTACAGGGACACACACACAAGGCAGTGCGGCTATTTACCTATAGCTAGGGGTTTGATTTGTGGGCAGCAGGGCGTGTCCGCACGCCGACGGGCCATGCCAGCCTCACATCTTGGGGCCAAACCTCCTCCGAGACCCTTGCAGTTTAGCCTGAGGCTTCGCAGCCACAGTTTCCATCTGCCACCACGAGGAGGTACTGCATAGGACTTGCTGTGGAGAGGCTATGTACTGGCAAGAGAGACTTACAAAATTAGTATCTAGTATCTCCTTGTTTTTCTAGCACAAAGAGACCCATCACTCTTTGAGGGTTGAAAGTAAGTCAAACTTACGAGTGCAGTTACATTTTGCGGGGGATGGGTGACACGGCCAGAGGTGAGAGGACCTGTGACACACAAAAGCTGTCTGTCATGACAATGGGTCAAACGAAAGTAAACATTGGAGTGACGTATTGACATTGGTGGCATTGTGTGCGTGTGTGCGTGCGAGAAGACACTTTAGATCATGTCCACGATCTGGTTCATATTCGATATGTAAACAATAATATATAGATCAGTGCTGCTCAACCTTTATCAGTGTCTCTTTCAGACTTTGCGATCTTATAGGGCAGATGATGTATTTGTATATAAGGCCTACGGTTAACGAGTGTTGTATAGCTAGGACAACGACCAACCGCATTACTTTCTCCAAGTAAAGTCAGGTACCAGTTACTATTTGGGGCATTTGGGATCGTCTTAAAAATCCCAAAATTCAAAATCCCAGTCCTTACCGAGATTCGCACCCGGGACTTCTCTGTTCAGAAGCCAAGCGCTTAACCACTCAGCCAACACGCTCCTATCTGTTTTTATGGCCGACGGTTACTGATCTTGTCATACGGCCAGCTTACGACTAACCGCCTCTACTTCCCAAGCTGCGTCATGTGCCCATCAGACTCTAAAAATGCCGCAGTTCTTCACCGGGATTTGAACTCGGGACCTATCACAATCAAGAACCTAGTGCTTCACCACTCTACTAAACGCCTTTTCGGACTGAAGATCATTTAAATCTCCCCTCGTTGAACTACAAAAAGATATTGCCCAATCCATGAAACTTTCCCTTGTCGTTTTATTATTTACTTTGTTGTAGACGTCTAGGGCCAGATAATGTCCGAGGGCCTTAGTTTGGGCACTACTATTATAGATAATGATTTAGATAACAAATAAAAACAAGTTATGCCTCTTACGTGTAAACTACACATTAAGTGTGAGTTCCGGGTTTATTGCTCTCCATGCGATTAAATTGTGTTTTATTGGCAAGAACTTCCCTCTCTAAATCACAGGTAACTGAATGGTTACAATGTTACGGGTTCGCTGTAACTAACCTACATTCAAGATTGTATCTAGAAAAAAAAATTTAAAAAGTGCTAAGAAGGAGCGGTCCAGAGATAGAAATGCGACGTTAGCCCGAAAGCCCGCGGGAACAATTCTCTGTGACAGCTCTGATCACATCTTCGATTAGAATTTGACAAATACTTTTAGAATATTTTTTTTAAAATCAGATATAAACAAAAATGTATATATCTGCTGAGGAAATAAATTGAAGTCTATTCTGCTTTTTAACAAAGAAGTTTGTGAGCAGTTTTGAATTTCAGCACGGCAATTGTATCAAGCTTAAGATGTTTATACCTTCGGGTAAATCAGAGGGGTGGTAAGTGGGACAAAAGGACCCGCACCTTTCAAGGGCGCTGCGATAAAGAGATTCTTTGTCACCGTCAACATATCGCACAAATATTCGTGGCCCTGATATGGCATCCTCCCATGGCCCCGCGTCGTGCTAAGGCCGCCTCGACCATCTATGGATAGTTGCCTGGTCGTGCGGTATCGCGCTGGACTAACGTTAGGTCTAGATGGTCCCTGGTTCATACACCGCCCGATGCTTTCCCCGTCGTCCTACGGGAGCTTTGGTCTAAGATGTAGATTATCTTCAACTCTGATGGAACATCCGAAACACGTTGAATATTTTTTTTTTTTTTTACAAACTGGAACTGCAAACCAACACTCGACCCAACTCAACAAATGTGTCTACAACATTGATGTAGTGTGCTGATGACTGAGTCTATGTATCACTCGATGCGTTGTTCAATCAAAGTAAGCATTGTATTAGGTCTGTCTAGCAAGTTCAGGGCTCGCAAAAACTTCCTACAGGGAACAGTACCAGGAAAAGAAGAGGCAGACAGAGAAAACGATGGGAAGACAACATCAATGAAAGTCTCTGAAAGAGATTCTATCCAAGTAAAAAAAAAAGCCCAGAGAGGATGGAAAAAGATGATTAACATGTTCTGTGGTGCCCCAACGGTCCAACAGACTAAGATGAATCTCTTAGAGTATCTTAACTTATTTCTGTACAACTTTTACTATAACATTGAGGAGGACAAAAAATGTACACCAATTATGGCATCTTGATCTCGAGTGGTTAGAAGTAACAGGATGATACCATCGTACGTAAGAGCTGTTACAAAATCGTGTCAGTATCGTGTATTAAGTGGATTAAGTGTCCTGTCGTTCGGGGCGTCAAGCTTGAGGGTTGCATGGTCGTGTGTATGCGCTTGTGACTGTTTGCTTGATGGTCCTAGGTTCAAACCCTGCCCGCTGCCATCCTTCGCCGTCCTGCAGGAGGTTTTGGGCTAGAATCTACTAACCTTCAATTCTGAAGGAACACGCGAAACGTAAACCAAACAAAAAAACAAAAACAACGAAGTGGAAGGCCAAATTCTGAAGCTCTATTGGCAAACAGCACAAGGCCTTCACATTATAAAGTCCGCATTGGATTTCACAAAGCTGAATTACTCCCATTATTTTATGGAAGTTCATTTTCATAGCGTATGACAGTTGTATTGTCTATTAATGTAACTCTTTGTCAACCTTTTTACAATACCTTTATGCAAGTCAGAACCTTCATAGAGGGACCTGAAAACTGAATGCAAATTTAATATAAAAAAATAGAAATTTTACAGCTGATAAAAATCAATGAGAAAGGAATAATTAGCTCCTTGGGCTAAAGAGTTTGATCATTTTAATTTTTTCGAAGTTAAAAAAGAAATACATTTTAATTTGGTTATAAATAAACATGGCGAAGTCATTCGTAATAAACCAATACCTGAGTAGTTTATTAAATTGAAAGCTGCTTTCAATTTATTGATAGATTATTTTAGCTTTGCCTCCATGTTTACATCAATGTTAAATAGATTATTACATCTATATTCTAGATCTACAATTAGACTAGATCTTAAGATTTCTAAACAAGGTAGGGCCTACTATGGTGGCAAGATCGCACTACAAACAGCGATGTCCTTGCGAACGCCGGTATGGACAGTATAGAGGGACTTCTTATGGTCCGACAGTTACGCTGGGTAGGGCACGTATCCCGTATGGGAGACGAACGTATGCCAAAGGCAGTCTTTTTTTTGGTAAGATAAAAGGTGGTCGACGTAACAGAGGCGCCCCACGGAAACGCTACAAGACCAGCTTAGGCGTCAACTTTCGTTAGCTGACATAGAAGAGAGCACCTGGTTGCATGCGGCCTCAGAACGGGACAGCTGGAGGTCACTTACGAAGGCCGCGGGATACACATTTGAGCAAAAGAAAATCCGCTGCCGAGGACAAACGCAGACGGCGAAAACAAAAATCCTAATCGACCACCTGCGGACAATGGTTATGCTTGCACTGGATGTGGCTTAATATGTAGGCCACAGCTGGGGCTGCGCAGCAACGGGAAATACTGAATTCCTCACTAATCTTCGGACAAGCCTTTTTATTATGGCCTACTACATAGACTATAGATAGATTATCTAAGCCTTGCTTATATTTTCACGTAAATCTGATATAGATGATAACATCTATATAACTAGATCAAAGGGTAAGTTTAGATCTAGACTAGATCTAAGGAGTTCTAAAACAAATGTATCAATCTGCATCTAGTTCTGGATGTCTATATATTGAAATCACCAATAAACAAATCAATAACTATACAATGTCTTCTGGCCGAATGGGTTACGACGCTGGTAGGCTATATCAAACTGAAGGTACAAAAGTACGAGTTTGGTACTCGGCTAAAGCAACACGTTTTTGTTTAATATTTTTTCAAATATTTAATTTTATGGTAAGTTGTATAATGGGGATATTGCCTTTTTATAGAATTAAAAAAAATATTCTTCTTGTTTATATGTAGCTTTAATTTTTATTACTGTTAGCTGGAGTATCCTAAAACGAGGTAAGTCTAAAAAACAAAAGTCACCCGCAAACTTTATTAGGTGAGAAAGAGGAATGATCAAAAACAATAATAACAACAACAACAAAAATTGCAATAACAGCAATAACAAAAGAACAACAATAACAATAACAACAATAATAATAACAACAACAAACATAAAATAACGACAACGTTGCCTGATAAAAAAAAGATAAATAAATTTGTTAACTTCAAAATTAAAATTTAAGTTATTTATGTTACTACATATATATATATATGCTTTCATTATATAGACATTCAGAACTAGATGCAGATTGATACTCTTGATTTAGAACTCCTTATATATATATATTATCAATAAAATACTATAATTCCAAACGTTCCTGGAGGCGAATAAAATAATAAACTAATTCCTGGGGAATTCGTTTGAATTGTACTTATTTATGCCTGATAACATTGTTAGAGAAATGAAAGTCAGAAATCAACCGTATAATAAATGTCTGGTGTCAGCAAGTGACTGGCATTTATTGGTTTCATTGGACGACTTGCCTTGTTAGCAGGCGAACGTGTACTCGTGAGAAATAGAAGAGAGGTAGGTAGGCAGAGCGAGGCTGTGGCCAGGTGACCTAATCTATCTATCTATCTATCTATCTATCTATCTATCTATCTATCTATCTATCTATCTATCTATCTATCTATCTATCTATCTATCTATCTATCTATATGTGTACCTGTCTGTCTGTCTGTCTGTTTGTCTGTCTTCCTTGGATCCCTGCAAGCACCAACCTATCCACCTATCCGTATCACTATTAATCTTTTCTAAGAAAAATGTTCTTTCCATCAACTGGAGCAATATACAGGTTTGGCGGTATTTCAATAGTGTGAAATATTAGTGTCCTATAGTAATTTCTGTTTGTTTCAAACATACTCTAGCACCTATTCAGAAAAATCTCATAAAGAATTGATCAACTCTTTTCTGTTTAAATAATTATAAGCTTTGTAATTAGCCATTGTATCTACATTTATAATAATAATAATAATTATTATTATTATTATTGGGACTACGATGAATTTTGTTTCTCTTTAGCGAAACTCGACCATTGCAGCGCCAGAGAATGACTACTCGTTCATTTCTAACATAATAATAATAATAATCATCATCATCATCATCATCATCATCATTGGCCTCCTTCAGTCGTAGGACGACTATGGTTCATCTCAGAGCACACTTCCTCATGTGGCTGTGGAGCCCTATTTTGGAGAGACACTTCCGTCCACAGATAGCACAAGTTAGGGTCCCCTTGGCTTTTGCTTCGGTGGTAGAGGAGCTGGCCGTTTTCCGGTTTGTGCGTTTTTCTTCCTGGGCTGAGACCCATGTACTTTCACTGTCCATAGCTTTCTTTGTCACTGTCTCTCTCCACCTGTTGCGGTCTAGAGCTATGTCTTCCCAATTGTCAGTATTGATGTTCACTGATTTGAGGTCACGTTTTATTACATCTATGTAATGGTGGGGGCGACCAGTTTTTCTTGTGTCGCGAGTTGACCATAGAGGATGACTTTCGGGATGCGCTTGTCCTTGACAAAATTAGATCTCTTCTTAACCAACAGATCTGGATTAGAAGTTGATTATGATATTATCCCTGGTCTATCAGACCATAAGATCATAAAAATACACAGTTAGATAAAAGCAGTAGGCAATACAAAACCCAAAAGAAAAATCTTACTCTGGAATAAATGTAACCTAACACAACTACACCAAGCTGCATTAAACTTTCAACAAACATTCTTATTAGAAAAAGACATTAACCAACCAGCCGATGACCTCTGGAATTTCATTAAAAACCATCTTAAAAGCATTATAGAAAATCATATACCAACTAGATACATATCAAACAAAATAAATTTATGCTGGTTTAATAATAGACTAAAGAAGCTTTGTAAACAGAAGGAAAACCTACATAGATAATTTAAAGAAACTAAGGCAGAAAGAATTTACAAAAAGTATATAAAAATTAAACACTTAACCCAAAAAGTAAGCAGACAGCTGCAGAGTGAATACATAAACAATGCAATATCTAAAGATAACAACAAAAACCTATGGTCATACATTACGTTTAAGAAAATGGAAACAACAGGCATAGCGCCATTAAAAGATGAACATAACATAATACATAATGATAATGAAACTAAAGCAAACATCCTAAGCAAATACTTTGCATCAGCATTCTCAGCCCCAGGAGACAAAGACATATTACTGAATTTGAACCAAGTAGACAACATAGAAGATATAGTAGTACAAGAAAATGGAATTTAAAAACTATTAGCCAACACCAAACCAAATAAAGCGTCTGAATCTGATGGTATTCCAGCTAGATTAATCAAAGAACTAAGCAATGAGCTAGCCCCAGTGTTCAAAATACTCTTTCAGGCTTCACTTAACCAAGGCAGAGTACCAAAGGACTGGAAAGAAGTTAATGTCACCCCCCTATTTAAAAAAGGAGAAAAATCTGACCCAGGAAACTACAGACCAGTATCACTTACCAGCATTACATGTAAAATCCAAGAACACATAATATGTAGTAACATCATAAACCACTTAGACAAACAAAATGTCCTCACACCATACCAACATGGCTTTAGGAAATATAGATCATGTGAAACACAACTAATAGGATTAATTGATGATTTTTCTAAAGGTTTAGATAATAGTGAACATATAGATGCTATCTTAGATTTTTCTAAGGCTTTTGACAAAGTTCACCACCATAGTTTGCTTAAAAAATTAAAATATTTTGGCATTAATGGTTCACTGTATCAGTGGATTAAAGATTTTCTGATAGGGAGAGAACAAACTGTAATAATAAATGGCTCTAAATCAACACCGATAACAGTAAACTCAGGTGTACCTCAAGGAACAGTCTTAGGTCCACTACTATTTTTAATTTACATAAATGATTTACCAAAATGCATTACTTCAGGAACAAAAGTCAGATTATTTGCAGACGATTGCATAATATATAGAACAATAAAAACAACACAAGACACAGATATTTTACAAAGAGAATTAGATGAATTACAGAAATGGGAATCAAATTGGAGCATGTCTTTCCACCCAGAAGAATGTCAGTTGTTAAGATTAGAAAAAAACTAAAACAAATTAATTCCACTTATCTTATTCATGGCAAACCAGTAACACAGACTAAAAACGCAAAATACCTAGCTGTTATAATAAATGAAAAACTGTCATAAAATCCCAATATGGATGAAACTATAAAAAAATCAAAGTATTAGGATTTATTAAAAGAAATTTCTATAAATCAAATAAGAACATAAAACTAAAATGTTATTTAACCTTGGTTAGGCCAATAATAGAATATGCATCCTCCGTTTGGGACCCCTCAACTCAAGAAAACATTAAGAAACTGGAACAGACACAAAATAGAGCAGTGAGATTCATAACAAATGAATATTCACATTTGACTAGAGTAACACCTATAGTAAAATCACTAAATTTAGAAAGCCTTCAGGGCAGAAGACTCAAAAGTAAAGTAGCAATTATACACAAAACACTGAACCATAAACTTCAAATACAAAAACAAAATTTAATAAAATACTCTGAAAGACACAAAGATAAAGGCACATTCCTCGTCCCATATGCTAGGACAAATTTGTAAAAATACTCCTTCTTCCCTAGTGCTATTAGAGCATGGAATGGGTTGCCTAAGCTAGCCAGGAAAACCAGTGACTTGGCAGAATTTAAGTCATTGGTTAATATGCATGACTAAATGCATGACGCGTAGGACGTAATCATCTTCTTTTTTGAAGTAACGTCTGTATTATATAAGATAAGATAAGATAAGATAAGATAGTAGAAAAAGCACCCTTGGCAAGCCATTTTAGTTACCCAGTGTGCAGCCCATCAAACCGGGCCCACATCACCAGTCACACGAGGAGGCACAACACTGAAGCGAAGAGTCCTAGCCACCCCCTCCCCTCCGATAACAAAAGGACTAACAACATACAGGAAAAAGTGACATCGACACATGCCCTTATGCATTGCACCCTATACCTTGACTTGCAATACCCACCGGCTACACCCGTTGATTTGTTCCAAGGCTATAATTTGCTTATTTCGCCTTGGACCCTCCCCCTTCCTTGTTTTCTTACTTATAACGATGCAATAATATAACTTATAACAACTCACCTCTGGCCTGTAAATTCCATAATCCCCCTTCTCTCTCCCTCCCCCCCCCCCCACCCTTCCTTTTTCGCCCCTACCCCGCTTCTTAAAAAACATTATTTTAGTTTATGTTACATCTACAAGGCACGGTACGCTTCAGAATACTAACCCTTCCAAGCACATATCCTTTGCCCATGATTTCAGTTACCAGTATCCACACACACACACTACGCCGTAGAAAATAGTTCTACATATAATCACTGAGCATTCTAAGAATTTTCAGCCCTATATCGCATTATTTGAAAGGCTCTCTGATGTTGTCAAACACTAACATTTTGTTATCAATTGTTAAAGTCATCCGAACTGTATCAGGATCGAGATTATACATTCCGTTCTACTTTCGTGTACACCTAACTATTTAAAATTAAATTGCTCCAATAACGCTAATTAAAAAAAAAAAGTTCAACCGCAGTTACGTACTGCTATGGTAGACCCTTATATTATAAGTCTGATGCTCTAACGACTGAGCTAACCGAGTATTATGTATGGTCTGGGACATTACGCATACAAAAATAAAACGCTTTAAAACAGTATAATCTTGTACTTTGCAATAAGTCGGCTAAAAAAAACAACATATTGCGTCAAAATTACGAATAAACAAGGTTACAGAGACAGTTACACAAACTCAAAATCGGCCCCCGAAGTGGTCCAGCAAGGCAGGTAAAAAGGCAGGTTTCAATAATTTTCATAAATAACATCAGAATGAAATTCTATTAAAAAAAAATGACAGAGAAGAATAGAGAGAAAGAAAGTTGTGACAGATCTTGTGCGGTGCCCCAGCTGTCCAGCAGACCAAAGGATAGGTAAAAGTGAGTATGAAATTAGATGTGAACCTGGCCATAATAATGTCTTATAATGAATATGTAATTGATCTAATTGTTTTCTAAAGGGTCAATCTCTTATTCCAATCATCAAGAAAGAGAATATTTCCGTGAAAAAATAAAAATACTTTTAATTAAGACATTGGTAATTAATGATACCGTAGTAGCTCACGCAGTAATATTTAAAAAAAAACTACTTATTAATTGTTGTTTTAAATTATGTTCTACTTATATGCATACTATATAGATTTTTTTTCTTTAAAAAAAAACAAACTTTGTGTGTGTGTGTGTGTGTAAATGTTAGTATGCCAGAACTTATTTAACTTAGCAATACATTTGTAAAAAAAAAATAAAAAAATTTTGGCAAAAATCTTAAACCATTTGCATAAATGTGTTGGAAAATATGGAGAAAACTATCGTCCCCTAATAAATAGACTCCAATGTTTGTTACTATTCATAGTGAATAGTTGTAAAAGTGGTGCATTGTTATGAAAAAAACTGCTTGCATAAGTGTTTTAAAAAATTAGATTTTTCATTTTCAGAAAAGAAAATAGTAGCCGTTGCATCAGAACTTTGAATGATCTAAAATATTATGATACGGATTTTCACTATCTTTTCTAGTTTACGAGATCTAAACGGGACGGACGGATGGACGGACGGACAGATATTCCACACAAAAGTCAGAGCGTCTTCCCCCTTTCGGAAGCCGCTAAAAAAAGAGATATATTATAAAAAAAAAAAAGTCAAACTTGCGTAGTAGAAATTAATTAGAGTAACGCAACTAAATAATGTATTTCATTGTCAGCATTAAGAATGAGGTGTTCTACCTGTGAATATATGGAAGTGGCTGTGTTTATACAGGTAGGAACATGTGTGTATATGGGAGAGTGAGAAAAAAAAACTCATTAATGAACGCTTTTATAATAACGACACAAATTTTAAGACCGTATCACAAACTAAGAGACTAGAGACAGGGTTACTGCTGCGATTGGACCCCATGATGACCAGCTAACTATCGTAAAAAACGTAAGCTCAAAATCTATGGCTCGCAAAGACCTTCCTTCAGAGAACAGTAGCATGAAAAAAAAAAGGAGAAAAGGCAGACAGAGAAAGGACCTGCCATTGAAAAAGGTTCTAGCTTAGGCAAAAGACAGAGAAAAATGAAGAAAGACGGTCGACAAATCTTGCGTGGTATCCCAAGGATCCAACTGACTAAGGCATAGGTAAAAGAAAAGGGAAAATGTGTGCATTATTTCATAGACAGTGGTTATTATGATACCTGGGACTCTAAGTGAGTATTAAAGCCAGACCAATCGTTATGGAAGGCCTGAGCACTGACCTGCAACGTCACAACCCGTGGGCATTTTAGACCAATTACTCGCTGCAACTTCACAGGCCTGTACTGCCCACAGGTAGTGACGTTGCAGGTCAGTGTTGAGGCCTTCTATAATGAATGGTCTCAATTAGACTAAGAGCATGTTGTGAGAACATAATTATCCTCCTAACATGACGTCCAAATGTACTGATAATGCAGCACGTAGCTTAAGTACTGATGTCATTACCCTGGCATGTGGTAGTTATGACAGTAACATGACACTGATGGCATAGACATTTGTTGACTTTAATTAATACACAATTTATGCAAATTAAGACAACTACAAAAATAATTATGTTCAGGTGTAATCTTATGTACACAGTATCAAGGTACTATTGTCTGCAAAATTGTTACAATGAGTTGAGCACTAATCCCAAATGAGGACAATAGTATAGCGCTTAAATAGACCACCGGATGACAATAGCTTTGCTTGTGTGAAATGTGACAAAATATGTAGGTCACATGTGAAGTGCTGTACTGTTTCTAGGCTTTCGGAATTTGAAAAAAAATGGTGTTTATTTGGTTGTTGTTGTTATTGTTTTGTTTTTGTTTAGTTGTTTTTAATTTGTGTTTATTGTTATGCTAATCAATTTCCGCACTTTCCCCAAACACAATAACAACTAATATTCAAAACATCAGTAAGAACAAAAGCTCTAACACAAGCGAAATGTGAATCTGCTTAACTTAATTAGCTTCTCCTAGTGCCGTTATATTTAACATTGAAGCACCATCGTCAGATTAAAAAAAAACCTCTAACTGTTCGTTCTACAATCCAAGTTTGTAAAGGACGTGCTACACTAATGGGATACTAGGTGCCGCATGCAATTTACTATATAAATAAGATTTATAATATTTTCAGCAGCGTTGCTAGGACATTGCCATCATTTGGGGGGGGGGGGGCCCTGGGGGCTGACCCGAGGGGCTGACCTCTTTTACCTCTTTGGGTGTGGGGGAGTGGTGGCTGCAACAACACTCAGTTAGGGGCCCCCCTCAAGTGGAAGCCCTGGGGGATTTTCAAATTCTCCTCCTTTCCCCCACCCCAGCTACGCCTCTGAATATTTTTATGATAATTATTATAATATAAGAGAAAACTAAACTTTATTACCTTCAGGTTTCTATCCTTTGAATACGTTTTTTCTTGCCTCTCTGTCCCCGACATTCTCTTATTGTTAGTGTTAAAAAATTTTGTCTTATTTTAAAAACGTTTTGACCTGTTAAACGTATTCCTGCAGCCAGAGAGTTCATATAAAAGGCCACATGTTATCCAAGGCTTCGAGAAAGAAAAAACAGACACACACAATTAGAATGCACTGAATTCCGTAAGCTACACGTCTTTTAGTGACAAAGATCGAACATGCTAATTCCGGCCCAGATCTACGACCTAAGTTCAATCTCATAACTGAGTTCGGTCCCCTCTCTCATGAGTTAGCTTCCAGGGGACAACATGTAGAGTAAAAAAACAAACAAAACATAACTAGTTTGAAGGTATATACCCAGACTGCCGCGACCCCCCAATCACTTGTCGACCTCTTACGTTTCACTAGATCTGCATGGCTGGGTTACCTGGTCTCACTTGTAGTGCGCGACAGGTAGATTTAGATGTACCTATGTGCCTTTTGATTTGTATTTACTCAATGGGCAAACTAAGCGGTTCCCAGACCATGTTTCGAGGTCTTATTCTAACCCAGTGGTGACCGTATTAATGTCCGAAACTCAGAAAGATAAAGATAAAGGCACATTCCTTGTTCCATAAGCTAGGACAAAATTTTAAAAATGCTCATTCTTCCCTAGTGCTATTAGAACATGGAATGGGTGGCCTGAGCTAGCCAGGAAAACCAGTGACTTGGCAGAATTTAATTCATCGGTTAACATGCATGACTAAATGCATGACCCGTAGGACGTAATCATCTTATCTTTTAAAGTAACGACTGTATTATATAAGATAAGCATTGAGTCGAATCTTATGGAACTGACCAACGGAGGCTTCATTGTGAACTGTGGGCAGGATCGCACCGCGCAGGCCAAAGGTTGTGTGCCACTTTTCTAATCTTTTTATTTTTACTTTTTATCGCTCGACCTAAAAAAGAATTATGGGATAGTTTTTTTAGTTTACACTTTTCGCCTGTTCCTTCAGAATTGAAGATTATTGGATCTGAACCCAAACCTCCAGCAAGGACGAAGAAGGAAGGCGTATTGAAACTGGGATCATCGAGACGACACTCCAGATCACATGCCACACTACCAGCTAGTCATGGTGTAAAGTAAAAGTCACCTAAAAATTGTGTGGCGTTTCTAATGGTCTCCCACGTGCTCAACCTTTCCCTAGAAAGGTCCAATATTAGTGTACATCAAACTCAGTAATTGTATCGCTCTGTATAAAGATGATTTGTGCACACGTTTTAGAATGGTAATAAAAGATGGGGGACCATTGCGATTAAATAACTTCATTATGAGCGTGTGTGTTCGCGCGTGCGTGTGTGTGTGTCATGGAGAACAACTGTGTGTATGTGTGTGTGTATGTGTGTGTATAAATGCGTGACACACATATTTTGTGTATGTTTACATACGACTTACAAACTAAATGTCTGATAACTTAAAGCACACACTTGTGGGTTCACTTTTCTGTCCTGGTACCGGAGTTAAGCTTGGTGTGTCCTTAAAAAAAAACGTGTACAGGGCCCGCAACTCATACGACTCTTGTCTGGTAAGTCTCCTCCCCCACCTTTTTTTTTTGTCGTGTAGGAGTCAGTGACCTGGGGGGGGGGGGATTTTGTGAATGATATCTCACAAGCTTAGACCCACATTAGACTATCAATTGACGTTCATTAACTGAATCTTCTTGCCATTGACTGGGAAGCAGAGGCGGAGCATTGAAGAGTTAGATTGGAGGCACCATTCAAAGAGACTCACTTCGAATATAAGAAAAAAAAACAAGATGTCTTACCTATATATTATAACGAAACATTTTCCTCTTTCAGTAAACTATTTGAACTAAAACCGAATAAGTACGTAACGGTAATTAAAGAAATGAGTGAATAAAGTTTTGTAGCTGAGTTTAATTTGTCTGTGTGAGACAAGACAACAATAGCTCGTTGCCACGTCACAGGTTTGTTCTGAGGCCTGCTATAACGATTTGTCTCGGTTTGCGTACGAAGTGGCGACTAGCTATTGCCAATGCCCACAGCTTGCTACGTCACAGGTTTGTATGACGTGGCGACGAGCTATTGCCGATGCCCACAGGTTACTACGTCACAGGTTTGTACGACGTGGTGATGAGCTGTTACCAGTGCCCACAGGGTTGCTACGTCGCAGGTTTGTGCTGAGGCCTGCTATAACGATTGGTCTCGGTTTATGTGTGTTATGGAACGTGTGTGTGTGTGTGAAATATTGTAATGTAGTTTGCCTTTGTGTGTGTTTGTTGGAGCTTGCCCATGTGTGTGTGTGTGTGGATATGATTGGAATTAGCTCATGTGTGTATGTGTGATGGAGTTTGCTTGTGTGTGCGTGTATGTGCAATAACCTTTTTAGCAATAATTCTTTGATCTCGGGGTGCAAGACCTGGCCACCCCTCACATCCCATATAGTGGTGTATTTTCTTCGACAAAAAAAAATAAAAAAATTGAGACAGGATAATGTACTTTTAATTGTTTTTTCCATAAAGTCGAGCAGAGGAAACAAAACAAAGAAAAAAAGGGGAATTTTATCTTTCTACCATCGCTACCCCACACCACAACCCGTAATGCTACAGACTTATTTGTTTTTTTTTCTTTGTTATTTAATGTTACTGCTAATCCAATGCATGGACTTAAACAGAAGCTCTCCTGGGATGTAGCGATAAAAGGCGAACGAGGCGTGGTGATGTGACGCAGTAGATAGGCAACAAGAAGGACGATCCAATTGAAACCCAATAGTTGGTAGTGATACAATACTAAAGAGATATAGCAATACAACCCAAATATATATATTTGATATATATAAGATTTGGTTTCCTTTTCGAAAAAAAAATAATTATTACAAGTATTTGAATAATATTTTATTATTTTATTTAATGGGGTCTTGTATTGCTAAGAACAATGAGTAACAGAGCAAAGTTTCAACTTGATCCGAGAATGGGAAGTGTTCAAAATTTATACCAGACAGACAGACAGACAGAGTTGATATAAACTTTGTAATTAAAGTAGAGTCATTCTAAAGTGATTTTTTATGAACTGGCATGCAAGATTTTGTAAACGTGAAAATGAGAATATTTTATTTTAATTGCAGGTGTGGCTTAAGGAGAGACAAAGAAAGAGAGAGGGAGAGAGATAGAGAGAGAGAGAGAGAGAGGAAGATAGAAGGATGGACGGAGAGGGTGGGCAGTAATGATGGAAGGGCAAAAGATATTAAAGCAAGAGAGAATGAGGAAAAAAACAGGCAGACAGGAAGAGAAAAACAGATCCAGAAAAAGAGAGAGAGATAGTAGAAGAAAGAAAGGTTAGAGTGGTATACAAGGATTAATGGAGAGAGAGAGAGAGAGGAATATAAGGAATAAGAGTAGAAGTTGGAGAAAGAAATACAAGGGAGACAGAGAGAGGGATAGAGTGTGAGAAATGTTCGAAGAGAGAAGAAGAGGACGTAAAGAAATAGTTGGAGAAAGGAAGACATAGAGGGAGAAAGGAAGACGAGAGAGAGAGAGGGGAAGAGAGAGAGAGAGAAAGAAGGAATGACGTTAGGTAAGAAAGATCGTGGAAGTGAGAGGGAAGAAATATTGGGGATAGAAGGAAAAGAAAGTAAGAAAGGGAAAAAGAGAGAAAGAGAGAGAGAGAGAGAGATAGTGGATAGAGAGGTGAAATTGGGGTTTGGGGGGGGAGTACATTAAGGGGGAAGGAGAGAAAAAAACATGGGTTGCTCTAAAGATAATGTGATAAACGTCGGTCTCATACACCGATAGAACAATCACTTAAGACAATAACAACGAAAAACAAACGATACTATGTAAAAGTAGTTTTAGCTCTAAACATAGGGAAAGATAAATCTAGCATGACAAACACCGTCTGTACATCAGTGTACATTCAAAATTTGACGTCATCAGAAAGTGAACCCCACATTCATTTTATTCAGGGATCTCGATCAAACATAGTTAACATTTTTCGTAATGTTTTTCTAGGTCAAAGTTCACGTAATCACTTTTATCGTGTGCAAATCTCTGATGCCATACTCCCACTTCCCTAAATTCAAACGTATGAACCCCAGAGAAGACGGACGTGAAATGTATTTAATAAACGCCTTGATTTTATCTATGAATAAATATTAATGACACAGTCGAAGATACTTTAAGTTAAATTAAAGAATTTTTAAAGAGGAATTTGTCTACTTAAAAACTATAAAAGTGTAACAAGAAAAGAATGAAAATGATCTCCCCTTGTCTATTTTACTTTTAGTATACACATTCAAAGGGGGGAAAAACAAATAAATTTATATATAAAGGCAGGGCACAAGGTAATGTTCATCTTTTTTGTAGTTGCAATAAATATAAACTAAATAACGCTTTTTCTTGTAAACGTAAAATTGCATCGATGTTTTTTCTATTATTATCTCAATTTGACTCATTATAATGTTTGAGATATGATAGTAATTACATAGCAAACATAATCACACATCTAATGGATAAAATCATAGATATTTACATTGTCTTTAAACACGCATATACGCAATAGATGGAAATATATATTCCTTATAAAGACATGATAAAATGAGCATATTAAATATGGCCATCACCCCATAACGTTCTGCGCAAAAAATAAAAACAAAAAAAAACAAAAAAACAAGGATATTCCCGGTGGGTATGGAACATTTTTATATGCTTGTGAGTCTTGGACGCTGACTGCAGAGCTAGAGAGGAGGATCCTAGCAATGGAATTGAGATGCTACAGAAGGATCCTTGGTATCACGTTCAAAGACCGCATCACAAACCAAGAGATTAGAGACAAGGTCACTGCAGCGACTGGACACAATGATGACCTGCTAACTATAGTGAAAAAAAGAAAGCTCAAAATCTATGACCATATTACAAGATATTCGGGGCTCGCTAAGACTTTCCTTCAGGAAACAGTACCAGAAAAAAATAAGATGAGGAAGACATAGAAAGCGATGGAAGGACAACATGAAAGAATGGACAGGCCTGCCATTGAAAAAGGTACTGAACAAGGCAAAAGATAAAGAGGAATGGAGAAAGATGGTCGACGAGTCATGCTAAGTCAACAGACTAAGGGATAGGTAAAGGTAAAGGTAAATGGAACTCTATTGCGCGTAGACAAACTCAGTTCCAGATGAATCCACACTAATACAGGAGCAGGTTACTGAAATATTGACAAATGAGGAAGTTAGAACTAAAGTTTAAACAAGGATATTAACAAGGGTACCACAAATTGTGGTTAGAAAAACATATTCCAATTTTATTGTCTCCTACCTACATTATGAGTCATTGTATAGAAATTGTTAATATCTATCGCACAAATTTATTATGTCTACAGACAATCTACAATAGTCTACAGTCTACATCAATCAAACGCACACACAGCATATGTGTGTATATATATATATATATATATATATATATATATATATATATATATATATATATATATATCACCCAGACTAATTGATACATTATATTGTTTTTATTGTTTTTGTAAAATAATTTTTATGTTTTTTTCTTGTATGTAAATATAAATTCTTTGACAAAATAGTTACTTGAAACTGTTTTGTCGCGAGACAGTTCAGACTGGTACATTCAGTTTAGGCTATCGCTGTTGAAAAAACAAATCAGAGCACTCGATAATAGATCACATTCGCTAATGAGGCGAAAACACTTCAAATGAACGTTAGAGAGAGAGAGTACATTTTTTGTTAAGCCTTAAATTGCTCATTAGTACCAGACAGAGGGCGTCAGTAGGGTAGAGGTCTCCCGGTGTGCCCGTCAGCCTTCGCACCCCCCCCCCCCCAACTGACGCCACTGGTACCAGAGAAAAGAAGGAGAAGCTGACATAGGCAACGACGTGAGGACGACCTAAGAAAATGGGGGGGGGGACAGTCGGTGAAAGAGACATTTCCTGGAAAAAGAGAACGACTTCAGAGAATGGGCCTGGGCCTGTCAGTGAAAGAGACACTGCCTGGAAAAAGAAATGGAAGACTGTCAACAGATTGTGTGTGGCGCCAATAATGAACTAGGATTAAGAGACAGCTGTAGATGAAGGTAAAATTATTTATTAAATTGTAAGCATGTGGCCAGGAAATTAAAGAAAATATGTGACACACTTTACTAATGGTCTTGAAACGGTCACTGTGACCTGTCGTCTGCTAATAAAATCATTGAAGTAGAGTCTCATGTAGAGTTTAGTTGCGTTATGGTGTGTCCGGGATTTGAATCTTGGTGAAGACTGGGATTTTTTATTTCGGGTTAGCGCCTCTTAGTCAAACCAGCTATAATGGGTACTTGACATTAGTTTAGAAAAAGTAAAGGCAGTTGGTCTTTGTGCTGGCTACATGACACCCTCGTTAATCGTAGGCCACAGAAACTTGCCCTTTACATCATCTGCCATATAGGTCACAAGGTCTGAAAGGGAAACTTTAAACTTTACTTTATGATGTGATGATTGCATTTCTATATAGTATTGTAAATTGTTAGCAGAATCCTGGTTGTAAATTAGGTTCTCACCAATCGGAGCTGCCTAGTTTGCCCATGCCTTAGGCCGGCAATGGTTGTTATTGAGAACACTTTCCCCTACCCAAAAAATGTGTTTTTCAAGTAAAAAATAGTTGGCCCTTTAGCTGGCCACATGGCATCCTCGTAGTCCGTCGGCCATAGAAACAAAAACTTGAAACCTGCCTCACCCCTCGCAAGGTATGAATGGAATTTTTTATTTTTTTTTTTATTTTAAGTGTCTAGTCTTTTTTGTTTTATATTATATAACTAATCAATTATCATGTGACAAGCATTGCAGTTCGCTAGGTAGGTCAGAATCAAATAGTGACGCCAGAAGAAGTGAACGTAAACACCTGTGCTTGTTAAGAAATGTTGTTGTAGTTGTTTTTTTTTTTGCGCCTTTTGTTTATGGTTAATGTTGTTTATGTAACTTCTTATTTATCATGCATTCGGGGGGGGGGGGGGGAGGGAATTTCACATTAAAAGTTAATCGCAGTAATCTCTTGTTAAATTGTTGAATAGCATTTTGTATAGCGTATTGTTTATGGTTACAGCAAGCTGAGTGCGCTATGGCCCAATCTCTTATGTGGGAAAGGACGGGGGGGGGGGGGGGGGGGGGGGGGGAAACAGGGAGAAGGTTTCCGTGCTGTTATTAGCCTCTCAGCAAACACAACTCTGCAAAGTCCGGTTTTGATCTCAAGCCTACTTGTTAGGTTTAACCAAGGGGTTTAAGCCACTTTAAGCCTCTCTGCCACACATCCCAATCCATCTGCTCTCTGAGAGTCTGTCTGCACTCTGTTAGCTTTTTATTTAATAATTTAATCGCCTAGAAAACGAAACGACAAGTCTGTTATTTGTGATTGTGCAGTCAAACGGTTAGATTCGACCTTAAAGAAACAAAGTAGAGGCTCCTTTCAGACCTTGCGGAAAAGGATAAATTGACCCTTAAGGATAATTAAAGAAACAAAGTAAAGGCCCCTTTTGGACCTTGCGAAAAAGGATAAATTGGACCTTAAGGATAATCAAACTAACGAAGTATAGGGCCCTTTCAGACTTTGCGGAAAAGGATAGATTGGACCTTAAAGATAATCAAAGCTACAAAGTGTAGGTCCCTTTCAGACTTTTTTCGGTGTATGAGTCAGAGGGTGTAAAGTGCATCTGTTCATTTTGCCATTCGAGATGGTTATGTAACCAGCACAACGATCAACCGCCTTTAAGTTTCTCAACTATAGCCAGGAACTCAATAGTGTTAGCACGCCCTAAAAACTCTTAATTCCCATATCCTATTCTTCTCTGGGCTTCGAACTAGAGACTCATAGCTTTGTAGGTCAAGAGCTTTATCATTAGACAACAATGGCTCCGTTAAGGGTTAGAAATACAAAGTAACCGACTATTAATTTTTTTATTTTACTGCAATCGTGTGGCAAATTGTGAACCTAACATAAATTGCTCAATCTGGGAAGCAGAACATAAATTCTGTAACTTCCTTATGGTGTGCATTGTAAAGATGTCATGTGATCTTTTGATAATCTTTAACGATATTTGTCTTCTCTTGTCGCTATAATTATCGGTCCTCCCATTCCTCATCATCATCCCCATTGTGTATTTAGGACTGCACTAATTTCAGCTATTCCCTTCCCACCCTCTGATGCTTGTAGGCCTTATCTTACAGAATATTAAATCAAATTACGCTATCAGAAGTTAATCAAGAGGCCATAAATGCCAACCACAGATGACCACATCACAGGAGAGCCTCTTCGTAACTTTCGATAAATATACTGCGATGTTAGCCCCACCTTCTTTTTAATCTGCTATCCATTTTGTCTCAAGCACTGACCATTATAAATTCATAAGCTTCTTGAGCAACACTGGACAAAGAGTATAGAGATTCGTTGAGGTGGAGGAAGAAATAGGTACCGGTATAGCTACTGACAATACCCTTTCCATTGTTAGAGATATCTGTCACTGGCTGCTTTGTGTAGTCCTCTGTAGTCAGTGGCCAACTTCAGTTGTACATCGAGTCTGGCTCTTCTCGTAGAGCAGCAGTTCATAAACTTTTTTGACCCGAGGACCCCTTTGTATAGTCAAAACTTGACCACGGACCAGTATGTGAAAAATCTACATAAATACATGGTTTTACGCTTAAGCTTGTAAGCAAGACAAGGTCAAGGCTGGTCGCAAGAATGAGACGTCACATGATCGGATGATCATGGGTGCAAATCCACATTTGATTTAAGGAATGTTTATTGAAATTATAACTTTTTGTTTAAAATACAATTTTATAAAATTAATGACTTGAATGAGGTTGATGAAATTTTATGAGTGTAATTATGTCCGGCTCAATGTTTGTAAGTAGCAACCGAAACTTTTTACAAGCACAAAATGTCTAGTCGTTTTCTTTTATATGTGATGAGACTCACAACGAACTGAATCCACATTCTACCAATTAGCTAGACGGAAAAGCAGTCAATGATTTTTGTACAGCAACCCACCTTTCAGGATATAATATTGTAATCTGTTTTGGTAACCAACTTTTGTGCTAACCATGTTCAAACATTGGTTTATGTTCCTCATGTCTGGATACTTCAATAAACTGCTGTTGTATATATATATATATATATATGTCTGTGACTTAGAAAATATCGCTCTTTTTACAAGAAGGTATTTAGCTCTAGATGTATGGGGGATCCGTCATTGTTTTAATACAGAGGGAAGATTCGCATTTTATTGTCCGACCTCGAAAAGAAAACACTGCTGCAATTAGCATTCAAGAACATAATGTTGAAAAACACTAAGACAGCAGTAAACATGAATAAAACACTGTCTTCTTTGAATGTAAAACTTTTCTTTACTGAGTGGGTCTAATACGTAATCTCTACTGTAAATGGCCCTAGACTCAGCCTTGCAAAACTGCTTTAAGCTTTCTACCTGGAGTCGTCATGCATGGTTGATCCTCGCCATGATAAAGCTTATTTCAGTCGTAGAACAATTCACACCATGTGTCCTAAGAAAATTGGACTTATAACTAAGCTACCGGTTATGGTGACATAGTCAACTTTTTTTTAAAAAATCAAAATTAAATCCCAACAATGGGGTGGGTGTAGGTAAGCGATGAGGTATACCTTCACTAAACTTAGGCAGATCTATGTCATGAAGGACAATGCTTTTCACCGGGGACACGCCGAAGACCAAAAAAAATTGATGATGAATTGGGAAGCGGTTAGACTCGCGCTTGTTAACAAATCTATTCAATTCGTCTGAAAAGAAAACATTAGAGTAATCAATCACCTTGTCATATAATAAATGCAATGACTTCATGGGTTTTAAAAGAATCTTTTTTCTCTCACTCTCTCTCTCTCTCTTTCTCTCTCTCTCTCTCTTCTCTCTCTCTCTCTTTTTTTTTTTTTACTTTTTATTCCTTCACCACACACGGAATACAAATAGATATGTATCAGTCAATATCCACTTGATGGTATGTAGCGCCCACAAAATAATTATCTTCGGCACCTTTTTTTTTAAAAGCGTAACATTAAACTGTTGAAGCAATATGATAAACTAAAATCATTTGCAGCGATAAGCAGGTGGCAATCGTTAGGGAACTGTGACCAGACTTCATGTCAAATAAATCAACAAAAATGATTTTGTAGATGAGTTTGATCATCATCATTATCATCTGTATGCATAATTCTTTACGTCGCCCAGCTATGCGGGATACCACGCACGCACGCCGACTCTCTAACCTTCGATGAAGAAGTCATGGAAAGATAACTCTCTTATGTCTTCAAGTCGGACTAGAGTTACCCCACGTAACTTTTGCGGCGACAGAGAGAGCGACTAATAAAAAAAAAGAAGGGGGGGGGGGGGGAGAGAACAAGTAATCTTCTCTGTATATATAATTCTCTACGTGGACCAATCATATTTTAGTCTTTGCCATGCCATGACAATTAATAAATCACAAAGCCAAACGTTAAAAAAGATATGCCTGTTCCAAAACCTGCTCTCTCCAGAGTTCCTTCTTTCATTTACTCAAAGTCGTTTGCCCGAACCCACCCCATTTGGACAACTATGTCTTTCTGGAAGTGTTCACCCGTCACTAAATAGCGGCGTATGCTACTCCGCGGGTCGGCTAGTTATTATTATTATTATTATCATCCTCCCTTGACTTTTTCCTTTTTGTCGACTTTCTAGTCTTTCTCTCTCTCTCTCTCTGTATCTGGCTTTCTCTCTCTATCTCTGTTTCTTTCCTTTTCTTTCTTTCTCTCCATTTCTCTCTTTCTCTGTCTCTCTCTCTCTCCATCTCTCTGTTTCTCTCTCACTCGTTCTGTCAGTCTCTCTCACTCTGTCCCTTTCTCTCTCTGTCTCTTTCTCTCTGTGTCTCACTCTCTCGTTCTCTCTCTCTCTGTCTCTTTTTCTCTGTGTCTCATTCTCTCGTTCTCTCTCTCTCTCTCTCTCTCTCTTTGTCTCTGTTATGACGGTTCTAGTACCCCCCCCCCCCTGCTCCTCAAGGTCAACAGTTGCTCTTAACAGAATATCAAGACAGAGGCCAGTCCATTCTTCTACATTGTCCAGCCAGCTTTTCTTTGGACGACCCTTTCTTCGTGCTATCTCAACTATAAGATGAAGGATGAATTTCGTCAGTGACTCGTGTCTTACAATATGACTTAACCAGTCGTCACTTTACAGTATTGAGGAGTTCCCCATTTTTGTGTTGTGTTGTATAAATACAAAATGAATGATTTTCTTTTCCTGATAGCTAATATCCAGCAGTTCTCTGTTTTACTTATCGCCATCCTAATAAAGTTGTTTGAAACATTATATTGAAATAGTAACTGAAAAAAAATACAGACAAAAAGACACGTCAAGCCAGTGCAAAGAGGTAAAAATAACTTTATCTGCGAATTTGGATCACGGAAGCGATCTGTAATCTGTACCCACATTGGGAAAAATAAACACATTTTAGTTTTTATTTTATTTAATTTTTGTTTTTTTAATTTTTTTATTGGGGGGGGGGGGGGGGGGGGGGGGGCGTCAATGTAAATTTATCCGATCCGATCACATTTAGAGTCTTAAAAAATCTAAATCCAAGCAGAGAAAGGGAGGTAAACGATTAAAAGAAGAATAAAAAAAAAGAACAGACAATTTAGATCTTTTGATAAAGAGTATATAGAATCTAGATCAAGAAAGTGCGTAGCTGTATTACAACGTGTGCATAAAAAAGGAAATTACAATTCTGATGCTTACATGTTAATCTACCACACGCGTTTTAAGGGTTAAGGACAACTATATCTTTTCTTATTTTCTATATGACCATTAGATCTTAAATATCTATGAAAATAACTTATTTGAGCTTTTTTTTTGCAATGAAATGTTACAGTTTCCATCTGTTCGACTATCTATTTTACCATCAATTTATCTATGTATCAGTCTATTTATATGTGTATATATATATATATATATATATATATATATATATATATATATATATATATATATATATATATATATATCCAATGCGATTACATTTCCATTATGAATGGCAATGTACGTATCTTTGTAACAGCAGACCTTCAAGTAATAGATAACTTCTTCCCTGTCATTAAGTCTCCTAATTTAGCTGACGAAGCTATTTCTGTATCTCTATGCTCAACAACCCAACCTCGACATACTCTCTGCACATTAGATAGATCCATATTTATTGCACATCTCACTATTTAGACACGTCAAGATTTTGTTTTGTTTGTCTTTCAATATTTCAGATGTTCCTTTGGAAGCGAAGGTGATTTAATCCGAGCACATACCTCCAATAGAACGGTGGAAGATGGCGCCAGGAAGTTTCGAACCAGGGACAATCGAGATCACAATCCAGAGCGCATTCCACACGACCAGGCGCAGCCATTCTTTTGGTACTATAGCCCACGGCTAAATAATTGATTGTAGTATATGGTCCGACACTAACGCAGGGCAGGGCACTTATCCCGTATAGGAGACGAGCGTATGGCAAAGGCAGTCTTTTTTTTGGTGAGCTAAAAGGTGGTCGACGTAACAGAGGAGCGCCACGGAAAAGCTTCAAAGACCAGCTTAGCTGGCATAGAAGAGAGCACCTGGTTGCATGCGGTCTCAGAACGAGACAGCTGGAGGTCACTTACAAAGGCCGCGTGATACATATTTAAGACCAAAAGAAAATCTGCTGCCGAGGACAGACGCAGACGGCAAAAGAAAATCTAAATCGACCACCTGCGGACAATGGTAATGCTTGCCATAGAAGTGGCAAAATATGTAGGTCACAGCTGGGGCTGTGCAGCCACGGGAAATACTGCTTTCCTCACTAATCTTCGGACTCCAAGACAAGCTTTATTATTATTAGTAGTAGTAGTATAAACAACATTGAGAGTAATTTTGTGAAGTTTGATATTAATATTTCAAAATATGTCACAAAGAATTTATTTTAATCTATAAGCAAAACAAAGATAATTTTGGAAGTAGATCTAGAACCTATACAAATCAGGAGCAGTCATCCTTTCCTTTTGATACTGTAGCCAATGAAGTAATAAAAACGTAAACTCCACAAGAAAAAAAAAAGAATTTAAAAAATAGGGGAGGCGTGTTATGGAATGTATTTGTACGTTGCTATGTTGACGATGGCTAGAGGTTGGCGATTGGTTGTGAATGATGCAACATAGTTGGCATTGTCGTCATTTGGTTTGAGTTAGGACAGACGACTCTAGAACGTGAGACTGAGAGGTGGTGTTATTGTTAGATTCCGTAGAGTATTATTACTTAAGTTTACTACAGTTATTTTACCTCAATTCATGTTGATTTTGTTTATATTATAATTAAAGTCCTATTTAGTTTTGTTCACAAAAGGAAGTTATTCAAGTTATTTGAAGTTATTTTAGTTAAAATATGTTACGCCTTTTAGTTGTCTACCACCAGTTTAAGTAACACGTTAGACAACAAAATACAGTAACAAGTTAAATAACAAGTTAAAGTAACAAGTTAAAGTAACAAGTTAAAGTAACAAGTTAAAGTGTCAAGTAAATAAAATGAAAATAACACACACAAAAAAACATAAAAAAACAAGATTACAAAGACAGTTTATGTGGAAACACAAAGTCTTAAGTCGACCCCCGAAGTGGTCCACCCAGGCTGGTAAAAGGGCAGTTTTCAATATTTTCAGAAATAATATCAGAATGAAATACTATTAAAGGCAAATGACCGAGAAGAATGGAGAAAGAAAGTTTACAGATCTTGTGTGGTGCCCCGACAGTCCAGCAGACAAAGGGATAGGTGAAAGTGAAGAAGTTGTACACTGTCCTGGCCTATCTAATGTCATATAGTGATTATCTAATAGATGTAATTGTTCTATAAAGGTCAACAAAAAATGTCTGTAAAAAAAAAAATATAAAAAATCTCCCCTTCCTTTGGTTACATGTTTAGTACATTCTATTGTGTAGTGCAGTTCACGAGATAATATGAAAAACTACTTATTAATTGTTGTTTTAAATTATGTATCACTTTTGTGCATACTAAATAGATTTTTTCTCTTTAAAAATATATTTTTTTGTAAATATAGAAGTTGGTATTACAGAACTTACAAAACTTAGCAATACAATTGTAAAAAAAAATCTTTGACGAAAAATCTAAAACCGTTTGCATAAATGTAGTAGAAATATGGTAAATCTCCCTTACCAAATTAGCCTCCCGTGTTTGTTACTATTGAATAGTTGTAAAAATGGTGTATTTTTTTGAAAAAAATGCTTGCATTTTACTTTCATTTTATTTCACTGATTTAAAAAAAATAATTTTTCGTTTGCAGAAAAAAAAATAAGCCGTTGCATCAGAACTTTGAATGGTCTAAAATATCATGATGTCCGATTATCAATATTTTTTTCTAGTTTACAAGATATAAACGGGACGGACGGACAGACCACACAAAACTAATAGCGTCTAACCCCTTTCGAGGGCCGCTAAAAAAAATCTGTAAATTAAGTGAAATGTCATCAATTATTTTAAATTAATCACGTGACATAACTCCTTGTCCAACAAGTATCGCCATTCGTTAGGAAATTTTCTGTCTCTTCCATTAGGAACTGGTCAACAGAGATTTGATGATCGCGTTTTTGGAATATGTAGAACACCAAGCACAGAAACGAAAAAAAAAAAAAATATATATATATTTTTAGCTTTTTCTATGGTACAGATAGAGAATGAAATCAATTTCTTTTAATGAACCTTAGAGTATTTTTAGCCTCTTCCTATTGATTTTCTAAATGGTATATCGCGTGCCTGTATCATGGAATTTGATCAGGACCTCGCCATCTCTCTTGTTAAATGATTAAGGGGATATAACTCCAGTAGTCATTTGCTGAACGTATTACTTCCCTTGAAGACTGAAAGTTGACAGCCTCCTATATAATTAAGTCAGTTTAAAAAATAACTTAAAAAAAAAAAAAAAGAAGCGAAATAAAAAACAAAATTAAAGAAAAGGAAACGAACCGAAACAAAATATAACAGCATGGAAGTCAAGCAATGAAAGGCATAACAATAGGCTATTTAGTATGTACTAGTATTATTATAGCTTTTATATAGCGCTACTTTCATGCTTATAGCATGGTCAGAGCGCTTTTGGTCCAATCTCATTAGTGGACAAGTGGGGGGGGGGGGGGGGGAGGGGGTATCTAGGAGTTGGTTTTCCGTGCTGCCTTTAGGCGCTCAGTAAACACAACTCTGCCCGAATCGGGTGTCGAACCTCGAGCCCCCCTTCTAGGTAGTTCAAGCGCACTTGGCCTCTCGACCACGCTTCCCATTCTATTAAAAGAATTAGACAATTTCTTTCGCCACTGGCTAAGAAAGGGTGTGAGGTGACTGAATGGTTAAGCGCTTCGCTTCCGAACCTGGGGTCCTTGTTTCGAATCTCAGTGAAGACTAGGATTTTGAAATTTTCGGATTTTTAGGGCGACCCTGACTCTACCGGACACTAATAGGTACCTGACTTTAGTCAGGGAAAGTAAAGGCGGTTGGTCGTTGTGCTGGCCACATGACACGCTGCTCGTTAATCGTTGGCCAAAGAAACAGTTGACCTTAACATCATCTGCCCCATAGATCGCAATGTCTGAAAGGGGAACTTTACTTATGAATGAATGAAATAGAAATTTGATGAATCGTCCTTTTCTTCTGAACACTTAGCTAATTTAGCGTGATATTGTCGCATTAATTAACATGTTAAATCCGATAAAATGAATTTGTCATTCGCAGATTATTATCTAGTTAAATCCGATGAAAGAAATAGTTTAACTTACAAATCATTATCTAAGTCAAAGACTACATGAATATTAGTAGGACTAGTTTTGACAAAAGGGGGGAAATATTCATTTTGGCATTTATATTAAGTTAGGAGCCTTTTCCGATGATAGGGATTTATAAACTCAAGCAGACAGTGTTAAAGGCCATTTTCTAGTTACCAGCTTAACCCCTGGACTTTTGTTGCTTTGTGAACTGTTCACATATTTTCCCCCCAGACACTAGATTGACCACTGTGCTCGTCTAGGTTCTTGCATGCGTCAGTTCAATTAAACACCTAGAGGCTATAATTGGTAGCCTAAGCACTATGAGTAGGGACCAGTGTACCACTGGACAAAAGCGACAGCACAACCTAAATCACTGATCTAAGACCTAATTCTAGCTAAAGGTAATCTGGTAACATCGTTAGTAACATGGGTAACATGGGGACTCGTTAAAAAAGGATAAGTCAATTAGGTTCTAGGCGTATCAATGTGTTAATCTAGTCGTGAATGCTAATTAGTCTTTGGTTTTCTTCGCTGATTTAGGCAAGCCATTCCATGCTTTAATAGTACTTTACCAGCTAATAGGTCAATTAGTTATAGTATATTACAAAACGATGGTTAGAATGAAATGTGGTGTCATACGTAACTGTTTTTTTAAATTGGTTCATTCTGCTCGTACGTTATCTTACAGGAACACACATGTTAACGGATCAGTTATTTAAAATCCAACTCTGTCGATCAGTCAAAGTTATCCAGAAATTATTGTTGTAACTTTAAGGTAGACACTCAACAAAAGGCAGGAGGCAACAATAAACTAGGTATTTATTTACAAACAAGCATGGACTTCAGCCATCAAGTCCCAGAAGGTCCTATCTCAAGTGACACCAGTCCTTTCCTACCTAAATACTAATACAGACCACCGACACACTTCCCAGTGCCGCCACAGGTCCTCAACACAGTTCATAGATAGCACAAAGGACGTTCCCTCGAGTCAAGACAGCCCAGACTCCAATAACTTGCAGATCACTTCAGCAGATCTAAACAGTCCTTTTTCCTGTCAAAACATGTCTTATACTAATTTGTGTTCAATGGTGCTCTCATGCGCACCATCAGTGTGGCGAGGGAGCTGAGTTGCAACATTATATATAGTTCATGATCATTTACACTGTTCATTTTAATATAGAAGCTGTAGCTCTTCAATCATAAATTCATCGTGGCAGAAATAGTAGCATAAGCGAGTAGTCAGAACGAGATCAATATCCAATGTTTACCACAGAGAGAACCAAGATCTCAGATTTCTGAGACACGTACATTCAAAGTTGTTCATGGTTTTACTTGGAATTATTTTGAAAATCATCGTCTTTGGTTACTGTTACATTATAATGTTCAGCGCCATACTCGAAGAGTTATGGAACACTAAATTATTTTAATCCAATTTCAGGCAATAGCCAGAATGTGGTTTAGTCTGCATAACAAGTATGTGCTTGTTAATACCTATAAGTAATAAATAATACAATAAGATGGAAAGCTTTTGAAAGTTTGCATTTTTTTATACGATATTATGCCAGTTTTACGTCGATGTACACCAGGAATTATCAACCTATGAGTCGCGATCCCTTTGGGAGTCGAATGACCATTTGCCAGGGGTCCCTAAGACCATTGGAAAATTGGGAGGGGGGGTAGCAATTTTTTTTATCGGAATTTTTGTTTTGTTATTGTTTCTAATGTGTTCTAACAAGTGTATTACTAGGTGAATGGGACATTACTCAAATTACATTATTACCAAACAAATCATGAAACGTTCATTAAGCTTCAATAAAAAAAGGCTTAGGGTAGACAAATATACAAAAGGACATTCTGCCAGAGGATACAGAGGGCACTTTTAGTGAATGTTACAACCTTGTTTGAAAGTAGACATGTTTTTTTTTGTTATTGGTTCTTCTTTGTTTGTTATTTTATAATCGTCATTCAAAACTAGATGCTGCAGACCACATCTCCTTTGTTGGAAAACACATTTTTCAACATATGAATCTACTGTCCATCAAAGCGTTAAACACCATTGCGAGATCAAACATTTCTTTGGTGGAGATCTAATCACGAAATAATTCACCGTCGTATTCTAGTCAATGCAAATTAATTCATTATGGACCAACTCATGAACACAGACTTCGAACAAAAGAAAGATAATAAAAGAAAAGATAATGACGATTATTTTGCGGTATAGTTTTGTTTCTATAGTTCAAGCAGGAATTCAGAGATCACGATGCAACATTTGTAATGAAGTTCTCTCTGTCGTATGTATTAAGGTCGAACATACGTTTGAGCTTTGCCGATAACGACGTCTATTAGTTTAGTTTTGAATACTGATAGAATTCAGACTTGACTCAGATGGAAAGTACCATAATTAAAGCATATCAGCCTATGAAGCTTCTTATTTTGGTGGCTCCCAGAGTTCTGAAACCTCACACCATGACGAAGGAGTTTTTGTCAGCGGCCAAAGACATTGCTCGTTATGATTAGAGCCAAATTTATTATTAAATTTAGTGTAATTTCTATACCTAATGACACTATACACAGAAGATTAGTTGACATGTCTTCTGATATCAAGGAAGTGGTGTCTGCTTCTTTTACTATATTTAGCGTCCAGCTTGATGAATCCACTGGCATTGTAGATTGTTCACATTTACTAGTTCCGGTATGTATACATAATAGCGATTTTCAAGATAAGTTTCTATGCAAACCTCTATAAACGACCATTACAGCGAGTGATGTAATTCACAAAGTTGGTTAAATTTGAAAAAGTAAAGGACTTCTTAGAAAAATAGCTGTGGTGTCTACACAGATGGTGCTCTAAGTATGCTTGGATGTCTGGATTTCAATGTTTGGTACAGAATGAGTCACCATAAGAATCCATTGTAACTCATTTTATGATTCATCGACATATATCAGCAGCGTCAATAGCAATGCATCTAATTATTTCTCTTCAATGTCAGTTACACAATTTTGGATCAATTGTTTGCTGTCGTTCTGTTCTAGATGACATTTTTTCTAGACTTTCTATTCCATTTCCAACACTGTATCTTTGTGAAACATGTTTTTTTTTCTGCATGTCAGTTATCAAGTCTTAATACAGAAACAAACTTGATGTGAATTCCTAATATAGTGAAATAAAAACAAGCTCAAATACTGTCTCAACGTTTTCCATGATTAGTAAATTGTAAAATATGTATGTAATGTGAATATTATAAACAGGCAATGAAAAGTAAATAATAAAAATAATTACATCGGCTTTTCAAAAAAATTAAATCACAATTTTTTTTATACTAAATAAATAGGATAGCATCATGGATATTAGTTATATACATTTTGATAACCATTTTATATCATTAGCTAAATCAGATTTATGCCTACCTAGACCTATGACAAAAATACTCTCACCTCGGGGTCTCTACTTAGTGTAAAATTATAGTAGGAGGTCGCGGAGCTACACAGAGGGAATCTCCTTGCTGATGCCCATTTTTTTTATCGCGGGGAAATTGACCATGTATATTTTGCTACTGCAAAAATGTGACTTTGCGGGGTTGTCTTAACAATAACAAAGTTACAGTACTAAAAATTCGGCATGCAAATATAATGTTTTGTTAATGGTATCAAAATAACACCATGCGTCTCTTTGGTTTAAAACTAGGATTTGAAATTCGGCCGAAAGTATTTTTTTTTCCTTATTAACCGTTAGCATTTTTCAGTTCTCATTTTAGATTAGACTGCCATTATTAGAATGTAAATTTAAGGTTAGGTATATATATGGATAGCTGTTTTTGGATAGCATTCAATTATTTCGAGCGTGCCTACTTTGAGCTCCAGTGAATTCAATTCTTTTGTTAGGGTATCATTTAATAAATGTGTTTTAATGGCTGATTGTTTGTAGTTAAGTACGGGAGTCTTGTTAGAAAATCTAATACATTTTTTCTCTGTTATTGGTTAGGTGTATTGCACCTTGCTGCAGGCTGCTTCTGAATGAGACAGCTGGAGGTCACTTACAAAGGCCATGAAAAACACATTTGAGACCAAAAGAAAATCCGAAGACGGTGAAAAGGAAATCTCCCTCGGACTGCTGGTGGACAATGCGCTGGACAGAGCGAAATATCATGTATGGAGGTCGAAGCGTAGCCACAGGAAATACTGCATTTCCTCAAAAAATCTTCGAACTTTAAGACAAGCCTTATTGTTATTCATTATCAACTTTGTATCAAGACTTTGAACAGTGAAGCAGGCTGCTATCACGTTTAAACAAATATTAGCAACATAAGTGGCATCCAATTAATTTAGTTAATGCAGATTGCTGTTATTAAGTCCTGGTGCCAGTAAAGGGCATAAAGAAATCAATAGCATACATATGAAGTCACCCATCAAAGTAGGAGCCAGTTTTGTAATTATGGCTTAGCATATTATATGGGTCAGTTCATACTCTTCTGTATTATTAGGACTTAGCAGATCATATGGGTCAGTGCACACTCTTCTGTATTATTAGAACTTAGCAGATCATATGGGTCAGTGCACACTCTTCTGTATTATTAGAACTTAGCAGATCATATGGGTCAGTGCACACTCTTCTGTATTATTAGAACTTAGCAGATCATATGGGTCAGTGCACACTCTTCTGTATTATTAGAACTTAGCAGATCATATGGGTCAGTGCACACTCTTCTGTATTATTAGAACTTAGCAGATCATATGGGTCAGTGCACACTCTTCTGTATTTATTAGAACTTAGCAGATCATATGGGTCAGTGCACACTCTTCTGTATTATTAGAACTTAGCAGATCATCTGGGTCAGTGCACACTCTTCTGTATTATTAGAACTTAGCAGATCATCTGGGTCAGTGCACACTCTTCTGTATTATTAGAACTTAGCAGATCATATGGGTCAGTGCACACTCTTCTGTATTATTAGAACTTAGCAGATCATCTGGGTCAGTGCACACTCTTCTGTATTATTAGAACTTAGCAGATCATCTGGGTCAGTGCACACTCTTCTGTATTATTAGAACTTAGCAGATCATATGGGTCAGTGCACACTCTTCTGTATTATTAGAACTTAGCAGATCATATGGGTCAGTGCTGGTTATCCTGGTCTGGTACAAATCTTGTCCACGTTCTTTCTCCCACTGCCCGTTCTCACATCGAGTCGGATCTTTCAGTTACTCATTGTCCGAGACAATACATGAATCAATAAAACAAAAATTAACCAATAGTTAATGAATTAGTGGTACTTAACTTAGTTTTATACAGAAAAGGGGAGATAAATCTTGCATTATTTGTGCGGTTATTTTTCCCCTTAGATTTCTTCAAATTTTTTTTTTATATTCTGCTTGTTCTATTATCAATGGTAGTTACTGCATGACTGACCAGTGGTTCTTAAAATTGTAAGTAATGGCTCATTCTAACTCTAGTCTACATCCTAAACAATTGTAAGGACCTGCAAATGTTCAATTATGACGTTATGACCAAATTTATATACAAGTTGGATTAGAACAAACTTTCGTCTTCATATTTTATTATCATTACTATTATTATGTTAGAAATGAACGAGTAGTCATTCCACTGAGGAATTTTCTGGTGATGTGGCAGGTCTGCAGCAGTACCACCCTCTGACAGGTAACGAGGATGTATCTAGGAATGTTAAGGGCCTTGAAAGTGTCTGTGAGGTCAGTTGTTATTATCCCCTCAGTTGATATAACAATGGGTATATTGTTATTTTTTATTATTTCCATAGACGCTTAATCTCCAAGCCTAGGTTCCCATATTTTCTTTGTTTTTCTATGTCAGTTTTTCTATAGTTATGAGACAGTGGTACGGCGATATCGATAATGGGAGCGGTTTTTTTCTTTTTTTATCAACGAACAGAAGATCCGGGCGATTGAAATCTACCGTTTTGTGAGTCAGAATAGACCTGTCCCAGTACATCAGATGTTCAGTAGACTCGAGAACCTCTTATGGCGAGTATTTGTAATAAGGAGGAGTATCCTTACAGATCAAATTGTGCGTCAAAGCCAAGTGTTGGTGTATTAGCTTTGCAATTTGGTTATGGCGACCTAGGTAGGCTGATTCTGATAGAGCTGAACATCCTGCCATATTATTATTATTATTATCATTAGGCTACTACTGTTTTAGTCTGGTTTCGGTCATTGCTTTTCTTTCATTTGTTCACCTTAAGCTACTTTCATAGTCCTTTAGACCGTTGGGGCACCACACATGATCTGTCGACTGTCTTCCTCCACTCTCTGTCATTTGTCTTGAATACTATATCTTTTTTTTTTACAGGCCTGTTCATTATTGTCTGTCTGTATCTTCTTCTTTCTCCTGGTACTAATCCCTGAAGGAAGGTCTTTGCGAGCCGTGGGCACCTTGTGATTTGGCCTTAAATGTTGTTTTTTTTTTTTTTTTTGTTTACCATATACTTTATTCACGTCAACATTCCTATTCGTTTCAGTTCGCGCTAAGAAGAAATACACTAACCCTAAGGCTAAAAACACGACATGAGCGTGACACAAACCTATATACTTAAAGTATGTGTGGTGGTGGAAGTTCTGAGGATGCAGGTGGGGCGGAGGGTCGTACTCTAGACAAATGCAGTCGTCAGCGCCTTGACTTTTCAAACCACTGCAACGTATTGTCTTTCTGACCAGGTCGATAAGCTTACGTGTACTTCCTCGCAGACACACAAACAGACTCGTGCACACTCTCAGAAGATGGTAGCGTTAGGTAGAGAGATGACAGTTAAATATGCCAACTAAGTGACATTTGACGATATGGCGCCGCCACTTTAATTGAAAATCTTTTCAGTTTATTATATAAGATGCTGTTCAATACAAAGGTGTTGTCCAAGAGAAATGATTCAATTTAAATTTTGTTAACTAGTAATTTTTGGAGTTTGCTAGTTTAATAGACAGACAGACAGGTAAATAAATAGTTAGGTAAACAGATAGATTGACAGACAGACAGACAGATAGATAGACAGATAGATAGAAAGATAGATACGTGTATAGCTTCATTTATATTGCTTTCCTTTTACAATATTACTTCTATAAGGAGAAGTTTACTGAGTAAAATTGACAATCGAGAATTTACATTTTTTAAAATTAAAAGAAATGAAATATGGAAATAAAATTTTCTACATCATGTAGATTATGTGATTGTCACTAAATAATGTTATATGACAGAAACGACCACCATTTATTTAAGAAAGATAAAGATAACAGGGGAATACATGTATCATAGACAAAGAAATATGAAAATACAAATAAAAGGACCTATGTCTAGATCGAGACCTAAGTCTAGATTCATCGACAACAGAATTGTGGAAAACAAATAAATCCTGAAAATGACAACATTTAAAATTGACACACAATAATATAGACAGATATGGAATTTACACAAAAAAATATCTATAATGAACAACATTTAAGATAGCCACTTACTTCTAAATCTAGAAGACATTACAAACATAGAAAGTAATAAAAGAAAAATTGTAACAATTACAATGTAACCAACAATTCCAAATGTCCAACATTAATTTTTTGTACGTACCTGCCAGCTTCCTTCAATGCTTATCTCCTGACCAAAGAAATTCCGCTTCCGGATCGGCCTCAGGGTCAACTTGCTGGGGCTTGGGAGGTCATCCAAACTCCAAGAACGAATAATATCCGGGTCTCGCGGCATTGTGGGTAACTCTTTTTTTGGCTGAGGTTCCTTTCTCAGTCGAGTAACCCACAATTCCAAAGCGAGGTCGAAACGATAGATGTGTATGCTTTAATCCTTGACAACGTCAGAACAAGAGTCTGCATGCAAAGTTCAAAGTAGTCGATAAGTAAAAGCGCTTACGTTTCTTCAAAAGCAAACATTTCCATCTCTTCTTAAAGGCGATGACCCCGGAGACTGGGCGGAACGAAGACGGCAAAGGCGTAGACCTAATTTTTTGGCAGCGTTGGAACGAAAAGGGGATCCAGGTTCCCATTGACGTGAAACGCCACCGTTCATGTCACCAAGGGCGCAGACAAAATCTGGCGCCCGCTAAGTGAAAGAGTGTTTCAATTGTGGCACCCTGTAATAAAAGCAGTGTTTTATTCCGCCTTGAAATGGAAGAAGTGTTCAAACTTTGGCGCCCTGGACGTAAAGAACTGTTATATGGCACCCTGTAAGTGGTGAAACTTTTGCTGGCGCCTTAAAAGTGAAGTATTCTCTGGCGCTCTGTTAGTGAAGAAGTGTTCTCTAGCGCCCTGTAAACGAAAATTTGTTCCAACTGTTGTACCTAGGAACAGGCACCGTGATGCAACACGCACTTGAAAATCAACATTAGCACTGGCTGACCATCTAATCAATTGCCGAGCAGCATATTTAATTGATGACTAAACAGAAAACAATCTTTAGCCTAAGTCTTGCTATTGAAAAGGCGTCCAAACTTTGTCACCCTGAAAGTGAAGAATTGTTCTCTGGCGCCCTGTAAGTGAAAAAGCGTTCTCTGGCGCCCTTTAAGTGAAGAAGTGTTCCGACTGTGGTGCCTAATAAGAGAAGCAGCGTTATTCGGCACCGCGATGCATCACTCACATAAAAATCAACATTAGCAATTGTAGGAGAACTAATCAATGCGGAGGGACACATTTAATTGATGGCTAAACAGAAAACAATGTTTAGCTTAGAACTTGTAAGTGAAAAGGCGTCCAAACTTTAGCGCTCAGTAAGTGAAGAAGCGTCCTCTAAAACATGTTTAAGGTAAAATAATAGAACAATGACAGTATCATGAATTACGTAATCTCTTCGTGTTGAAATGAGCAAATTCTTTTTCAGACTGTCCTTTCACCAACAGACCTACACACAAAGCTTTAATTCATAGAAACAGTGTTGTGCCATCATAAATGACCTAGAGGTTAACAGCTCCGTTCGTCAAGATGGACGCAGTGGGCTAAGCGTAAGATGAAGTTTTTGTCTAGAACCTGAAGCGAGCGTGATTCAGCCATCTTAGATTACGGATACGGGTTACGCACAATTGGATAACTCTTTTTTAACAGATAGGCCTCTAACAAATTTAAAATAAATTTGGATTAATTGTCATAAATTATTTCTAGCGTTCCAGCTAATATTTTTGTAACATATGTAAGTAAAGTTCCCCTTCCAGACCTTGCAGTCAGATGATGTAAATGTCATCTATTTCTGTGGCCAGCACAACGGCCAACCGCTTTACTTTTCCTACCAAAACATGTCAAGTACCCATTAGAGCGAGGTGGACTAAGACATGCCCAATGATTCCGAAATTATAAATCCTTGACTTCACCAGGATTCGAACCCGGTTCTGAAACCAACCGCTTTACCGCTCAGCCACCGCGCCCATATATCCAGTATACTTCCTGTTTACATATGACTATACGCTTAATGTTCCTGTACGTCTAGTCATGTATAGAACTCTTTATAGAATACATACGATTATTCCGAATGTCGTATCAAAATAAATAGACTTGCAAGGAAAATGTTATTTTAAGATATTTATATTTTGAGAAATTATAAGTCAAACATAAGTTTTCCCCATGTGGCTAATCAGCTAGTAATGTTTTTTTTTTCCCAAAGCAATACATAAAATGTCACATTTCTGGGAAAACAGTTAGAACCGGTTTCAAGATCCGTGTCATTGTAAGTTTTAGGCACCACCCGTGAAGACTTTGCAAAGGTATTAGAACGAAATTTCTTTTTTTAAAGTTTGATTATGGCAACACGAAGAGGTTTTAAAGAAAATGTTTTTAGAAGTGTAGCTTGTCACTTAAAAAGGGAGTTCAGTATATATTGCATGGTAAAAACATAAACAGTTTTTTACTATTATACCTCACACATAATGTTCTGCTGGAGGATCGTGTGCACACAGTAGAAGCACTACTTACCTATCGGATACCTATGCCGTATGGGTGATGACCGCATAGTAAAGGCGATCTTTTTTGGGCGAGCTTAAAGGTGGACGGCGTAACAGAGGTGCTCCCCCCTCCCCCACAGAAGCGCTATAAATATCAACTCAGGCGCCATTTTAACCCCACAAGCATGGATGTAAGTAGCTGGCAGCAGATGATCTCTGAAAGAAACAGCTGGTGGGCCCTCCAGAATGAGGCGGAACACACTACTGACACTCAAAGGACCCATGCTAAAGATAAGAAAAGAAAGCTTAACTAAGTAGACCCCCTTGGACAACGGCTTTGCCTGCATTGTATGTGGCAAAATATGCAGGTCGCTACTGGGTTTTTCCCTAGTCATGCGAGACTATTCGTTATATAAGGCCTGTACAGTGACCTGAAACATCACAACCTGTGGGCAGTTTAGACCAATAACTCGTCACCACGTCGTACAAACCTATTGGTCTGAACTGCCCACAGATAGTGATGTTTCAGGTCACTGTTCAGGCCTTCTATAAAGATTGGTCTCCGCTAATGTGAAATACTGAACATGTTCACATTCTTCGGAATCGATGACATTGTTTCTATATACTATAGTTTGAACTTTAATGCGTTTGTCATGTTTCAAATTTTAAATAAAAACATAAAATATTCTAATAAGTAAAAACAAAAATGAAAACAATATATTTCATTACACATATGCCTATACTGCAAAGTGCAAACAATTTCTCAATATACAGAACAAGGCTTGAAAAACAAACTATGACGCGGTGTAGCATTACTTGACAAGGCGTTATTTTCGATCAATAAGAATCATAAAGTTATAGGACAAAGAAGAATAACTCTCTTTTTGTGTAAACATAAGGTTAAAAGAGTAACAGTACTTTTTGGGTTTCTTGTTTCTTTTGTCCCGGATACTGTCGGGTCGGCATAGAGTTCGGAGTAAAACGTTAGTTAGAATAGACAAGGTGGCCAGTGAAAGTGAAATAAAGCGGGATCCCCTTTGGGGTGACTAATTAAAAGGGAATTCATGGCATTGTCGAGGGTGAAAGAGGGCATCAGCAGAATTCAGTTATCGACACAGACAACTGCAATTCGTTAACATACCAAGTAATGTTTTTTTTTTGTTTTGTTTTGTTAATTTTGTAAATTCTGTTTAGGTTTAGGCTCGGACTTACGCATAGTCAAACTAGGCAGCTGCCTAGGGCCTCCGATTGTTGGGGGCCTTGCAAAGAACTAAAAAAAAAATATTAAAAGAAAAAAATATCGAAACTTGGATCAAATCCCAAACATAGCAGAGCTGTATTGCTCTGTGCCCTCTAGGCTAGATACAAGTTTTACCAAGTCTCAAGTTTTATTAACGAAAGCTTAAAATTACTAATTAGAAGTGGTCAACGAATCGGCTAATTTGCAGGAAATAGCCATGAGCAGGGGTCAATGAGGATGCCGGCTCAAGCAAAGTAGAGGAGAGTCAACAAATCAACTTCGATTGGAAAGATCTAGGCTGGCTTATGATCACCTTCAATTAGCAGTAAAGAACGTGCCTAAAAATATGGATTGAGATCGATATAGATGCAGATATTTTTGTTTTCAATAAATTGCGATTTTATTTCTTAGTTGTTTATTTTAAGTTTACGTTTGACACCATCAAAGTCACTTTGCCTAGGGCCCCCAATTACCTATGGCCAGCCTTGGGCTGAGGTATATTACTCAAAATAGTTTTGTGTGGGTTTGTGGAACTACATTTCAGTAGAAATATTTATTACAGTTAGAACAGGATTATAAATTTTAAAAAATCACCTCTGGCTCCTTGTTTCACATCCCTGGTTACGTGAAGGTAATACTCTGAAATCTAAACATACCAAACTTAAGGTACTACAGCACTCTCCTCTAGCATTATAATAATCAATAATGTCTGTTATATCAAAACGACCTAATCGACAACATACGAATCAATAAGAAAAAATATCCAATTACTTAAGTAAATAGTGGTAATAAATTAATTTTGCTTTACATAAAAATGGAGATAAATCTTGCAGTTCTGAGAGAGAAAAAAATTGCAGTGATTGAGCTTTTGTTTTGTTGTTATATAAGCTTTGCTTTTAAAAAGGTTTTTGTAAATATTTTGTTACGTAATTTTGTATTTTACAACTCTTTGTAAGTATAATTGTATATTATTTAACTTATAACTTAAATACAGGACACTTACAAATATCAAGAAGATGCTTTGCCATTACATTAGAAAGCGATCAACAAAAGCAACCTTTATGGTCCCACCAAACCCAGTATATATATATATATAAACTATTGCTCCATAGGGACTCTATCATTGAGCTTCTCGATATGAAGGATTAAGGAGTTGTTTTTTTATTCTTTTGGCGACCACCCGCAAGGCCAATGTGGTCAGCCCCATAGAGAAGCTTAATGCTAGAGTCCCTATAGAGCAATAGCAATATATATATATACTGGGTTTAGCATGTATATTATAAGAGTACGGTCATTTCAGTTACTATATTTTATACGCTTATCTACAGCAGTGTTTCTAAAACTTTTTTGCGCGTAACCCTAGTGTTCGCTGGGCCTAAATTGGTATTCAACCAACTAGTGGACTAGTTAGCTAGTACACACCACGTAAATTTAGCTCTCTAAAAAAATAAACAAAGTGTGCGAAGTGTTCCTTTAAGAAAAAGGTTTGGGAAACACTGATCTAGAGGATAGATGATGCTCCTTTGACCCTGGAACGTGGCATATACATATTACGCGAGGCAAAAGTCGCAAGCCTGGGGCTGTCTTAAGCAGACATTCGATTTTTGAGTTTAAAGTACAAGACTTTGGTGAAAGCTTATAGACTCTGATTCTTTGAACAGTGCGTGGCACAGATGCTAATCAAAAGTTGAAAGGTCAAAGTTTACAAAAGAAATAGTTTCATCTCCTTTACAGGTAACTAACGAAACATAATATCAACAAAGTGTTAATCAATGGCAGCTAGAGTGAGGCGTTTGATCTCCTAGCAACCAAGGCAGACGTGTCCAATGAGAAAACATGAAAGGTTGAGTGGAAATTGTGTGTGTCGCTATGATTAGATTTCATATCTATCTATCTATCTATCTATCTATCTATCTATCTATCTATCTATCTATCTATCTATCTATCTATCTATCTATCTATCTATCTATCTCTCTGGCTCTCTCTCTCTCTCTATATATATATATATATTTATCTCTATCTATCTACCTATCTGTTTATTTTTAAAAAGTTGACAAGTAAAATGTGTCAAGAAAGGATATAAGACAAATTTCAGTTTATATAAGGTAATAGCAGAAATACCCGGCATTGCCCGAGTCGATTTTGAAAATTAGCCCAAAGCCAATAAAACTAAAGAAAATGACCTAAAATTATAGTAAGAGGCACGAAGCCTACGATTTACCTGGTTTATTATATTAGATTGGTGTGATGCTTTAATTTAGTAAAACAAATAACAGAGGTTAATGCTGTTATTTAAAGGTCCGCTGAAGGTGCTATAGCGATATATCTATTGACAATCTTATTATTATTAAAACATCAACAATGATCCCTTTTATTGAGACACTGTAAAAAAATTTCTTTCGTAATGTGTTTATATGTAAGAAATTTTAATTAGTCTGTAATGTGATATATGCCAAACTGTTGTTAAATAAAGGAAGAATATATTCATCCAGTCAAAGAACAGACTTTAAAAAAACTTCTAGATCTAGTAATAATTAAAAAAAACTACTATGAAATAAAATATCACACACACAAAATAGAAAACTTAAAAAAATACATTTAAAAAAAAGACAATACCTACATTATACAACTTGACATGTAATAAAATAAAAACAAAAAAAATTAAGTGTAAAAAATTGTAAAATGTAAAAAAAAAATACGTGATTTTGACATGGTCAGCTGCTTGAAAGAACGATGTTACCCATTCGACCAGCGGTCAATGCAAGAGTGTGCACTTATTTATTGGTACTTTCATTATATGGACATCTATATCTAGAACTAGATCTAGACTTCTAATTTAGAACTCTTAAGATCTAGTCTAGATCTACTTCTAGATATAGAATCTATATCTAGTCTATACTAGATTTAACAAAAAAATTAAGCAAAAGATTAAATCATCTTTTAATAAAGTTAAAGCAAATGTAAATTTAATAAACAACTCAGTTATCGGTGAACTACGGCTGAGCACGCAATGTTTTTTTTTTCTTAATTGAATAATTCCAATAGGGCTTTTAAATCTAGACTTAGAAGAAGTTGCGTACAATTTTCCTGAACATTAATTTATTAAACTGTTGAGTCAATCATGACTTCGAAAGCAAAGTTCCCCTTTCAGACCATGCGATCTATAGGGCAGATGAAGTTAAGGTTATCTGTTTCTTCGGCCAGCGGTTAACGAGGGTGTCATGTGGCCAGTACAACGACCGACCGCCTTTACTTTCCCCAACTAAGGTCAGGTACCCATTAGAGTTGGCTGGACTTTAATGTAGAGAAACAAAATGAAACAAAAAAAATACAGAAATTCAAAATCACAGTCTTCACCGAGATTCAAACCCAGGACTCCAGGTTCGGAAACCAAGCGCTTAACTAAGCCACTATTTGGGAGGTTAAATGCAATTAAATGAAAGAAAAAAAAAAGAATGTATTTCCTGGAGGTAAAACAGAGTTCACCAAATGATGCAAGGTTACTCTCACTATATATGATTTATATTGCTAATTATACAGAGTTGTACACGCAAGCCTAATGGAGGTCTATCTTGCCTTCGTGTACATACTTCCCTGATAACATCAATAGTTAATGAGTGCCTGCAGTGCTCTGAGATCGTGGGGGGAATAACTCTTATCGATTCATGGCATTACAAATATCGCAGAACGAAATTGTATTAATGATTTTTTTAAAAACTATGAAAAAAGAATTGTATTTAATTAATGTTATAGGGTACAACAAACCATTGTCTGAGAGATCGTGTGCCAAAATGGGCCCTGGCATCCTCGTACAATGCGGCCCACCTATTGTGTAACCTATTTTGAGCATCCAATAGTACCTACCCTAAGAATCATTACAGACGAGTTCGAGGTCGTTCCTTCTCTATATATTTTTCTTTCTCTCTCTCTCTCTCTCTTACTTCTCTCTCTCTCTCTTCCTTCACACTAAATCTTTTTATGTTAAGATCTTTCTCTGTTCTCTTTCTCTGTCTCTCTCCCTTCCTCTCTTTCTCGTTGCGTCTGTTGTATTTCTTACTCTCTTAACTCTTTTCTCTCTTTCTGTCTATCCCCTTGTATTTCTCTCTCTGTCTTTTGCTACCTCCTTCTTCTCTCTCTCTCAATCGCTACCATTCTCTTTCTCTCTGTCTTTCGCTACCTTTCTTTTTCTCTGACTCATTCGCAACCTTTCTTTTTCCTCTGTCTCATTCGATACCTTTCTTTTTCTCTCTCTCTCCTTCGCTATCTCTCTTTTTAAGTCTTCCTCTCTCTCTATTTCGCTACCTCTCTCTTTCTTTTGCTGCCTCTCTTTTTCTCGCTCTCTCTATCTCTCTTCCATTCTATATTTCCAATAACATCAGAGATTAAACATTAGTTTAACTTCAACATTAAACCATACACCTTAAAATTTCCCCATCCCATTTGACCCCAAAAGTACACCGAAAAAATGGAATAGAAGATACAATGTCATCATCGCATTTGACCCCAAAAGTACACCGAAAAATGTGATAAAGAATGGGTATTTTTTTCCACCAAGATTACGAAGGTAATTTCGCATGTCTTTAAAATAACAAAACAATAGGGATTGGTATTGATTGCTTCAATCTCTATTGGCACTACAGACTATTGTGTAATAGAGACCCTTACGTTATTTGTTTGCGTAGCCTTGGACTCAACGTTAGGCCGTCAACGAAAACAAACCATTATTATCTGTGTTTGACTTGCAACAGCAAACCCAGTCAAGAGAAACTAACTCTGACAACGCATAGAGTTGTACCAAGGGGGGAAATAATAATGGCTGCCGTGCAAAGAGCGTGCAGATCTCTATCGGTCTATCTGACCGGAAATGAAAGGCTGATTTCTAGATCTACAACTGTCTACAAGCCGCCTGCTTGATGCGTGCGAAGCTTTTTGGAGAGAAACAAAATGAAGCTATGTAACAAATAACGTCAAAATAGAGGTCACTGCTGGCACATTTATTCAGCATGATTCTGCTGGAATAAAATATATAAATAAGCCTTTCTAAAAATTGAAAACAAATCAATTCCTGCTTGATGTTCAGATACTACAGTAAACCGGGTATTTAAGTTTTAACATCGAAAAGTACAGAGAAAATAAGCAAAATATTTTTTTAAAGCGTATCTAAGGGGAAGAACTGCAACATAGTTGTCATATATCTCAATACTGCAGGAATAAGCTCCCAAAATAAAATAATTACCACTAATATTTTACTCATTGGTTATTTTTACTTTATTTTATTACCATCGATTATGAATAAATTATGCAAAATTTCTACTTGCTCTGAGATTGGCTAGTGGTGGGGAAAGTGGATGACTGCCTGGTCGTGCGGTTTGCGCGCTGGACTGTCGTTCGGACTTATCGATGGTCCCGGGCTCAAATCCTGCCCACTGCCATCCCCCGTCGTCCTGCGGGAGGTTTAGACTAGGAAATAAATTATCTTCAACTTTGAAAGAACATCCAAAACATGGTAAACATTTTACAAACAAACATTTTTACAAGCGCAATAAGGGAAATAACTCAGCATATACAGCCCATATTTCAACGAGTAGCATTTATTTCCCTTTTTCTACAAGAAACAAAATAATTACCAGTAATTGGTTTATTTTTTTCCCCTTGATTCATATTTTGTTAGTTACAACAAATAATTGTGTAAAGCTTAAACTTGATGTGTGGTGGAAATAGCGTGTAAAAAAAATTATATTAGACAAAGTGAGTTGATATAAATTTTGTAAAAAGGCCAGTTCAAGCCCAGTAAATATGATATATATCCTGAAAGCTCTAAGAACGAAACTAACGATATTCTTAGATAGACATATATAATATTTTTGTGTTTACTTCCAACTTACCTATTATGTAGAAGATAACGGAAGAACTCGATATTTTTTTTGAAGAATTTAAAAACAAACATCTCATTTTTATGAAACAATAAATCCTTTCCTCATTTATGAAGCTGTAGTTTATAATATTTCTTTATATTTATTTCTTGTAATGCCTCAATATTACAAGGAGTCTTTCTGTATATCTCATGTAATTCCTCAATATTGCGAGGAGTCTTTCTGTATATTTCATGTAATGCCTCAAAATTGCAAGAAGTCTTTTTGTATATCTAATGTAATGCCTCAAAATTCCAAGATGTTTTTCTTATTGATTTATTGTAATGCCTCAAAATTGCAAGAAGTCCTTCTGTATATTTCATGTAATGCCTCAAAATTACAAGATGTTTTTCTTATTGATTTATTGTAATGCCTCAAAATTGCAAGAAGTCCTTCTGTATATTTCATGTAATGCCTCAAAATTACAAGATGTTTTTCTTATTGATTTCTTGTAATGCTTTAAATATTGCAAGGATTTTTTTTCCTGCGATCTTGCATAATCAAGTTCTTCTATTGCAGCCCAACTAAGTTTTACTTATCTAATGGTTTTGAATGTCTTGCTAGCCTATTTGTTCAACTCTTTACTGAATACAAAGAAACATTTGAGTCGACTACGTGAAAACTCGCTGAAGGCGTGTTCATAATAGTCAAATTTAATTTTAAGAATATTTTATGTGAAAAATTATAACTGTCAAACCAGACTTTTCACATTGTCGAAAATTAGCTAGTAACTTTTTTTCCCCCCCGAAATATTTAAATAGATCAACCTACTACGTCAAAAATAATTAAAAATAATCTTCGCAAACCCTGTCCACTCAGTGTTTGACCACCCATGAAGAGTTTGCAAGCTAATAAGAGGCAGTGTAAAAAAAAAAAACTCAACAAAAAAATAATAAATAAGAAAATAAAATAGACTCACAGTAGACACACAATAGACAAATAAACTGCAAATACTCCTAGATTTTTACACATCTTGTAGAGGTTGCCCCGTGTTTAATTTTACATTGGGGAGTACGCGACATTGTACTAAAATGAAGTAAAATTTCATTAATTAGCATATATTATGAAGATTGTTTTTCACTGTTATTCCCACTAATTCCATGATTTCACCGCATTCTCGTTATAGATGTCGCAACCTGTGGGCAGAGAAGACCATTTGCTTGTTGCCACTTCGTACAAACCTTTGATATGACAACGAGGTATTGAGCTCTACTACCCACAGGTTGCGTCTTTAAAACTCGGTGTTCAGGCCTTCCATGACACTGGTCTCGGTTTCAGCCCTCCTACACGACAATTATAGATTTGAAAATGGTGGGAAGCGGGGGTCTTACACAATGTAAGAATAGAATGAAAATATCATTAAGAAGTATATATATTTTCGAAATTCTTAGCTGAACTGAGTATATATAATAGATAGATAGATAGATAGATAGATAGATAGATAGATAGATAGATAGATAGATAGATAGATAAATAGATAGATAGATAGATAGATAGATAGATAGACAGATAGATAGATACATACATACATACATACTTAGATACATAGATACATAGATATATAGATACATAGATAGATACATACATATAGTTAGTTAGTTAGATAGATAGATAGATAGATAGATAGATAGATAGATAGATAGATAGATAGATAGATAGACCCATATCTAAATCTTGTACAACGCGCATACTAAGTTGAAAGATTGATCTGTCATTGCTTATTCCGATGCGACCAATCAACGCTCAGTGAATCGACCATCTTCATTCAGGCTTAGCTTACATATAGCGCCCCTTTTTGTTTAGTTTCCTCTTTCTATGAAACAAGACTGGGGACAACACAACCTTGATGGGAAAGAGAAAGAGAACACGATGTCAAAAGGAAACAACGTTCCCTGAGCTCAGATTGATCTGACCCATTGATTTGGCCTTGTCTTTGTTAAAGTAATCAGGGGACTAAGTACTTCCATCTGCAACAGGCGTTTGTTGTTTTTTTACCATGAGTCTCGGGCAGCGCTTGGGAATGCTGGAGGTATTGAAGAACAAAACCAGATGATGGAAATAAGTAGTTTATTGTCCAAAGAAAGGCAGGCTGGTTAAATAAAAGAATATTCTTGATAACCTGGTAAGAACAGCTGCTGACCGGGTTAAAAAAAAAAAGCGCTCTGAGCATGCTATAAGCATGAAAGTAGCGCTATATAAAAGCTATAATTATTGTCTTAAAAAAAAAAATATTTTTATCTTACTTATTAGCGCTTCTGCAGTTGTTACAAAATACCTCAGTTATAATTGGAAACATGTAGCTGTTGTTGTTTTTTTTTTACACCATAGAGATTAAATCAGGATTGTCAGTCCAAGTATAACTTTCATTTTTTTTTATGCTAATGAAACATATTATTGTCTTGCCATCATTGATTATTTGTCCACTTGATGTCCACCGCATCTCGCAGATCCCAAGGATCTTCAGCCGGTAAGTCAAACTCTCTTAAAAGTTGGGCTAGTTTACCGCATTGATTCAGGGTTCTTACATTCCACGTGCCTTTAAGAGTCGGTTTCCTTGCGTTCAATGGCTTGCCATATATCGGGTATTGGACTTCCAGTTGGCTTTGATCCAACACTGTCATCAGGATTTGGCCGCCCTCGCCGCATGTATAGTTTTCATTATGTGTCGAGTTTGCCGTTTCTGTAGCAATAGTGGTTTTACAGTGGTATATTCAGGACATGATAAGGAGCACATTGGTGGTGTAGGAATCATCATGTCTAAAATAGCAGCTTCAGCGCTAATTGCTTGGAAGCCGGTCAGTGACCGCATCATTACAGCTCGACTCCAAACAAAGCAAATCAAAGTCACTACCATCCAAGCATATGCCCTTACAGAGGATGCAGAAGATACCATCAAAGATAATTTCTATAACCAACTACAAACCACTCTTGATGCAACACCTACTCACGACCTAATTCTAATGATGAAAGACTTTAACGCCAAAATCAATCCCAACCGAACTGGCTTTGAATATGTAATGGGACCATATGGCTCTGCAGAAAACATCAGTGATAATGGCAAGCGCTTGATTTCTCTCTGGGCATCCAACAGCCTTTCAATTGGAAACACATATTTTAAGCACAAACAAATACACAAAAAGCATGGCGATCACCAAATGGAGAAACCTTCAACGAGATAGATTACATTTGCATCTCCAAACGATGGAGGTCATCTCTGTTAGACGTGCGGACCCGCAGAGGAGCGGATATCGGCTCAGACCACTACCTTGTCAGTGACAAATGTAAGCTCCGATTGAAACGCCAACCAAAACGAGCCACACGACCCCGCCCATTTAATGTAGAGAAGCTTAAAGACGGCAATACTGCAGCACAGTTCCAATTGAAACTAACAAACCACTTTAAGGCTCTTGCAGATATATTGACCCTTGAAGAAGAGTGGGCCAACTTCAGATACCACTATTGGGTGCGCGGAAGAAGTTATCGGAAGGAGGCGAGGTTCATACAAGGAACGGTGGATACAAGACAGAACATGGAAATTGATAGATGAGAGGAAAGAGGCCAAACGTAGACGAGATCAGAAAAATGAAACACGATCGCAGCCTAGCGGAAGAAGCCTATAGGGAAGCAGATATGAAAGTAAAGAGAAGTTGTCGGCGAGATAAACGGGACTGGATTGAGCAGAAGGGACAAGAGGCACAAGCAGCTGCAAGCAGAGATGACACAAAAACCCTGCATCGTATTGTCCGAGATCTCACTGGAGCAAAGAGTGGGCATGGGGCACCGATAAAAGACAAGCAAGGCAAAACTTTGTTAACGAAAGAAGAACAGGATGCAAAATGGGTAGAGCACTTTAAAGAGACCCTTAATCAACTGTCGCCAGACCTAACTTACATATTCAAGGACCCGTCTCCAGACAATGATCTCAAGGTCAAAACAGACCCAATAACTGCTGAGGAGGTTACCATGGCCATTGCAGTGTTAAAGAATAACAAAGCACGAGGGCTAGACATGATATCAGCAGAAATGCTAAAATATGGGGAACAAGTGCATTGTTAACAGAATGACTGATCTCTTAAATCTCTGTTGGCGAACTTCAAAAGTCCCAGAGGACTGGCAAAAGGGAGTGATTGTAAAGCTTCCAAAAAAAGCAATTTGGCAGACTGCAACAACTGGAGGGGCATTACTCTCCTCTCTGTCCCGGGCAAAGTTTTCAGCACTGTTTAGTTGAGACGGCTTCAACAGTCTGTAGATGAAAGACTCAGAGAAGAACAAGCAGGTTTCCGAAGAGGCAGATCATGTACAGAGCAGATTTTTGTTCTACGAAATATCATAGAACAAAGTCTTGAGTACCAACAACGGCTAACGATCAGTTTCGTGGACTTCAAAAAAGCGTTTGATAGTGTCCACCGAGAATCACTATGGAAAATAGAGAATACGGTATTCCAGAAAAATTCGTCCAGATCCTACGACACCTTTACAGTCAATCTAGTTGCTGCATTAAAACAGAAGAGGGAACAACAGAGTTTTTTACAATTGAGACAGGTGTGAGACAGGGGTGCATCTTATCTCCCTTCCTTTTCCTCCTAGCCATCGACTACATCAAGGAGAGCAATGAACCAGACTGCCTTTGGCATTCCATGGCATGAACAGCTCCGATTGACGGACTTGGACTTTGCTGATGATGTTGCACTACTCGAGGCTACAAATAAATGCATTCAAGAAATGACGGAGAGCCTAGACAGAGAGGCACCCAAAATTGGCCTCCGCATAAACTTGGATAAGACTAAAATTATGCGAGTGGGATATAATGGCAAAGGGTGTCCCCGTCAGACTTGGCGAGTCAAAGCTTGAAGAGCTGGACAAGTTCACGTACCTTGGCAGCATCATAACAAATGATGGAGATGCTTACCATGATGTAGAGTGCCGAATAGGAAAGGCAGGGAGCATTTTCCATAGGCTGCAGCCTATTTGGACCAGCCAAGCCATTGGACTCGAGACAAAAATACACCTTCTCAACACAATCGTCATTCCAACTGCTACATATGCATGTGAGACGTGGAAGTCATCTGTCAAAATTGAGAAAAGACTAAATGTGGCTCAACAGAGATGGCTGAGGCGGATTTTGGGAGTCAGTTACACAGATCGGGTCTCAAACAAGGAAATCCTATGCCGAACTGGGAGTCGAACACTTTGTGAGGTTGTGGCTGAGCGTCGCATGAGGTTTGCGGGACATGTTCTACGTCAAAATGAATTACGCACACCAAGAGTTGCGATAACATGGAAGCCAAAACAAGGAAAGCGCAAACGGGGACGTTCCCGTATTACTTGGCGACACACCTTCATGGAAGACCTCAGAACAGTGGACACCAGGTGGGAGGAGGCTTCAGACATTGCCAGTGACAGATCATTATGGAGACAGCTTGCCGCCCAATGCGCCGAACGGCGCGGGAGGACCTAAGTATAAGTCTAAGTAATGAAACATATTTATTACTGCAGTCTTGTTAATGTCATTAAAAAAAAATCAATTGTTATTGTATACACAATCCTTTTTCTATCCCAATCTATTAGTTAAGATAAATTAATATATGAGGCATTCCAATATCTAAGGAAATTAGTTACCCAAGATATGGATGTGTATATGATTGTCAGTATTTGTAACAGCCACATTGTGTCAGAATTCAACGATTTGTTAAGGTAAAGCTACTCATCAAATAGGTGTCGGAACTTTGCTTGGCATGTGCTTCACAGGTTTAAGACAGTCCATTTAGACAATTCTGCAGTGAGATTTAAACAGACACGCGAATATTCACATTTGATTAGAGTATCAGTATTAGTAAAATCACTAAATTTAGAGAAAATACAGGAGAGAAGGTTAAAAAGTAAAGTAGCAATTATGCATAAAACACACAATTATAATTTACAAATAAACATGGTTACAAAGAGTTTGTGTGGAAACACAAACTCAAAATCGGCCCCCGAAGTGGTCCACCCAGGCAGGTTTGAATATTTTCAGAAAGAACGTCAGAATTAAATTCGATCAAAGACAAATGACAGAGACGAATGAAGAAAGAAGGTTAACAGATCTTATGTGGTGCCGCAGCGGTCCAGCACACCAAGGAATGGGTGAAATTGAAGGTGAAGTTAAATGTCGACCTGCACTTACTGATTTCATATAATCATTATCTCATTGATATAATTGTCTTGTAGAAGGTCAATCTCTTATATTTAAAAAAAAAAAAAAAAATTCGTAAAAAAAAATGTTTAAAAAAATCCTTAGTTTAGTGTCTGTAAAACACAGAAAGTGCACTGCAGTTCACATGATCATATTAAAAACTACGTATTAATTTTTGTTTAAATTATGTTCCACTTATATGCTTATTAAATAGATTTTTTCTATTTGAAAAAAAATAGTAACCATTTTTTTTGTAAATGTAGTATAATATAAAAGAAGTTATATAACTTACATGGGCGTAGCCGGGGGGGGGGTTGGGGTTTCAGTAATTGATTTTTTGCTTTGATTTTGTTTATTTTGGGTGACATTTTAATACTATACCATCACTTGCCGCAGCGCAGCCAAGGGAATTGAGTTTAAAACCCCAGTTAGGGGGTTTTGAGTTTAAAATCCCCTACCAGGGGGGTTTGAGTTTAAAAACCCCTACCAGGGTTTCTAGCAGTTAAATCCCTCTCTTTTAAAAACAAAACAAAAAAGAGGCAAACGACTATCCCAAAATTCCAAGAGCACAGTTAAGGAAGAATTTGATTTTATAACCCCCTATTCAATGTAAAAAAAGCAAATTACATACTCAAAATTCTATGAAGGTTTTGAGCTTAACCCCCCCCCACCCCCTCTTCAGTAGGGTTTAAAGCTAAAAAATACCTCTTCAATAAAAAAAAAAAGCAAATTACGCACTCAAAATGTTATGAGCGTGGGTAAATCAGTTTTGAGTTTAAACCCCCATTCAGTGGGGTTTGAAGCTAAAAATGCTTCTTCAATATGAAAATAAAAAGTACCTTATGCACTTAAAATGTTACGAGCGTTTAAACCCTTTCAGCGGGGTTTGAAGGTAAAAAATACCTCTTTAATATTAAAAACAAAGCAAATTATACACTCAAAATTCTATGAGTGTTGTCAAAGGGTTTTGAGTTTAAACTTCCTCCAGTGGAGTTTGAAGCTAAAAAAATAACTCTTCCATATAAAACAAAAGCATTTACGCACTCAAATGCTATAAGAGTTGCCTAAAGGGGTTTTGAGTTTAAACCCCCTTTCATCTGGGTTTGATGCTAAAAAAATACCTCTTTAATATAAAAAAAAGCAAATTACACACTAAAATTATTTGAGCGTAGTCAAGCAAATTGGGGGTTTTGAGTTTAAACCCCTTTCCTACAGATGGCTTTTCTTAAAAGTTTAAAACCCCTCCAGATGGTTTTTGAGTTTAAAATCCCACTACAGAGAGTTTTGAGGTGGAAAACCTCTATCTTCAATATTATTGTAAAGCAAACTACAGTTACCGAATTCTATGACCGTAGCTAAATGGGGTTTTGAATTAAAAAAAAAAAAAAACTCCAGAGATTTTTTAGTTTAACAGAGAGATGTTACACATTTCTACCAGTGGCTGGGCTCCATTAATAAAGTGCATTGAATAGTCGTCTTCCGAAATTGAAAAACACTAAATGTGGCTTAACAAAGATGTCAGTTATTGAGATCGGGTCTGAATCAAGGAAATCCTATGCCGAATTAGGAGTCGACACCTTAGTAAGGTTGTGAAAAAGCGTCGCATGAGGTTTGCGGAAAAAAAATCCCCCCCCCCCCGAAAAAAATCCTGGCTACGCCCATGATAACTTAGCAATATATTTGCAAAAAAAAATAATAATAATTTTGACAAAAATCTAAAACCGTTTGCAGAAAATGTGTTTAAAATATGGTAAATAGCTGTATCCCTTACCAGGTAGCTTCCTGTGCTTGTTAATATTAATAGTGAATTGTTGTAAAAATGGTGTATTTTTATGAAAAAAAAACTGCTTGCATAATTGATTTTAAAAATTCAATATTTCACTTTCAGAAAAGAAAAAAGTAGCTGCTGCATCTAAAATATCATGATATGTTTTCTAGTTTACAAGATCTAAACGGAACGGACGGACGGACGGACAGACATTCCACACAAAACTAATAGCGTTTTTTCCCCTTTCGGGGGCCGCTTAAAAAAAAACGCTAATAAATACTCAGAAAGACACAAAGATAAAGGCACACCGCAAATTACATATTATAGTGAAAAAACACAAAGTGCTCCTTCTTCTCTAGTTCGTGGAAACATAGGTCGCCTGAATCAGACTAGAAAACCAACGACATAGAATAGTTTAAGCCATTGATTAACATGCATGACGATTGACTTATGAACTGCGTAGGACGTAATTATCTTCTCTTTTCAAGTAACGTCTGTAATTTATAAGATAATAGTTCATGCCCAAATCTTATCTTTTATTCTGTATGTAAGATGCTGGAGCTAACACGGTGGAGAGAGGCAACAGAGTACATACTCATATTTCTTTTTGTTTGATTTCAAAAATCGGATAATTGACAAGGGCTGTCTGTAAGAAGCAACAGTCTTCATCTGTTGCTCCTCTGCCTCTGGAGGCCAGGGATACAAAAAAAAAACTTCTCTAATAGTGAGTGTTGATTCTTATGGTCTTTGAACTCTTTCTCTCCTAATCGACGATACCATCGTTGATTTGACCCTCATTAGATTAATATTTACATTTTAAAAACGTGTCTTTATGTTCTATAGCAGGAGCCACGCGTTCCCCTTGAATCTTCTACCAACTCAAACATTTTCTGATCACAACGAAACAAAAAGTTGTTTGAAGCTTCATCCTAACATGGGGAGTGAAATACTCATGAGCACAATGAAGAATTCCGTCTGAATGTGCAAAAAATAGTTACGGAGGGAAAGAGTTAAGACACTCCATTAAAACAGTTTTTTCCTAAACCGAACACTTCGCACATTCTAAGAATTTAGCTGAGCATTTTGTTTTTTTCAGAGAGATTAATTCACGTGGTGGCTTACTAGTTAATTATTCCAGTAGTTCGTGACCCACCTATTCAGACCTCGAGGAACACAAAGGTTTCGCCGAACACAGTTTGGGAAACACTGCAATAAAACTATTCGTTTTCAAAAAAACAAAATCTCTTAAACTGGTATGATGCTGTACCTAACAAAGTTTTGAGAGTCACTGTACTACGTGAAGATTTTTTTGTACAGCAGAGAACATTGGTGAATTTTTTGTGTTTGCTTAGCGGATCGAACAAACTGCTCTGTCTATAAGCAGAAACATTATTATGTATTCATCTGTTGCTTCACTGTCTGCTCTAATTTTGAGCAGTGAGTTATGCAAAGGGGAAAAAACTATGATGTTGTACTACGAAGAAGAGTATAGAGAAAGGGGGATAAGTCTATATACAATAGGCATCATTAGACTGAAATTTTATTGAACTCAAAGAAAAAAAATGCTTTGTTAAATGTCATCGTGTTGATGTATGTGTCTATCCCGCGCAGCAGGCTAATGTCATGACGGTACTGCGTGGGTACAAACCACTGCCTTCAGTTTCTGCATTCGAGATCGTTAGCTCCCCACTCCCCACCCCTGGCCAGCATTTCCCCTCACATAATGCAGCTCTATTCCGGGATTCTGTAGGGGAGAGCAACTACACTTTCAACACATATGAGAACAATTTCAAGACTGTAATTTATGAGAACAATTTTAAGACCGAAATTTGTAAGAACAATTCTAAGACTGTAGTTTTACCCTTTTAAAAGTGGGACTTAAGGGCACTTACGGAGGAGTGAGTCGATGATCCGACATTCTGTATGAATAATCGATTTTCATAAACTTGTCTTGTGAGCCGAGGTGACCGAGCAGTAAAGCGCTTAGCTTCCGAACCAGAGGTCTCGAGTTCAAACTCCGGTGAAGATTTGAGATTTTACCCTAGGAATTTTTGTGGCGTTTGCATACATCAGTGGACGACCAGCCCCACTCCTGCCTTCTGATAGATCACCGTACTTAAAGATGTGTATTTCAATCAAGATAAAAGTAAAGGAAAAGCGTAGCAAACTGGCCACTCTAAATAAAAGCATTTGGTCACAACATCGATCGTCTATCTGGCTATCCTCATTGACGGAAACGGATGTCTCGTGCGTGGGAGTTGATCACGTATGAGGACAAAAAAGAGGGGTGGGGAAGGGGGATGTCGTTTTGCTGTATAGTCTTGTGACCGTTGTGTGAATCAGCTCGTGGATCTAGACCGTGTCAGAGGAGACCCACATGTCAATTAGAGCTTCTAAAAATGGGGGGGGGGGGGGAGGGGGAAAGAGCGATAACATGTGGGATTCATTGAATGCTAGCAGCCGTTGTAAGTCTGATAGACATGTGAGATAGCGTGATGCGATCCTGGTAACCCCTGCTACATCAGACGACGTGTTTCACGCTCGATGACAATGAAAAAAAAAAAACATTAAAAAATACTTTAAAAAAAACAAAAACAAAGCTTACACGAAGTATACTTGTATCAATTAGTTTGGATCAGTCATGTAATTAAATTTGTAATAGATCTAGACTCTAGGCCAACAACAATAAATCTGTGCGAGTAGAAATATTTTTACCAATTGTTTTTGTTTAGCGCTATTTCATGCTTTTCGCTTTGTCACTATGCTATGATCCTATCACTGATCTGGATCAGTTGGGAAAATGGCAGGGGGGAGAGAAAAAAGGAGATATATCTGGCTGAATTCTACCGTAATCAATTTTCAAAAGCACTTTCAAAAACACACAAAAAAAGGACCTGAATTGGAACTCCTTGCTTACGCCTCCTCAAGTAGGCATACTCTGCTAGTGAGGTTCTTATGACTATAGAAGATTGTATAGTTATATGGTGTTTGCTCTAAACTAACTTCAACTCTCCGTCATAATTTTTCATGTTCAGAAGGTATTATTAATTTTTCTCATTTTGTATTTAAATAGCTTGTTAGGGTTAAACTTCAATAACGGTTTTCTTTTAATCAGCAAATGTTTTAAATTGGTAGAGAGATTAATGCGTGCCCCCTTTTTAGATAACACAAATAAAAGTTTACAAACCCAAAAATTAAGTTAATTTAATGGGGTAAATCAACGATGACATCTTCGATCGGGAGAGAAAGAGTTAAAGCGGTGACGGACAAATTCAGCCTATACCATCACTTCAGTCAAGTACTATTTCTTTAGTTTGTTCGAGATACCAAACAAAATAATTAACTACCAATAGTTATCAACTAATTAGTTAATTTTTTATTGATTCTTGTGTTGTCAGGTAAAAGACATAAATGTGCAAAAATTTCAGCTTGATCCGAGATTGGGTGTGGGAGAAATAACATATACAAACTTTTTATCATGGGTGTGGGAGAAATAACATATAAAAACTTTTTACCAGACAGACAGATGAGTTGATAAAAGCTCCTTAAAAACTAAGACATCAAGTCACAATATAATTCCATATGTAGCGGTACGCGCCAATCATCGCTATTCATCTCCCCAACAATGTGTTCATATCTGTGATTAAACCCGTTCAGAGTTGGGGCAAAGGTCATGCAGCGTGAATCCCAACATCTACTGGGAAGTATTTATGTCAGATAGCTTCCAGGATTAAAGCAAAATCTTAGAATCCCCTATCTGAAGATTTCTCTACGGTCAATACCATTCTAATAAACATTATTATGGAGATGGCGTGCCTTGGTCACTGTCGAACCTAGCTCATTCAAAAATTCCTTCATGTTCCTATAATGTTACTAACAAACGTTTTGTATGGGAAAAGGGGGGGGGGGGGGGTGACAGCTATGATGTCCAAACTACGGCCTGCGGGTTATATCTGTCGATCCTAGGTCATTGGAAAAATTCCTTCATGTTCCTATAATTTGTATGGGAATGGGGGGGGTGACAGCTATGATGTCCAAACTACGGCCTGCTGGTTATATCTGGCCCCTAACGTGGTTAAATCCTCAACGCCTAATGAATCCGCACAGGCCCGGCTCAGTTGGACCCAACGATATCTTGCAGTGATTTGTCACCACTGGATAAAAGCATTTCAACTCTTTTTCTTACCATTTTTCTGGACAGGAATCCATAATAGCCAGACGCTTTGGAAGCAAAATACTGGCTATAATGTATTTACCATGACATTATTGATTTATATTTCTGTAAGCAGGATGGCTTGAACAGGATAGCCAGGAAATATGTACTTCTTTTTGTAATTGTATAGTCTTGTTATGTGAGCTTTTTTTTTTTACCCCCAGGCAGACAACGGCTTTGTGTGAGATGTGAGCATCATGTGACAAAATATGTAGGTCGCAAATGAGTCTGCATAGTGAGGAAGGAATATTGCACTCATCCTTAATCTCCAGACTTTCAATGCTTTATACTTCAGTGTGGTTAATTAGTTTTTATCTCAGTTAATTAATCCCGTAAAATTGATCAACTTAGCTGAGTTATAGAGACACTCATGCGAACAAAGTTACCGTATTGTTTTAAAAAAGATGTAAGCTCTTCAAATCCTTGCAATCAATGTTTCTAATTGCTGACGCTTTGATTACATTTTTTTAAAAGGTGAAACTTTAGCATTAGCTGCCAACTATTCAATTTTACTCCCACAGATCAAAACGATTAAGGGTATGGCCAACTTTGAACAAAGTAATCTTTGAGGCTGGTGAACACTAAACAATCGAATTTTAAAAATTATTGATTGTGTGTGTGTGTGTGTGTTTGTTTTCAGGACAGTAACAGCGTCTGTATGTTCTGCAAACAGAACACTGTCACTGTCACGCTCACTGTCTAACAGACAAATGAAAACCATTATTAGTTAGACTTTGTTCTCCAATCAAATAATTTGTTACAATTAACATTATCGTTCGATCTGCCCTCTGGTGAAATACATTTAAAAAAAAAATTTCCTCTGTTACAGTAACACATTTATAGACACAGACTCGTTTTCATTCCAACATAGTTATAAGATTTAACCAGAGGTTTCTATAATCTAGTATAGTAGATTTCAGAAAGAACAAATAAATTATACGCGAACTGCAAATAAACACTACATCAATACAACAAGTGAAGTCATACAAAAATCTAGTCGTCATTGTTGATAACAAACTTTTGTGGGAAGACCACCTTAAAACTGTGACAAAGAAAACAGACCAGCGGCTATTTTTCCTATGCAAACTTAATAGCTTTAAATCATAAAAAGATCCTAAATAATTTTTGCTGCTGGACTACACAAAATCTGTCAACATGTCTAGTTTAAAAAAAAAAGAGCCTCAAAAATCACAAGAACAACACTACAATATTTAAATGAACTTTTTGAACAAAATTGTCTCCTCAAAATCGGAAAAATTTCGACAGACAAAAGCCGCCCTCTCCATCATAACTGCATCAAAAACTACGTCAAGTGGTCGTGAAGTGGGAGACTTTTGTTCCATTAAAGCTATATAAAATAAACTGTATAGAGATCTGTCACATCTGGAAACCACTGTGCAGTCCATCTCAGGTATTCAACTATTTATATGAATAAGAACGTAGAATAAGAAGCGTCTCTTTAGTCTCTTTGACTCCCTGGCTGCTGCTCTGTCACGAAATGTTTAGTGCAGACACGGAATAGTATTTAATAATGATAAAAATCATGATTTAATTTATAGAGCGCTGTTAACAAACAAAATGTATCCTTAAGGCAGCGGTTCTCAACCTTTTAAGCTCGGCGTCCCCTTTTTTACAATCTCCCACTCTGCCGCGACCCCCCCCCCCCCAGACACACACAGCAATAGAAGAATAGACAATAACAATCCTTATTTTTGATGGTCTTAGGCGACCCCCTGGCGAATCGTCAATCGACCCCCAAGGGGGTCGCGATCCACAGGTTGAGAACCCCTGCCTTAAGGCGAAGTGATAACATTAGACACTTAAAACGAGAGCTAAAATGACAAACTAATCTAAAAAAAAATTATACAAACAGTTCTTCATTAACTTATAAAATACAGACTTTACTTCGAAAAAGAAGATGAGTCTTTCTTGAATGTGCTGTATCGTCTTGTCTGAGATCGAGGGGGAGTGAGTTCCAGATCTTTGGTACGTGCCCAGAAAAAGACCGGAGAAACGGGCTCTTTGAGGGACATATGGATTGATCAGTTTGCTAAGGTAAAAGGGTATTTTTTTAATTATAGATACACTGATGACAAAGTTTAGCCACCTTGTAGTCGATTCTCGCTTTCATTGGAAGCCAAAGGCTTGCGATCAATTAGTAAAAGACACTAAGAACATTTTTGTAACTCAAGGAAATAGAATCTTCCGATCCGTTAAATTAATTCGACAAAGAGCATAGGTACGTTCACCATTATTTGGTTAGTTGGGCGACAGGGGTGATGACAGTGGTGATGACAGGGGTGATGGCAGCGCGGGGAAGGTGCACGCAATCGTTGTGTGAGTTATTATTCCAACTAAAGGCCCTAAGGAGGCGTGGTGGCTTAGTGGTAATCCGCTTGGCTTCCGAATCCGGGGTCCCGGGTTTGAATCCTGGTGAAGACCGGGATTTATAATTTTGGGATCTTTGGGTGTTTCTGAGTCCACCCAGCTCTAATGGGTACCTGACATTAGTCGGGGTAAAATAAAGGCGGTTGGTCGTTGTGCTGGCCGCATGACACGTTCACCGTAGGCAACAGAAACAGATGACATTTACATCTCTGCCCAATATATCGCAAAGATAACATTACTTATAGAGGATCTTTTGGGATTATTGACACGTTCAAAGGACAAACGAATGGAGTGAATACAGCAAAAATCATCACACTTCATTAAAAATATTTCCTCGAATTTAAAAATGTGCCCATGTAGTTTTAATTATAAAACTCATTATTCTGAACCTGAAATTCTCGAACCAACTTTTTAACAGGCGGACTGGTCGAGATACACGAATGATATTCTTATAATTGCATACTAAGACTTTAAAAAACATTGTTAAGTCTATTTTAGACGGAGTTTGGGGGGGGGGGGGGGAGTGCCTAGAAGATCCTACACAAAATGTGACAATGGCAAACCAAAGAAGTTGAGACAATCTGATATGATGTGTAGCGATATTCACTGACTCTTAAGTTCAAAATACAGGTGGAAGAAATGATCGTGTTACCAGTGCCGGATTTAACCTATAAGCAATATAGGCTATAGCTTAGGGTCCCTACATGACTGTGGCCAATAAAAAAAAAGGAAAGTTCCTCTTTCAGACCTTGTGGTCTATATCTATGACGTAAAGGTCATCTGTTTCTGTGGCCTATGGTTGACGAGGGTGTTAAGTGGCCAGCACAACGACCAACCGCCTTTACTTTTCCCCAACTAATGTCAGGTACCCATTAGAGCTGGTTGGACTCAGGGGCGCCGAAAGATTAGAGATTAAAAATCCAAGTCCAAAAATAGTTCCAGGGATATTTTCAACCTTTTTTAAGAAAGAACCAAAAAGAAAATGTCTTATTTTGATTCCCCCATAACTTATCTTATAAAATACAGACGTTGATTCAAAAGAGAAGATGATTACGTCCTATGCGTGTCCTTAAGTCCATCTAGTCATGCATGTTAATCAATGAATTAAGCTCTGCCAAGTCTCTGGTTTTCCTGGCTGATTCTCAAATAGCTTAGGGCCTTTTTAATTCTAGATCCAGTCCTGTGTGTTGCCTACCTCAAAACTACTATGGTGTTTATATAAGAAAAGAAATCTTAAAGATTTACCTATGCACGCTGCTGTCTTTGAAAAGAGATACTGTTAAAACTTTCAAAATATGAAAGTAAATGGCATACAAAGTTTTTGAAAAATAAGTGACAAGGTATTTGTCACAAGGACTAAAGAAAAATGCATCATAAACGAAAAAACATAACAATTTAGATGACTATAACAATATAACAACAGATACTTAGATCCTGTCGTCAATCCAGCTCATAGAACACTTTAAATGTTTCATTATTTGAACCACAATGTCGGCTGTATTCAAAACTCTAGTAGAACTCCCAAAGAAAACAAAAATATCAAGAAAATGACTAGAAGAAAAAATAGTATTAATCACGGAACAAACTTTGAATAAATTCGGCTCCAAGTGTTGGTGTGAAATCCCTAGGTAAAGAAAAAGATGTCAGAAACAGTTATTTAGAGAGAAAAACTAGAACGATATTCAGACGTGATATATCTGTGCAGTCGGGTGCCTTAGCCATGACGAGGCGGGGTGGCGGGAAGCTGCGGCGCTCTTCCCTTGATACCTTAGCTCGACGTGTCCCGTGTCCTGTGATTCGATCGTCTGCTAGTGTGTGTGCGCGTGCTACGGCTAAGCTGGATGTCTAATTAATGGACGTGGTCATTGTCGACGAGAGGACGGATAGTTATATTTACCTACGTTTAAACTTATACCGATAATAGTTGATATAAAGTTTCCCTTTCAGACCTTGCGATCTATAGAGGAGATAATATATAGTAAAATTAATTTAATTTATAGGGCTAATTTAATTTATAGGGCTAATTTAATTTATAGGGCTAATTTAATTTATAGGGCTAATTTAATTTATAGGGCTAATTTAATTTATAGGGCCAATTTAATTTATAGGGCCAATTTAATTTATAGGGCTAATTTAATTTTTAGGGCTAATTTAATTTATAGGGCTAATTTAATTTATAGGGCTAATTTATAGAACGCTGTTAACAAACAAGATGTAGGCTCAAGGCGCTGTGATAACATTACAAACATAAACACGAGACCTAAAATGACCAACTAATGTAAAAAAGTGTTAAACAGAGAGGGCTTAATGTTCTTCTTGAAAGTAGTGTAGCATGTTGTCTGTCTGACATCAATGGGAAGTGAGTTTCAAACCTTTCATCCGCTCATAGAAAAAGCCCGAAGATCGAAGCTTTTGATGGAGAACCGTGGCACCGCTAGAAAGATCATCTTTTTATATGACCTTCGGTTATAGAGGGTTTCACGTGTACAGCACAACGACTAACCGCCTTTGATTTTCCCCAACTGATGTCAGGCACCCTTTGGAGCTGGATGAACTCAGAGGCGCCCAAAGAACCCGAAATTAAAAATCCAAGTCTTCACCAGGATTCAAACCCGATACTTCTGTTCGGAAGCCAAGCGTTAACAAACCACCCTCCTAATAATATATGTATCCTAATAGTTAATATAGTAAATATAAAAGTGGAATGTCAACTTAGCAAAGCAATCATCTAGGTTATTAAAGTGGTATTTTTTAGCTTTAAAACCCACTGAAAAGAGGGGAGGGTAAAGTCAAAACCCCCTTATGCTACGCTCATAGAATTTTGAGTGTGTAATTAGCTTTTTTTTTATATTGAAGAGGTAGTTTTTAGCTTCAAACCCCGCTGAACGGGGGTTTTAACTCAAAACCCTTTGGCTACGCTCGTAGAATTTTGAGTTTGTAATTTGCTTTTTAGCGACCCCGAAAAGGGGCAACTAGTTTTGTGTGGCCTGTCTGTCTGTCCGTCCGTCTGTCCATACGTCCGTCCTGTTTAGATCTCAGAAACTAGAAGAGAAAATGAAAATCGAACACAATAATATTTTAGATCATTCAAAGTTCTGATGCAACGGCTACTTTTTTCTTTTCTGAAAGCTAAAAATCACAGACTAAATTTGTCTTATTGGCAGGAGGGGCCTCACCAAGATGTTCTTGAACCCGGGCCCACAGGTACCTTGCTACGTCACTGAGTTGGACATAATTTAAAACAATTAATAAGTAGTTTTTCATATTATCGCGTGAACTGCGATGAAGCAAGTGATGGTTTATTATTAAAATATCTCCTAAAATAAACCAAAAAAAAGCAAAAAATCAGTCACTAACTTTCGAGCCCCCCCCCCCCCCCCGCAGGGGTGATTTTATTTCGGGGGGGGGGAGGCTTGAAACCCCCCCCCCCCGGGCTACATCCATGAATATTATATATATTTGTGAGTACATAATTCAATGACGTGTACATAACGGTGCGCAAAATATTCCTTAACGTCAATTTTCTTTTAATCATTTTTATACTTTATATAAAGAAACATTCGAGTCGAGTGCGGGACAACATTCTGAATGTGTTCAAAATTGTCTAATTTGAGTTTTTACTATGTAGCCAATTACAGTTTTTTCCTCCCCTACAGAAACTGTCAAATTTATAGAAAAGTTGCTTTCGAAATCCACCCACGTAGCAAGTGTTTTTCTAATCATGCAAAATTGTGTAAGCTAATACAAGGAATTGTAAAAAGGAATAAACGTTACTGTCTCATATGAAATAATGTACACGGCCAAAACCATTTAATAACTAATCAGAAACATAATCTTAGTTTGTGTTGTTTGAATGTTAAAGTCTCATGTTCTCCCAACAATTGTACTTCCGGGTCGTGTCGGCGTTTGATATTTTGAACCGCTGCCTATTAACCGTCAATATATTTTAATGGATTGTGGATCTCTGTCTTTGAAAGAAATTCTATCCCATGCAAAAGACAGAGAGTTATGAAGAAAGACGGTCCACAACAGTTCAAAAGACTAAGGGATAGGTAAAGGTGAAGAAACACAGGCTAGAAGAAATCTCCAGTTCCAAAGTTGCGCAAAGGAGACTTCTTTAGGACAACGATTCCCGCAAATCCAGAACACGCTAACATGTTAGCAAAGCAACCAGAAAGAGTAATACTCTCGACGCATATTAAGATAAGCTCTGCTTCGCGGCTCAAGTCTAAGAACAAAAAAACTGAGTTGTTTCTTTTTAATGCAATCTGATTAGAGGCTATTGAAACAAATCAATACATTGCTCTTAATGTATGACGCAATCCACCACCGCGCAGGCGCTCTCTATCTGTAACACTACACCTGCTGGAGAAGCGACATCTAGCGAGAAAAGAAGAAGAAGGGATTATGGTGTTAATTTTATAGCATAAAGTACCATTGTTGTAAAAGCAGACGTCTTAGGGGATAACTGAGGCGATTATGAAACATCAGTTGGGAAGTAGGCATGCTTGAAGGGAAAAGGATAGATAAACAAGAGAATGGACTCACGGTGTGAAACAGCAAAGATGCAAAAAAAGGGAAGACAAATAATCCTTTTTTTAAAAAAAAAGCATATCTAAGGAAAAGAACTCTGCACTTACAACTATATCTCTCAATGATGTGGAAGTTATTTCCCTTATTCAATATAAAAGAAAATAATTAATTACCCATAATTAATTCATTAATCGTTTTTTTTTTAAATTTTGGTTCATGTTTTGTTAAGTACAATTGATAACTATTTAAAGTTTCAACTTGATCCAAGAATTGTTGTGGAAGAAATAACGTGCTAAATAACTAAAGGGTCGAAACCCTACACATTTAGAGTATCTGTAAATACTAAAGGATTAATTTCCCTTAGTTACCAGTTGTTAATTAATTAATTTGTTTTATTTATTCGTGTCTTGTCTATGTCATTGAATAGTTGTGCAATTCTCAAACTTGATCCGAGAATGGGCTTTGGAGAAATAACGTGTAGAAACGTTTTACCAGACAGAAAGACGGATAGACAGACAGACAGAAAGACGAAGAATTAGTTGATATAAGCTTTGAAAAAAAAGAAGGTTTCACTTTCAGCCTTAGATCGTCAGCAATATATTGCCACAACACCTCTCCATATAAATGGAAGAGAAACAAGTAAAGGGAAAGATTCAAAATGTGTTTGTGAGAGTTATATATAGTTCGTCCATCGTGGTTCGATGATGACCACTTTGTCATCCAGGGGGCTGAGGGCTTTGCACTGGGGTTTTATGCCTCCTCATGTGGCTGGTGAGACCTATGTGAACCCGGAATGTTTGGCCGCACACTGGGCAGGTTATTCCAGCTGGAGCTAGTGTCGTTTGCCTTGCTTTTCTTTTCTGGCGTTTTTCTTCTGCCAGCGTTGTTCTTTTTTCCTCAGCAGCCTGTGCGCCAGTTTTCACAGCGCGATGCCATGATGCTCTGTCATGTGCCTCTGTCTCCCAGGTGCCTGGGTCTATGCTGAACGCCTTCAGAGAAGCTTTGAGGGTGTCCCTGGAGCGCTTTCTTTGACCACCTTGTGAGCGCTTTCCTTCGCTTAGTTGGCCGTACAAGAGTCGTTTAGGGATGCGGTGGTCTTCCATTCTGTAGACGTGACCTGCCCATCGCAGCTGGGACTGCATCAGGATTGTGTGGATGCTTTGCAGACACGCTCTTCGAAGAAATTCTGTATCTGGTATTTTGTCTTGCCATTAGACATTTAGTATTTTTCTCAGACATGTCACGTGGAAGTGGTTCAGTTTTTTTGCATGTTTACTGTACACTGTCCATGTTTCTGAGGCATAGAGCAATGTAGGGAGGATGACGGCTCTATAGACCCCTAGCTTTGTGTTTGTGGTGATTCCACGTCTGTTCTAGACAGTTTTAGACAGTCTGCCATTGGATGCACTGGCCTTGGCGATACGCAGGTCGATTTCACTATCGATTTTTCCATTTCTGGAGAGTGTGCTGCCAAGATATGTGAATTTGTCCACTACGTTTATATCCTGTCCATTTATAGTGATGCTTGGATCCGAGTAGGCTTTCCCAGGAGCAGGTATATGTAAGACTTCAGTCTTGTTCGTATTGACGGTAAGGCCAAAGTCTGAGCATGCTCTTGAGATGTCACAGACGATGCTCTGCAGATCGTTTTCAGAGCAGGCATTTAGGGCACAGTCTTCAGCAAATAGCAAGTCTCTGATTACTGTTGCATTTGTTTTTGATTTTGCTTTAAGCCGCCTCGGGTTGAATAGGCCACCATCAAATCTGTACGATATATTTATCCCGTTGTTTTCTCTATTTGTGAATGCATCTGTCAGCATAGCGAAGAACATGATACTGAACAGTGTAGGTCCTAGGACACAGCCTTGTTTTACCCCGTTTGATACTTCGAAGGGCTCTGATGGTTCTCCACTTTCTTGGACACGAGCCTTCATGCCATCATGAAATAGTCTCACCATGGTTATGAATTTTTGTGGACAGCCATACTTTGACATGATCTTCCAGAGTCCTTCTCTGCTAACAGTATCGAATGCCTTTATTAAGTCGACATATATTGAGAACAGGTCAGCATTTTGTTCTTGGCATTTTTCATGGAGCTGCCTTGCTGCAAAGATCATGTCAATGGTTCCACGCTCTTTTCTGAAGCCGCACTGGCTTTCTGGTAGTAGACCATATTCTATGTGTTGCATGATACGATTTAGTAGGATGCGTGCAAGGATTTTCCCAGCGATAGTGAGAAGAGATATTCCTCTGTGGTTGTCGCAGATCTGGCTGTTAGGGAGAGGTATGGCGAGAATGAATGTTAGTTTGATATTTTGGTATGATTGTTATATCCCCTTGTTATGAATGCGAAGTGTTGCACGTGTTGTGAACTGAGTGATTAAGTCTTCGTTGAATGTGCGAGAGAATGTGTTACGTCAGTAAAGTCTTACTCCCGGTCCAGGAAGGTTGGACGTTTACTTCCTGGACTGGTATTTATGCATTTATATATTTATAAGTTGATGGACTGGTGTTTTGTGTATTACTATTTCATAAGAGTGATATAATTGTGTGCTTTATTAAGTATTAACGTATTATCGATATTCATGAATATTAGGAGTTAGAGTTGATGTATATTAAGTGTTCGTATTGGAGTTAAGCAAGTATTGATGAATTATAATTGAGAATGTATCAAGCAAGTATTATTTGATATTCAAGAAACCCCTAGTGAGCCACAAGAACCAAGTTAAGAAACACAACAAGAACAAGAGCCAAGCAGCATATATATATAATTTGAACCCCTGACACTGGCGGTTTCCTTTTCGCTTGTATAAATGAACAATTGTGGCATCTTTAAAGTCTTGTGGCATTGACTCTTTTTCCCACATAATTAAGAAGAGCTTATAAAGTCTTTCAATCAGGGCTAATCCACCTTTTTTGTAGACCTCAGCGGGAATGGAGTCAGCTCCTGTGGCATTTCCGCTTGCGAGCTGTTGAATGGCAAGATAGGTTTCCATTAGCGTAGGGGGGTCATCCATTTTTTCATTTATTGGTACTTGCTGTAGCGTGTCTATGGTCGCTTCATTTATGATGGAAGGTGTATTGAGAACCTTTTCGAAGTGCTCTGCCCAGCGTTTTAGGATTTCTTCCTTATCTGTCAATAGGATTGTCCAATCAGCATTTTATAGAGGTGATGAGCCTGACGTTTATGGCATGGTAGAAGTTCTTCATATCGTGCTTGTCAGCAAATTCCTGTATTGTTTCCACTTTCTTGCTAAGCCAGGTATCTTGCATTAGGCGTAACTGTTTTTGCACATTTTTGCGGATGTTAGTGAATGCATCTTTAGTGGACTGTGAGTTTGGGTTGTTCAGATACAATTTGTGGAGCTTGTGCGGGGATGCATCCAGGAAGTTCGCTTTCTCATTGGAAGACTAATATTGTGTTTGATATGAGAAGCTTGTGTTCAGCAAAGGTCTGGGGTAGTAATAATCCGTTGCTGTTGCATTGACCTATCCCGAATTTGCCTAAGACTCCTTTCCAGATGTGATGGTCAGAGCCGACTCTTGCGTTGAAGTCACCGAGAATGAGTAGCTTTTCTGTTTTTGAAATATCAAGTAAGGTGGAGTTTAGTTCTTTGTAGAACTTTTCTATGACATCATCTGGGTTGGTCATGGTGGGTGCGTAACAGCTAACAATGGAAATATGTTTCTTTCCGTTTTGTAAAGGCAGCTTTAGGGTCATGAGCCTATCACTAATTCCTTTGGGAGGCCCGACTAGTTTAGATACTATTGATGTTTTTATGGCAAAGCCGACTCCAGATTCACGTCGTACTTCAGTGCTTCTACCACTCCAGAAGAAAGTATATCCAGCTCCTCTTTCGCAGAGTTCACCTTCATCTGCAAGCCGAGTCTCGCTTAGTGCTGCGATGTCTATGTTGTATCTGTGGAGCTCCCTGGCTACTAGTGCAGTTTGTCTTTGTGGTCTATCAGATGTGTCGTTGTCAAGAAGTGTTCGCACATTCCATGCGCCTATAGTAAGAGGAACTATCCTCGTCTTTTTCTTTGAATTTCGACCGCTTGAGTAGGGTTCCCGCCAACTGCGGTAGGCTGGCTAGGGTAGTTTTGAGCATGCAATTTTTGGGGCACCTTTTCTAGCCCTGTCCTCATGCTATGGAGGTGAGCAGTGCACTCCTAAATAGGGCTTCTCAGCCACTCAGGGGCTGCCGGACTCCACTGCTGCTCTGTGTCAGTGGTGAACGACCATATGGCCTGAGCCGCCTGTGTGCAGGGTTGTTGCTACGGCTTCGAGTGTGCCCACACCTACCGCTTCACTGCTTGCCTGTCGCCACATGACTTTGGTTTGGTTGTGTTTGGGGCGGGGGATGACAAGTGACTTGCACTGGAATTTGGATTAAAGTGAGGAAGATTCGCGCAACAAGTCGACCTCACTCTCTCGCCCTAAAGCCCGTCCTTTTCCGGAAGCAAGATTTGCTCAAGACGTCCGGGGACAAGTTTGGGTGTAGTGGATGACCAGAGACTTTCTGTGTGTCTTGTCCTGCTCTTGAGTGCTCCACAGCACTGTGCTGGTACTTGCCTTTCTGTCCTATTAGTCAAGTTTTGTGACGTTACGCACAGGCCGCCAAGTCCAGACTTCAAATGCTAAGTTTGACATAACCTCAGTGTACTGAGTGCCATGGACACGTGAGATACCCTCTACCAGGTTTAGCCGGCCAGTCAAAGCCGTTTTCGGGGTGTGGCCGCTGGGCATGCTACAGCTTCTGGGAGCCACAGGTGAGAGTTGGGTACCGAGTGGGGACCAATAGTGAGCCAGGCTACCCTCAAAAAGAAGGTACGACTGCCTGTCCACTAGAGGTGCTACCCCTCTTTGAACGATTGGGAATGAAATTGGATGATTGGGAAAGAAATAGAGATTGAATGATTGGGAAAGAAAGAGATTGAACGATTGGGAAGAAAGAGATTGAACGATTGGGAAAGAAAGAGATTGAACGATTGGAAAAGAAAGAGATTGTATGATTGGGAAAGAAAGAGATTGTATGATTGAGAAAGAATGAAAGATTGAATGACTGAAAAAGGAAGAGATTGAACGATTGGGAAAGAAAGAGATTGGATGATTCGCAAAGAAAGAGATTGAACTTTCGGGAAACAAAGAAAGATTGATCGATTGGGAAAGAAAGAGATTGGATGATTAGGAAAGAAAGAGAGATTGAACGATTGGGAATGAAAGAGATTGAACGATTTGGAAAGAAAGAAAGATTGAACAATTGGGAAAGAAAGAGATTGAATGATTGGGAAAGAAAGAGAGATTTGACAATTGGAAAAAAAAGAGAGATTGGATGATAAGAAAGAAAGAAATATTAGACGATTGGAAAAAAAAAGAGAGATTGGATGATTGGGAAAGAAAGAGAGATTTGATCATTGGAAAAAAAAGAGAGATTGAATGATTGGTAAAGAAAGAGAGATTTGACGATTGGGAAAAAAAAAGAGAGATTGGATGATTGGAAAGAAATAGAGCTTTATATTATCTGCCCCGATAGATCGAAAGGTCTGAAAGATTACATTTACCTTACTTTCTTAAATTTCTTATAGGACATTTGTATTACGGTAGCTTTTTTAAAATTCCTTCCTGCATCTGAACATGTTCTATATAACGCCTACTAACTGAATTATGTCTCATAGTTCTGTGTAGTCAGGAAGGTATCTGACAGTCAGCTATGCATGTGTGAGTGTGTAAAGAGGGGGGGGGGCGAGACAGCACCTGTTGACACTATACACACCAACGCTTGTGGTTGATAACTGACTAACTCTTAAATGCATGAAGTGTTACAGTATTCGTAATAAACGTTAGATAAGATAGCCCAACTCAGTAGGCTAACACCAATGTCTTTGGAATGGTTGTTTATCAATGAAAGATTGATACTCTCAATCTCCTTCATCAGAAATATTCCCTGTTGATAGTAAGGGACATAACTTACGCTTTCCCACTCCCACTTCACCAGCCAATCATTCTTAACTACGTCACTGCTGGTAAACAAACTTCTAGAAAACTATATTAAAGATTATTACACACTTTCTTTACGTAGATCATGGGGCGCGGTGGCTGAGTGGTTAAGCGCTTGGATTTCGAACCTGGGGGCATGGGTTCGAAACCCTGTGAAGAATGGAATTTTGAAATTCACGATTCTAAGGCGTCCCTGAGTACACCCTGCTCTAATGGGTACCTGACTTTAGTTGGGGAAAGTAAAGGCGGTTAGTCGTTGTGCTGGCCACATGACACCCTGTTCGCTAACCGTTGGCCAAAGAAACAGATGACCTTGACTTCATCTGCCCCATAGATCGCAATGTCTGAAAGGGAAAACTTTTTGTTAATAAAACATGTGTCACTGGGAGAGCAGGAGAAAGCCATAGAATTATCCAAATCGTCGCGAGACACACATTTGAGACCCAATAAAAAGTCCTTGCCTAAGACAGGTGCAGACGGCGAAGAGATAGTTTAAAGAGAACTTCGGTGGCTAACGGCTTTGTCTGTTTAAGTTGTCTACCTGTCGCAGCTTTACCTCCTGACTCGAAGGCAATCATTTATATAAGATGCCAAATAAAATAAAAGCTGATACATATTTTTTGTTAACAAAGCTTATATAAACTCATTCTGTCTGTCTGGTAAAAAGTGTGTACACGTTATTTCTCCCACACACAATCTCGGATTAAGCTAAAATTTTGAACAATTATTTCTTTTACCTAACAACAAAAGAATCATTAAAAAAATAACCAATGAGTTAATTAACTATTGGTAATTAATGATTTTGTTTGGTGCCTTGAACAAGGGAAAGAAATCGTATTTGACAAATGTGGTGGTATAAGTTGAATTTGAATTAGTCCCCTTAAGGAATATTGAAACCTGGGTGAACAGTTTTGTTGAATGCATGTAAAAAAAAAACTATCATGTAACCATTCACCAAGATATCCCCTACTCTACAAGTGGTATACATAAAAGTACATGACTGATCCCAACTAATTGATACAATTACACTTGATAGGCCTATAAGCTTTTTGTAAAAAAAACAAAACAAAATGTAATCAATGTATCTCTTGTTTTGTTTGTTAATTTCGCCAATTTATTCTACTAGTAAATGTGTTTATATTAGTACATTCATGAGTAAACATGCAAACCACTTATTCGACTTTTTGCCCCTTCCGATAAGTGGAACCATAATGTTACTATATCCTACCAGAGTGTGGAGTATACTTCCAAGGAAACATCCCATAACACAGGCAATACTTAAGATACACAAGTACCTCATTTGTGTAAGCAAGAACGAGATCCTTAAAGTAACAAGCTCATTTCAAAAGTCAATGTCGTTGGTCAGCCATGTAACTTATAAGGATTCCGAGTCAAGAATTCTTCAGATATTCTGAATGTGTTATGTTCGTTGGTAGTATGGGAACTTGTAGAAATTATTATTACGAGCTCAGGACAACAAAAGCAAAGTCCTGAAGACTTCTCACAATGCAATTGTCCAGAATGAATGTATAACATCAACTTTATAGGAGACTAAAGGTTTTAAAAACACATTTGTTAAATCGTTGTTTTGTCTCACTCATTAGAAAGCCAGTTGTTATCTGGTGCTCAGTTTACACGGACAAATTTCTAAAATATTTTGAATACATGGAAGTCATCTTTAACGATAAGATTGACAATGTTGAGGATTATAATCATGAAGTATTACCATCTTTGATATATATAAATATATATTTGCCGTCATCTTATAAAATTAATTCAAGTATCTCAAATGGTAAACGTTATCCAAAAGACAACTGTTACTATTAAAAAAAAACACATAATTTCATCTAATACAGCACTTTAACTTTGCTTACAAACTGGTCATTATTATTATTATTATTACTACTACTATAATTATTATTACTATGTTAGAAATGAACGAGTAGTCATTCTCTGGCGCTGCCAGGGTCGAGTTTCGCTAAAGAGAAACAAAATTCATCGTAGTCCCTTTAACAGTTTCCACTGAGGAATTTTCTGGTGATGTGGCAGGTCTGCAGCAGTACCGCCCTCTGACAGGCAACGAGGATGTTCCTATGAATGTTAAGGGCCTTGAAGGTGTCTGTGAGGTCAGTTGTTATTTTCCCCTCGGTTGATATAACAATGGGGTATATTGTTATTTTGGACAATTTCCATAGACGCTTAATCTCCAAGCCTAGGTTCCCAATATTTTCTTTGTTTTTCTATGTCAGTTTTTCTTAAATTATGAGACAGTGGTACGGCGATATCGATAATGGTAGCGGTTTTTTCTTTTTATCGATGAAAAGCAGGTCCGGGCGATTGAAATCTACCGTTTTGTCGGTCAGAATAGGCCTATCCCAGTACAGCAGATGTTCAGTAGACTCGAGAACCTTTTGTGGAAAGTATTTATAATAAGGAGGAGTGTCCTTACCGATCAAATTGTACGTCAAAGCCAGGTGATGGTGTATTAACTTTGCAACTTGGTTATGGCGACCTAGGTAGGCTGATTCTGATAGGGCTGGACATCCTGCCATAATGTGTTCAATCGACTCGCCCACATTTCCACATTTTCGGCATTTGTCGACAACAATGAGTTTCAGGATATGCTTCTCGTAATTTTTTTGTCCTGATTACTCTGTCCTGTATTGCTGTAACAAAGCCTTCTGTTTCAGGGTAGAGATGACCTGCTTTGTGCCATGTTAAGGAAGCAGCCGATGTCGATGTTGTCCCCATGTAATAAAGCCGGAAATTTTCCGTGGAGTGTTTTTTCTTCCCATTGGCGAATCTCATGCCCTACGTCGTCCAAGCCGACTTTGACATCAGCATTGTGTAGGTTCAGAGGGGGTTGCTTTGGAGTCATTTTTGCGTAGGAAGGAAACTAGTTCATTGCTGGAGGCGAGTAGTTTTGATCGTATTTTTAAAACTTGCATCTTACACAATTCGAAGATGTTCTGCAATCCACGACCCCCATCCTTCCTGGGCAGGTATAACCTTATGATGGAGGACTTGGGGTGTAGGCATCGAAATTTGGTTAGTAATTTTCTAGTGAGTCTGTCAATGTCATGTAGGTCGGTGTTAGTCCATTTGATCACACCGAACGTGTAAAGGAGCACTGGGACGGCCCAGCTGTTTATTGCAGTGATGAGATTATTGCCAGACAGTTTGGTGTTGAGGATTTTATTAACTCTTTGCTTATATTTTCTAAGAAAGTCCCCTTTATTTCTTATGGTTTATCTTGGCATTCTGGTTTATTCCAAGATATTTTTTTTATTATTATTATTATTATTTTAGAAAAGAACGAGTATTCATTATTATTTTTTTTATTGATATTATTATTATTATAAAGGTAAAGGCACATTTCTTATTCCCTACGCTAGGACAAATTCGAAAAAGTGCTCCTTCTTCTCTAGTGCCATTAGAGCATGGAACGGCTTGCCTAAATCAGCTAGGAAAACGATAGACTCAGCAAAGTTTAAGTCTGTAATTAACATGTACGACTAGATTAACACGTCCATGCGCGTAGGACGTAATTATCTTTCCTTTTGAAGGAAAGTCTATGTGACGATACGAAACTTGCATGCAAAAGTTCATTTGAGTTTTTCCCAGCAAATAGTGGTAAACTTTAATTTTCAACTTAAACAATTATTTTCTTTTCCACCCATAACTAATTTCTTTTAGGATTTATCTCCCCTCGCACTGTTTCTCACGGGACGAATCTCAACGTAAAACATTAACTAGCTTCTCTAGAACTCTTTTAATTTTTGACCGCTGGACAGGTGACCACAATAGTCGCTGCACCAGCGCTACACGCAGCGGCCTAATAACTTTTCACACCTATTTCTCTCCCTTCCCCCCCCCCCCCCCCCCCCGCAGAATACGTTTCGCTCTCGGGCTCGTACTCGGGCTGGACAAATGCATATTCGCCTTAGTCCCTATTCTCACGGTACGGACCATAAATCGGACATGACGCCTGACATGTCCAGTACATAGATACATGTGAGAAAATCACCTAGCTATCTTCCCCACCCGTTAAACAAAATGCCCCAACTATATGTATAGAGAGACCAAAGCATTCTAAGTTAGGCCCGCTAGAATTCATTCAGTCTCCCCTGTTAGGAAGTTTATTTTGTGAGGTTTCATTAGGGACAAACGGCCTGGTTGCAACCCCTGGTCACTACACACGATTGCTATAACTACCAGATCTCCACCCAAAGCTGTAACCGGAGCAGACCACACCAGATACCCCCCCCCCCACAATTACATACCTGTCAGCAAGAAGGCATTGCCTACTGTCCTGGGCCTTAAAATATTGCCCAGTGTCCACAGTGCCTTATACTGCCCAGTATCATCTGCCCAATACCCGGCCCAAACTGTCCACTGCCCAATAGCTATTGCCTAATTCCGACTGATTAGAGCAACCTTTGCTGCAGAAGATAAACTGGTGTTGAGTTAGCACGGCTCTCTACGAGCTAAAGACCACAGCTGAGAGATCACCCCACTGCAACTTAGTCTGCAGCACCAATCCTTTCTACTGCTAAACAGGCAGCGGCCTCACGCTAGAGCCAGCTTGCCTACAGCATAGAGACTATCCCGAGCCGACGTCCTAAGACAGAGCCGGATGAATCATCCTTCTGAGTGCCAGTCCTTCGACCGCCAGAAGACGACCCACGACCCACGGGCTAGCAGCTAAGAAAATAAGTAGCCAGACATAGGAACATTTATCATTTATCTTTTGTAAACTTTCATTTATTAAATTATTTTATTTATAAACTTAATATACTGGTCTGTTCTTACTGTTAGTTGCGGTGTGCCTGTACAAAATCTTATATGTGAGCGGGATAAATTAATAAAATTTCCCCCTAGACTTAAATAAACAAGCCAAATAATAAATAATTAAATATCTCGTCACAGTCTGCAATTTTTAAGATAAAATAATAATATGAAAATTAAAAAAAAAGAGGACTAATTTTTGCTAAACTTATGTCAGCTTACCTCGACCACGTTACGTCGTTTTCTGAGTTTTCTCTTGTCCATTGTATCCGGATTTATCAGGAACGTTTTCTATCGTAAAACGATGTTTGCTGAAAATTCGCTTTTGATTTCTATATCCAATCTAACGTCTACTATAGACAAATGTAGTGAAGCCGTGAAACCAACGCTAAAGGAACAAGAAATGTTGATGAAAGTCTGCTATGACATGGAAGACGAAAAGAGCGAGAAGATGGTAGTCCACTTATAACATGGCGTCAAGCCTTCTTAGAAGACCTAAAATCTGTGGGCACCAACTTAGAAGAAGCTCTGGAAGTCGCCTCAGACCAATCTCTGTGGAGGGAGCTTGCCGCCTAATGCGGCGCGTGTGGGCCTTAACCTAATTTAAAAATTAATAATTTGTTATAATTTTATTTTTACACCTTAGTTCTTCTTTTGAAAAGATATGGCATTCCGGTTGGCCGGCCACTGCTTTCCGGTTAGAGAAGTAAATCCGTCTATAAGAAATTTGTTTAATATAATGTAATTGTGGTTCACTGCATAGAAGATGGAACAGGCCGTTATAATACTTTAAATGCTTATACGATATAAAAGGCCCTACTACTTTAGAATGAGTTTTGCAGTTTTGTCATTTTGATTTTACTTCAGATTTCCACATTGTGACCCTTGATTTGCAAACACTTTTAAACAAGTTATGTACAAAAAACTACATAATGTGTTGATCTGAGACCTAGTACAGGCACACTAGAACTTCCGCTTATTCATATAGTCCTGTTAATCGCATCGAACACAACAGCTATGCAATTAAACGAATACAACTGTATTTTACTGTGCAAAAGTTAAACAATATTTCTTTGTTATTTAAAGACATGCTTTGTGGAAATTTGGATATTGATATTCGTATCAAATCTCCTTTATAACTCAATTTAGATATAATTTTTTTACATGGTTTAAGTCGTAGAGTGATTGGTGACTTGCCTTATGACAAAATAATGAAATCTACACTATCTGACTGGTGATTCACTAGACCTTGTGATAATGTTTAGATTGATCTTTGATTTATATTAGAGACTTCCTTAAGGAGTACAAGGCCTTGGTCTCTTTCTTAAACTACACCTATTACTTAGTCTATTGGATCATTGGGGCACCACACAAGATATTCTGACCGTCCTTCTCCGCTTCTCTCTTTATTTTAACTTGGATAGAATATCTTTCAATGGCAGGCCCGTCCATTCTTCTATGCTGTCTTCACATCGCTTTCTCTGTCTGCTTCTTCCCTTTCCTGGTACTGTTTCCTGAAGGAAGGACTTTGCGAGCCCCAAACACCCTGTGATTGTGATATGGACATAAGCGTTTTAGCTAGCGTTTTTTTTTACAGTAATTAACAGGTCATCGTGGGGTCCAATCCTGTCTCTAATCTTTTCGCTTGTGATGTCGTTTTGTATGTGGCTACTCTATTCCATTATGAGAATTCTCCTTTCTAGTTCAGCGTCCAAGATTTGGAAACCCATTCAATATGATATTTTTAAAAAGTTATTATTTAATTTAGTTATAGGACACCTAGCGATAAGAAATAGAAATATATTCTTGTCTTACTGTCTTTCTAACTATTGTAGGTTAGCTCTGTCATTCCACCAAGAAAAATAAAACGTCAATTATTAGGAATTACAAATAAATTAAAACAAATCAAATCTACTAATTTTATTCACGGAGAACCAGTTACACAGAATAAAAACTCAAATATTTAGGTGTAATAATAAATGAAAAGTTACACATGTATCATTCATATTACTGAAATTATTTAAAAATTAAACAAAACATAAGCCACACAATTTAGTTCGAACGGAAACTGGAAGAAGCCGTTTGTCATTTTTTTTTGTCGTCATTCGGTCATTGTTGATTCTAATGTTCCTGTATGAACTTCTTTCGTTCTCCCCTTATTTTTCTGTGCTGCCCCCTCGCTTGCTGTGCAGCTCCTTAATCGGAAATGTGCTTTCATCTTTCTTCATTCGAAGAATGGGAGCCGGCACTTCATCTTTCAGCTGAGACTCGGATTTTCCTGTCTGACCACTACCCGAAAGCTTCCACCTCAAGACAACGGCAATCGAAGACAGCTCCCTTCCTGCAGCGTCTGTATTCAGTTTCCGATCTTTGGTGGGAATCTGCTAGTTGAAGATCTCTTCAAGCAGTTTCTTTGTACATGGCAAAGATCGCCACAGTTCAGACATCATGCACGGACCTTAGTTAACCTTCTGGCATCTGAATTGTTCTACATTCCTCCAGGGCCTCGCTCAATCTACTCAAATGTTTGGTGAACCCTTCCTCTTTGACCTATGACCTTAGCGAATGTTCTTCGAAACCTTTCTTGTCTACGCCCATAATATGCAGTTTGCTGACTGTAGCTTGCTGTAGTTTTTGTTGCTTGAATTCTCGTAGGTTTAAATTATAAATGGCGTCCAGAAAATGGTAGCAAAACAGATCAATGTGTGAAACATTATCATTCCTACTAAGCCCATGATATATCCGAAACACATGTACTTAAAAGTTATGGGTTCGCCATTGATTAGCATATAAAACAGATTTTTGTTTTGTTTTGTTTTATGTAGGCCTACTAATTTCGGAAGTTTCTTCATATTTGAAGATTATTACATCCTAACCAAAACCTCCCGCAGAAAGATGAAGAATGGCAGCGGGCAAGGCTCGAACCCGTGACCATTGATCATCAGTCCAGAGCGCATTGTAAAAGACAAGCAAGCAATTCCAACCAGGCAGTTTACCCAATCACAGTAAGGCCTCGTGGAGATTATACGCCTCGCATTCAGCTGCCCGGAGGGTTTGACTTTTTAGGGGCCCCTTCATTCTGACATTCGACATCATGAGATGAGATAATCTAGGCTACTTAAAAATATATTACACTAAATTCCAATGGGTGCAGTATGTAAGTAAAATTAACAAAATATAATCATTAAGACTCTTTTAATGAATAATACCGTTATTTATTGGCGAGATAATTCACAAGTGACAAGTCCCAATTTATATAGGTCTTCTGTGCAGCACAGGCATCTAAAACATTATCAATATCAATGGTGTCTAGTATTTTTACTCCACGCGAATAGCAAGAAAATGATAGTGGTGTAATATTTGATATTTGATGTAAAAAAAATAATAATTTTTAAGACATTCATTCAGCTCCCTCAAGTGGGGGCCCGTGGGACTCTCGAATTTACTCCCTCCCCCCTCACCCGAATTAGAAACCCCATTGGTAGCGAATCATGCTGAGAATTATCTTATCTTATATGATACAGACGTTACTTCAAAAAAAAAAAAAAAAAGGAAGTTAAATATGTCCTACCCGTCATGCATTTAGTCATGCATATTAACCAATGACCTAAACTCCGCCAAGTCACTGGTTTTCCAGGCTAGCTTATGCTCTAATAACGCTAATTACTTCCCTTGCTCTAATAACGCTAATTACTTCCCTTGCTCTAATAACGCTAATTACTTCCCTTGCTCTAATAACGCTAATTACTTCCCTTAGAGCACGGAAGGGGAGGCGGGCAGTGAGTTTTAAGGTCACCTTGTCCCCGTACAAGGACAGCCCAATGCCGCACACGAACAAGTTCTCTTTCTATCAAATCCTGGTTGGGACTATCGTCTTTCATGCAGAACGCGACATTCGTAAAGAATGGGGTCTATTGTTTCTACGTCCTTGACACAGTGGCGACACGGTGTGTCGTAGTTCTCTCGAAACCGTCCGAAGTAAACACGAATTGGTCAGTGACCGACTCGGAACTGGGCTAGGACGCCTGTTCCGCACGATTAAGTTGCCACCAGGCATCCTTTCGGACTGGTCTACTCAACTGCCTGTGGATCTCACGGCCTTTATCGGAAGCATCCCAGCCATCGTACCAAAGTGCAATAATCTTTTGTCGGCCAGGGATCGTACACTTTGGTATGTGCACGGGTCATCATACACGAGTGCCGTCTGGACCGCAGAACGGACCCCCACCCTGCTCGCATTACCGCATACGCACTTTGCTAGAGCGGCGTAGAGCCGGTTCTGTTTAGGCCTATTGGCCCTTTTGGACACTATGATTACTACTGGCCTTCATTCTCGTTAACTGTTTTCTAGAAAATCTAGTGTAAATTGTTTGAGGACTGTCTTATTCCTTACTTCTTCCCAATTAATACCTTAACATTAACATCATTATGTTTGAAACCTCTCTGTGGTAATTAAAACATTTTTTTTTACTAAGGGAAAGCAATCGTGTAGAGCTAATAAGAACTTTATTTTTCGAGTAGTGTACCCTTAGTAGATCTCTTTTTGTAAAAATATGTATTTTAATCTCATCCCGGAAGTTTAAAAACATGGCGTCACCGGTAACTTGTTTATGTTTGGCTGCTTTCTTTCTAATTTATATTCTTCAAGTTCTTGCTGGGTAATTAAAATATTTATTATTATTGCACGCCTTGGCTTAGAGGAATTTAAATAAACCTTGTTTTTCTTATATTTTACGAAGTTAAGCAAGATGCTAAGATAAGAAAACGTCTGTGAAGTTAAAACGAAAGTTGGCCGCATACACTGTTGACATCGCGATATGCGTGGTCCGCTGCGATTGGCTGACCGAGAAATAGTCAAGTTGATTCAATAAGATTTAAAGAAACTTATAAATATTTGTATACCTATTATATAATAGTTATATTAATTAATACTTTAGATATACAATATGATATAGACTCTGGATGTTACAGGAAAATAGAAAGAATTTTGATTTGAAAATTCACTCTTGCTTTAAAAAGTTCAATAAAATTGAAATGTTTTTTAATAATAAAAATCTAGTTAGACTAGACGTCTAGAGTCACTAGAGATAATTAGATATAATCATATTATATTCCTATCTACAATGACAAAGTGATAGTCACAAAGTTTATAAATATTATTATTAATTATCAAGATCTACAACTAGAGTATAGAGTAGACATTACGGTCGATATTATATCTAGATCTATATATCTATTATAGACACAGAATTAAAGCCAAGCCAAGTGTAAAGGGAATTATAAAATTTAAAAATGAAAACTTACACATTGTTGATAAAACCACCCTGGATCTAGATTTAGATCTAGGTAATATTTTATGATCCAAATAAAAAAAAGAAGATTTTTTATATTTATCCATATTTTTTATTTATTATTTATATAACTTTTTATAGATCTGATGTGTTTATCATTTTGTGAATGTCTTTTTAACTTGAAAATATTTTCTTCGACCCTAAATTTAATTATAATGTTCATTTTAGCAATGTATTTAAGAGTGTTGAATTAAAAACACACTTGAGAGAAGCCCTGCTTTAATAAAAGCTACAACAACATTATTTAGTAAATATATTACTTGATCATCATCATCATCAAACTCCATTTGAGTGAGGGCTTGAGAGGCAACACTATATTATTTGATTGTTAATTCCAAAAATAAAGAAAAGATCAAGGCAATATTTAGAACCAGATTGTCATTTAGTTTACACTCCCTAAAGTCATTTGGAAAAAGGATGTTCCTTGCTGATCATTTTAAAAGATTTTTTAAATTACTTTTTTGTTTATTTTAAAATAAATATAAAATACTAGCTGATACCTGTGCTATGCTTTGGTTCAAATAGTTGGTATGTATTTGTTTACTTTACATATGGAGCACTCATAAACACATCTATAAAACAGCCAACATTACAACGCTTCCTCCACCCCGTCACAGTTTTCTAGCCCTCAAATTCTATCCTTTTTTTTGACTCTTTTATTCTTCAAAACCAATATTATAGAGTATCCACAAACACATCTTAAGCCCATCAGTTCCAGCTCCCTGCTCTCTAACTTTTATTGACGTTCAAAATAGTTACTTGTAAAATATAATGTTTTAGCTAAACTAGTGAATCAATGATATGATTTTACTATTAACAGGCGAGATTTTTATAGTATACTTGGGGTACCACGGACAGCAGACACATACCAAATCAAAAGGGCATACCGAAAGTTGGCCAAAGAGCTACATCCAGATAAAAACAAGGATGATCCAGAAGCACAGGAAAGGTTTGCGACACTTGGTGCAGCATATGAGGTGAGTGTAACCTTATCGCTTAATGGAGTTATGGAAGGTCAAGTAAGAAATGTGTAACAAGGCTCTTAGCCAGATGGCCATAAAGATCTATTGGAATTAGGCTATGTTGTCTAGTTAACAATTTGTATCCAGATTGCTAGCAAGATAACCACAAAGAGTACTACAATCAAAGGTAACCATGTTAGTTCCAATTTTTTTCTTTGTTAAATACTCAGGTATATATAGTAATGTTTTTAACAGACTTTATGTAATTGTAACATGATAATTAATACTTTGGTCAAAAGATGTTACTTTTGAAACATTGACACTGAATACATATCAAGTATCTGGAAATGTATTTGATTGTTTATTTGTGTATTGAAGTACCTAAGTTGGACATATAAGCTCTTTTTTTTTTTTTTTATTTACTAGCTGTTTTTAACAAATACAAACTTTTCCATGTTAGTAAAAAAAAAAATAATGAAAACAGAAATATTTAGTGTGATGGGCCTTGACCTTGTAGTTGTATGACGGCTGTCTTATTCTGGAGATTACTCAGAAGATGTTTGAGTTTCTTGTACGGGCGTATTAGATTTGTTTAAACTACTTATTGTCTTATGAACAAGACCTACACTTTAACAGGTTGAAAAGACTAAGTCCAGACCATTAGATACTTGAATAAATTTTAATGCATAAACGACACAGTCGAGTGTTTGTCCATAATAAGATATTGTCACCTTGAATTCCTATCATCAACTGACTAACAGTAACATAAATAAACTAAAACCCACTGGTTAGCATTAGGAATTCGAAATAAGAAACTAATGAAAATTGGTTATGAATCTAAGAATACTGTACTAAAATGATTCAAATTGAAAGACAATAGATTGGCATACTCTATCAAGAGTTCCGAACTAGACACTGGCCCTAAAGAAGGACATATGTAGAGTACTTCCTGATCTGGAAACCTCTGTCCAGGTCCTTTCAGATTTAGGACTAGTCATCTAAACTCTCCAACGTAAAAATGATAATGCAGAAGAAAAACACTAAAACTAAAAGTGAAATAGAAATTAAATTTTATAGTGCTATAAACTGAAATAAAAAGAAGATGGTATTAAACTAAAATAGAGATTATGATAGAATTAATCCCTTAGTTTGTTTGTTCTGTTTTCTTGCATGTCTGTTATATTTGTCAGGGTACACTGCTAGTTGGAGTAGGATATATATATAGATTTGTGTATTGGCTGTTTTATAATTTAGCTCTGAAAGGTTATTATGTTTAAACCAAATCTGATGATGACATTTTTAGGTTAGAGATTAGAGAAACACAGTTTTATGTAAGAGATTAGATAGATGTTTACTGGTAAAAAAACAACAGAATAGGACATTTTGCCCTGTGCAGAATAAACTAGAACTATGTATTTTTATAAAGATTGCATTGAAGAATTATGTTATAGTCACTGAATAAGCAGCTGGTTGTTTTTATTTTTTTTTTTATAAATATAGAGCATTGTGGCTGAGTGGTACTGTGCTTGGCTTCTAAATGAATGAGGTTTTAGGTTCAAATTTAGTGCAATCTGGGATTTTTTTAGGACTCATCAACTCTGATGGGTACCTGACATCACTTGCAGAAAGTAAAGTCAGTTGGCCATTGTGCTGGCTACATGACACCCTCATTACCAATCTTCCATAAAAGCTAATGAATTTCCCCATAGATTGCAATGTTTGAAAGGGCTTAACTTTTTTTTGTATTCATACAAATTTATTTGCCTATTATTTCTCAGTTAATGGTCATCCCTTTTTCTGTTGTTCATTAAACGTTATCTGAGATTTTAGTCCATACACTATAAGCTTTTAAGAGGATGGCTTGTCTTTTATTAAATACACTAGTTGCCTTTTCTGTTAATAGATACAATAGTTAGCTTGTCTGTAATTAGATGCACTAATGTTTTCTTCTAACTGGGTAGAATTTTTCTGTTGGCAATTTTGTTTCGCCACATCACCAACTAAAGAAATCCTGCTCTATTTGACTTGTAATTAAAGTAATGTAATGTAATGTGTGCATCTGTTGCCCATGTGATTCAAATTTGACTGATTGTATTACCCTCGTGTTTCTATTCAGGTGTTGTCAGATGAAGAGAAGAGAAAAATATACGACCAGCATGGAGAGGAGGGGTTAAAACAAGGAGACATGGGCAGAGGAGATCCATTTTCAAGGTCAGCGTGACATCACCTTTTGCCTTCTAAGCAGTGATTGAACTTATGCATTTGCATCCAATCTGTTTTTATATAGATATATATTCCCCCTCCCCCCTAAAAAAAAAGGATTTTTTTTCTTAATTTTAAATGGATCTATTTCTGAGACTTCTTTCTTTTACTACTTAAATTCCTTTTCTTCAAATTAGGTACCTAATGTACTCTCAGCGTTCAAATTTAATTACTGTTATTATTCAGCACTGCTTTGTATTTGTGGGAGTTTAAATTTAAAAATATATCTGAACATTATTTCAAAATCCTTATGGTACCTGACATCTGTCGGAGAAGTATAAGCGGTTGGTCACATTATGCTGACCCTTGGCTAAAGAAACAGATGATCTTAACATCATCTGCCCCCATTGAGCATTAGGTCTGAAAGGTCTACTTTCTCTCAATCTTGAGGAAATAGCCAATGTAAGCTTTTTTTATTTTAAACGGAAAGAGGATTTTTTTCAAAAAAGTCAATTTGCGTCATAGCTTTATTTCCTTTTTATCAACATAGATTGTAAACATTCTTTTCTAGGTATTATCTGTGCAACTCATGACATGGACTTTAACTATTTTTTTATATTCTATAAAATGCAATTTCTTTTTAATTATACAGTTTTAATGGGTGTTTATATTTCTTTTTTACTTTAAGCCTATTGTTAAAACGACAATGGCTATAACATTTGGCATGAATTAGTCATACGTTTTGCTTCTGTATTGTATTTCATATCTAACTAAATATGATCTCAAAAGCAAAAACATTTTCCCTTTAATCTCTCTATACATTTTTCTATCTTAATATTTAAAATAAAATTAAAATAATTGTATTGATTGATTTGGCTGTTTATACTTCCATTTCTTTGAGGACATTTGGCTCTCTTTACCATTATCTGTCTTCCATATGCATTGACTGAAGATTGTTAAATAACTCTTTTTTCATTGGCTTGTTTTTGTTTTGCTTTAGTTTTTTTGGAGACTTTGGCTTTGGTTTTGGTGGCATGCGTGAGCAGGACAAAGAGATCCCGAGAGGAGGAGATGTCATTCTGGACCTGGATGTCACCCTCGAGGAACTTTACAACGGCAACTTTGTAGAGGTAGAATTTACGTGCTTTTATTCTGCATTTATGAAATTCATTGTTATATTAGTAATGGTGATGTTTAAAAGAAGTGGAATCTAAATATGTGCTGATTTCTATAAGATATCAAAGTTGTAGAAAAAAAAATTGAAAATGTAGTCTGTTATTTAAACTTTATTTTTTTGTTATTTCACTTGACAAGCAGTAACGACTAAATCACTATCTCAGTTAGTTGGCTCTCAAGCATTGTGTGAAGATGTATGTTTAATATGGTATTTATTACTCTATCAGGTTTTACGCTACAAGCCAGTGGCCAAGCCAGCTAAAGGCAAACGAAAGTGCAACTGTCGTATGGAGATGGTCACTCAGCAGTTGGGCCCTGGGAGGTTTTCCATGACACAGCAGCAAGTCTGTGATGAGTGTCCTAACATCAAGTAAGTTAATTTTTTTTATTTTTTAATCAGTGTTTCCCCTCCCCTGCACTAATTTCATTTTATTTGAAAGCCTTTCATGACAAGATGCTGACAGTGAAACTTCCCTTGTATCACAATAAAGAGTCTCAGCAGTGTGTCTTAGGGTCTTCCTGTCTCAGTACCAGGAATAGTTTTTCCCTAGCCATGAAACAGTTCCATCTCTTTTCAGTATTTGTAATTACTTAGTCAGAGATATCTACTAGTAGGCCTTTGTGTATTTAGTATGCAATTGAACACAAAAATATGTAAGTACAGTTTGTCATCTAAAAATAAACATTTTCCCTGCAAAAGCCAAACAAAAAATATATTTCAAAATCACATTGAACAAGTTAACATGTATATAGCTCAGTGCTTTAATGTTTTCTCTGGAATTTGACAAGAGTCATTTTTTTATTCAAGCTGCAACTCTGTAAATTAGATTCAAATCCAGGTCTAGATCTAGATCTAATTGATATAACAAAAACTTTTCTCTGTCTAAAGCAGAGTCCTTTTTCATTGTGTCAGAATTTTTTAAAGTCTTCAACTTGTGATTTGTAATAATTGATTCATTGATTGTGTAATCTTGATCTAGATTCTCTGATTCTTAATCTAGATCTAGTTCTTAGTTAGAGTGCAGTAATTTGTGTCAGTGTTTAAATGATGATTTTGTGGTTTCAATCTGATCAAGAAAAGAGTCTAATTGTGTAATTCATCAATTGAGTTATTATTCCTTGAACTTTTATAGACTCTAGAATCATAAGGTCTAGATCTATCTAATGTTGTGTATTTTAGGCTGACCATGACAAGTGTCAAGTGTTTAACCTAACAAAAAAACAACAACTGAATTAATTAGATCTAGATCTTTCTAAATCTAGTCAATCTACTAAGTTTGCTACTACTACTAGGAACAGCAGTTTTTACCATCTTTATAAAGAGATTTATCTATGTTTTATGAAATCAAATAAAGATGTGAATTTAGCTTTTTGAAAACTTTGCTGTTCCAGTAGTTACACTGAGGTGGTCAGTTGTAGTCAAATTGAATTTCCATTTCATTGGACCAATACAAATTATCTTATCTTATTTTAAGTATCTCCCATTGTATTGTAACTGAGTTGCTCATTTTCTGGGTGCGTCCAGCGTGTGAGAAGGTCATGTTTAGTGTGTGTGTGTTTCATGTCCAATGCGTGTTATAGTACTTCATCAGTGTTATGTGAGACGTGCTGGTTTCATTCAGTGTTTACTGTAGTCTAATTATGTGGAATAAAGCCATGTTATTGGTGTACTAGTATTTGTTTCATTACAGCCATTCAGAAAAGTATGATTGTAGATGACATGTAATCAGCCCTACACACATTTCAAATCAATCAACTCTTGGTAAATGTAAACTGCCTCCTTAAAGAATGTTTTGTTAACCACCAATTTCTGCAGAGAATTATTTTAAGATGAAAGTGACAAGGCAAGAGGTTTTATTGGCAGAAATTGTGGCTGAGCTAAATCTCCCCGTAAACAGTGTCCACACCCTGAGAGAAGGAGTCAAACTAATGTACCCAGACTCTAAGATTGAAGAAAGTATTTCCTGCAGCAGTACTAAAGCTACTGCATAGTAACTGAACTAGGTTCTATTACTTATGATTGCCTAATTCAGAAGTTTGAAATGATAGCCACTCTCTAAACTCTTTATTTCTACTAATGGATGTAATGACAATATGGAAAAATTATTTTCTCTTGTTTCCTCTTACATTCCTTGTCAATTCAGAACTACTCAGCCTTCCCGTGTGTACTTCCTCAGCTACTGGAGAATATATCTTTAAATTAAATAAAGGAAGAGTTCATGAAGGAAAACATTCCATATAGTCATTGTATATCATTTAGGGGAGATAATGCTATTGTTATCATAGAGGGAAAAAAAGTGTGTATGGATTTTGTAGCCAGCATCATGGATGTATATTTTTGTGATATTGCACTCTGCAGCTAAACATGGAGCTGATGTACTATCTATGTCAGTGCTTCAGATCTTCTTACTGAAGTTTTTTTTTAATTCTAATAAATCTCCATTGAGGAAAAAAGAACTTTAAACAGTTATCTTATCTTATATATCACAAACGTTACTTTAAAAAGGGAAGATAATTACGTCCTACGTATTTCATGGGCCAATCTAGTCATGCATGTTAATCAATGACTTAAACTCCACCAAGTCGTTGGTTTTCCTGGCTGATTCAGGCAACCCATTCCATTCTCTAATGGCACTAGGGAAGAAGGAGCAATAACAAAAAATGCTTGTTTGTACAAGTTGGTTCAGTGTGATGGAAAGGCTATTCACCAATTGGCTACCAATAAAAAATAGTATTTCAAACTGAATTCAGTGAATGTGCTTCCAAAGGAAAAGTTCCTACTTGATATGCAGTAAAAATAAATGTAATACAATTCTTGATTCTCTACCATAGATGCAAGATTGCTTGCTATAGCTGGCATGCCGGGAAAATTACTTTTTAAAAAGAAATAATAATCTAGAGGTAAACACCAGTCTGACTGATTGCTAGTATTGGCCTTTTTTTTTCACTTGCCATAAATACAAGTTTTTTGTCTATTAGACTTTGTCAGCTTTTGAACAACTAAAATATAATAATAATTTGATTTTAAGAAAAGACGGGAAGCTACATTTCTTAAATTATGGGATATGCACTAAGCCCCCTACTTTTTGTCAATAAAGTAAACAAGACAACCATAATCACTAAGTTTGATCTGCCAGGATACATGCAATATTCTATAAAACAATAGAGGCATTATTAACCATAAAGTCATTGCTAGGTAGTACTACAGACAAAGGTAAACAACACTTTGACAAAAACTTTGAGAAGCTCATAGGAGCATATTACAAGAAAATTCCACAACAAAGACTAAATGTGTACATATATAAAACTAGGCTAAAAATTTTACATAATGTATTATAATTTATGGTATTTTAAATGTTTTATAGTTTTATGCTGTGTTAATTTTCTGGCATTCGTGAGTATATCTCTTTTTATTTAATTTTAAAAATTCACATATGCCCCTAATAATACACATTTCCAGGTCTAGGAAAACTCTTTTCCTATTGGGATGTATGCCTCTGCATAGGTTTTACAGTATTGCTAAATATCAATTGAATAATATCTGTATTTTGTTGTCCAACAGATTTGTGCCAGAAGAGAAACTTCTGGAGATAGAGATAGAGCCAGGTATGAGAGATGGACAGGAGTATCCATTTGTTGCTGAAGGTTAGTTGGTCATCCTTTTTGTTTTCTTTAAACAGCCTGTCTTTTTTTTTTTTCTAAACATCCTGTCTCTGGCTTATTATATATGCTTGTTAATTGTTTGTGAATCTTTTATAGCAAACACTTTTAAATACTTCAGTTTTTACAGATACTGCTTTCTTCAGTCTTTTTGGGCAGGGGATGAGTTGTATTAAAATTCTTTACATCCATCTTACAAGCCAATCCAATACTTTTTACCAAGCTTATATATCAACTCACTTTTACTGTCTGTCTGTCTAGTCAAAATCTTTTGCATGTTATTTTTCCCATTCTCATATCAAGTTGAAACCTTGCACAATTATTCATTGATGATGACACACAAATATAAAAAATTATCAATTAGTCGTAATTAATTAATTTTGCTTTATATGGAAAATGTACCGAGCTAATGGGAGATAAGCATCTCAGCATGGAAAAGCTACCCAAGTACCTTGGTGTAACTTTAGATCACAAACTAAAAATGTGTGAGCACATCCAGGATGTTGTAAGAAAGGCCTCAGGGAAACTTTGCATTGTGCGGAAGCTGGCATCCACGAAGTGGGGAGCCTGAGCAGACATGCTCCGATCCCTGTATTTAGGAGCGGTCCGATCACAGATAGACTACAGCCTACCTGTGCAAATTTATGGCTCTAGGACTGCTCTTGAACAATTTGATAAATACAGTCCCAAGCACTAAGATTTGTCTGTGGAACCTTTAGGACAAGTCCAGTAAATGCAGCTGAAATAATGGCTAATATAGGTCCACTAAACCTTAGGAGGGAAAGGTCAGTACTGACCTGCTATGAGCGGCATAAAAGGTTGGATGAATACCTCCCAGCTAGGAAACTAGTGAATGGTTGGAGATGCTGAAGACGTATCCAGATGCAGTCTTTTATGCATCATGCCGCTAGACTATCTGATGAAGCTGGCCTCTTCACCAACCGACAAAACATTCAACGCTTTCATCACCTTCCCCCCTGGTGTCGCCCAACGACCCCAGACATACGCTTGAAATTAGTAGACCCTAATGCCACTAAGCAAAGTCGTTCGTCTAAGGACCTTCAAATCCTAGCTCTGGAGACCATTAATACCTTCAAGCCCAGTGCTATTTTTGCATACACTGATGGGTCGGCATCAATAGATTCTCGAAGAGCAGGCTATGGAGCCTACATCAACTTTTTTGGCTCTTACACAGTCAAAATCTTTGGACCATGTGGTAGTGTTTGCAGTTTTGATGCGGAGACCATGGCAGTCTGTGAAGCCTTAAAAATCATTGACTCTCAACTCGGCGAGGGACATTTGAGTGCAACACAGATTGTTGTGGTCACTGACTCAAAATCTGTACAACAGGCTTTGCAAAGCCCCGGACCATGGCCCCCCAATATCAACACTGTCATCATGGCTTCACATAACATAAAACAACGCTATTATGTAATAATGCAGTGGGTACCGGGTCACATAGGTGTGGCTGGCAACACAACTGCAGACTCTTTGGCCCACCAGGGAGGGCAAATTCCACTCACTGAACAGACTGCAAGCTTTCATCAAGCCCTGGCTATAATACAAAAAACAGAAATGGAAAAGTGGTTTGAGTGCTGGGACAAGTCCCATAAAGCCCGTGGAGTCTGGGAGCGCATGAGGCGCTCTGACCGCACTTCCCCGTGGTGGAGGCTGTCCATGCCTGAGCAAGCTATTATAGCACAGGGCAGGCCACTGTCCTGTTGGCTCATATTTCTCTGCTATGGCCAAATTTTTATTCACGGTGCCCCCGCTGCGGGGAAGAAGAGGAAACCGTGCCTCATATTCTGTTTGACTGCCCCAGACTTGCTGATCTCCGTCTCGACAGGTCTGGGAAACCCATATTGAATAAAAATGAATAAATGCTGAGGTTTCCTCTATCACTGCTTTGTCTGTGAAATGCCAGCTAATTTCATTTTTGAAAATAAAACAACAGGTCGTTTCAGTCTATTGCAGAACACACCCATGGTCAATCTGACTTTCTATAACCACGATCTAATCTAATCCAGCACCAATCCATGTCTAAGGAAACTTTAATTAATTTTAATACAGACTTTCACTAGATCTTAAACTAGATCTAGACCTACATATAGTTCTCGATCTAGTATTCTATACAAAAAAGAAACATAAATCCAAGACATTTACTAGCTAGAGCCTAGACTAGATTGTATTTCTAGAGTTAGTTAATTAGAATCAATGTAGTAATTATAATGCTAGGTGTAGGTCTAGCAAGTCAGGGAAACTGTTTCAAAGTTTGAAACAAACTCTGATGCTCAGAGCAAATTAAAAAAAAAAAACAACATTCAGGCCTACGTGCAGCTTGGATTCTGGATCTAGAAAATCTATTTAGACTAGTTCTAGATCTATACTCTAGCTCTAGTTTTACAATTCAGTGACTGGAAATTAGACTACTTTAAGTACTTTCTAGATCTAAATTCAAAACTAATCTAATGTATTGTTTTTTTTTATCGAATTAGAATTGTTAAGATTTAGATTCAAGTTCTGGAGTGGGTCTAGAGTATTCTAGACTTTAATCAAATTCAATAATAATAATAGATCTACTATATAGATCTATGCCTAGCCTATTATGACTGATAGATCTAAGCCCTAAGCATTACTTTTTTTGTAAAAATAAAAAAAATAGGTGCCGGTACTCAGTGATGGATTGCTTAACTATTAACTACTAGTAAATTAATAATGAACATTAAAATACAAGAAAAGTAACAATTTTCCCCACATTGAAAAAGGTTCCGGTACACCGTACCGGTGCGTACAGTCACAAAAAAGCACTGGATCTAAGTGTGTAATAGTATCTGTACCAAATCTAGAACTAATATCGATGCTTGAATTTGTTTTTGGTTGAATTTGGTTATCATAAAAGTTTAGAAACAGTCTTTTCTTGGGGAGACAGATACATTTTATTTCTATCTTTAGTTAGGCTCTAACATGATGAGAATTTTGATATTTTGTCCATAAAAAAAATAGATATTGTTTTTCTTACATGCATACTTGTTTTCATTTTAAAAAAACAGTTTTCTTATTCCCAAAACTAAGACTAACTCTTCCAAGTTCCTTTTCCACATCTTCATTGATGTGTTTCAGGTGAGCCTCACACAGATGGTGAGCCAGGGGATTTGCGGTTTAGGATACGACAAGTCAAGTGAGTTTTACTTTGCATTATTTTTGTTGGGGTAGAGGGGTGAAGTGCTTGGCTATCAAACTGAGGAGATTGAGTCTGAATCCTGGTCATGATGGGAATCTAAATATTTTTATAACATAATGTGTCCCACAGTTTGTGTAATACCAGATCTTTTGAACTAAAGAAAATCCAGCAAGACCACTTAAACGATGGCCTCTGAAACAAGTAACCTTAACACCACATGGCCCACAGACTGGTGAACAATTGGCTTATAATTGCTCACCATCACATAAAGTAATCCAACGAGGTCAATGACTGTTATGGATTCTTTGATCATTGTACACATCATTCTTTCTTCCATATTTTTGTCTTAATTTACATGTTAAAAAATCAAGGCTCCATGCAATTTATATGTAGGACTTACATATCTTAATATGGACAGTCTATCTAGAAACAATAATATAGATATGAATGGAAACATGGAAACAATCTCACAATCCATGCTTTCAAACAAAGATATTTTTTTTAGTAGCACAGTGATGCCCATGCTACCAGCATTTCCATCCACAAGCTATAGAGGAAACCTCAGCATTTATTCATTTTGAGCTTTTTCATCGTGGGGGGGGGGGGGGGGTTCTTTCATCTCTTTTTTTTGGTGTTTTTTTTCACCTCTTTTTTGGGCTCAGTTAAGGGTTAGGTTTTTTTTTCTTTACAAAATCTAGTATTTGTGCTTTCCACTAAGCTTTTCATCATGGGTATCTGCTGTCTTCAATTAATAAAGCAGCATGTGTTCTTTTTATTGTTAATTTATATGGCTCCAAGTAGAAAAATGTTTGGTACCACTTTTGTATAGAACAAAAGCTTCCGAAAATTTTCCACAGGAAATTCTTCTTTTAAATCCAAATTTTTTTTTTATTCTTGTGCTATGAAAGTTAATGCTTGAATGACGAACATAATTCTGGAGACACAAGATGTAATAAAATGGGTTATTCATTTAGTAGCGTGTAGTATTTCTTGCAGTTTTACAGTTCTTTGCGATCAAATTATGTCCCCTGATAATACCATTGCGTTCTCAGTCTATAAATGTGACAGTTCAGACAATAAAAAAACTATAAAGAGGCATTTCTTGTGTATACCTTTCCAGGCATGCCAGATTTGAAAGAAGGGGAGACGACTTGTACACCAATGTCACAGTCACCTTGGCAGATGCTCTGACAGGATTTGAAATGGATATTAAACACTTGGATGGACATAAGGTAGCCTATAGAGAGTAATGTTTGTGTTACCTTCAATGTAGCTGAAGCTGTAGCTGTTACGTGCGCAGCTTAGTGTGAATGTGGAAGGTTGCAGATATGTGTTGAAAGAGGAAGAAAAAAAGGGGAGAAATAACGGAGCACTGTGAGTGAAGGTATTATTGAGATTATTATTGGTGGAGCAGGATCAAAGTTCTCCTCATCTCTAGTTGTAGTTCAGTGTTGGTGTATTATTAGAAGAGTCTCATCTGCTTGTAACATTAGCATTCCATATTTTTTTAGACTTTTATGACATTAACAATTTTTATGACTCATTTTAACCCATTCACTCATATTTTAGGTTTTAAATAGTCATGTTTAACTTCTTATCAAAGGGAAATTATCCCTAAAAAGCAATAGAAAAGGTCTAGTTTAAAATACGAATACTTTATTTAACCTACGAATACAACAAAAGCCTCATAAACATTCAATATCTTTGTCACTGTGGAAATGGCACTTTCGTTTTAAAAATTTCAAGTAGAAATAATGAAAATAAACATAGTATAGCCTAGACTAGCTAAGTTTATTTTTAGTTCTCTGCAACCTTCTCCATAATAACGAGCTCTGGCAGCAAGTCTATTGAATGAGATGACATTTAATGACCATTAAAGGGAGTGGAGATCTAGACGTAGTGTTGTGATAGGTGTGGCTTATTTGCAGATGCTGAGAGAGAGACAAAGAAAAGTCAGTTGTTGAAAGAATCTGGTCGAGTTAAGTTGTAGTTGTTGAGTTGTAAAACCAGTACCAACTGTATATATACTTTTAGTTATGAGCTTGAACAAAGATTGTTAACTTTTGTAATTTTATCCTACATTGTGTATTTTTATTTAAGTGATTCTTAGTTCCAGAATTAAAGCTATGTATTTATTGTTAAAGGATCTTCATTGTTTGAAGTGTGTCTTGTTGTTCTGTACAAGACATAAATTAGCTAAGTGTACCTTCTTGTTCTGTACAAGACATAAATTACACTTTATATCCAAAAGTAAAAAAAAAAAAACCTGCAGGTAACTTCATACTGGTATCGCTTTTTACACCATCAGGGCTAACTGTAAACACCTCATTCTATTACAATAGGAGCGGATGTGATCAAATGGTTTGGAATGATTGGTGTTGCCAGCAATAACTTATTTCAAAAACATTATTTGTTTCTTTCTTCTTTTTATTAAGATTTATACATTTTAACTTTGTTGAAATAAAAACTAGAAACATTTGATTTTGTGATTTTAGATTTTGTTTATTTTTGATCAAGGATTGAATTTCCTTCTCTTAGTAAACAATTAGTGTTGTTTTTTTTAAATTCTGTCCTGACCCAAGTCTCATGGTTTCTCATATTCATATCTGCCTTCCATTTTGCTTAAATCTCCAACATATGTATGTCTCTACAGGTGCATATAGTCAGAGACAAGATCACGTGGCCAGGTGCCAGGATGAGAAAGCCCAACGAGGGCATGCCAAACTACGAGAACAACAATGTCAAGGGCTCCATGTACATTACATTTGATATTGACTTCCCTAAAGGGGGTTTCTCAGAGGAAGATAAAGAAGGTAACTTTTTCTCTTTTCACCTTTCCCAATGTTGGTTGGACCTTGGTATACACTAAATTTACTAGATCTATGGGGCTGCACTAGTGATCTGCTGATTAGGTGTCTCCATTCCTTTTTCTCCTTATCCTTTGTTTGTCATGCATCATTTCTGTGGCATTTTACAACTCCAGACGTGATCTTTTCTTTTTGAAACGTCTTCTAGTGGCTAAAGAACCAATCTTAGATGTAAAATCACCAGTGGCATAAGGTCTATCTACTCCTCTTAATGAGGTTTTTGACTTCACGTGTTCTTTTTTTCCACCTGGTACTGTTACTTACAGAAACTTAAGCAGGACCAGAGGCCCTGAATGAGTGACATTTGTGTGGTCCAACATATTTGTAGGACTGGATGTTGTTTACAAAGCCCTCCCCCTTCAGGCACTGGCATTTCCTAATGAAATATCTCCAAAAATTGATGTCCTGGCATAACCTTACAAAGCCACTGAGTACTAAAAGTAATTTAACTTCTGGTCACAAACAATAAAAGATTCTTTATTAACCTCTCTGACTGGTAAATATTTGACTTCAGGCATGTGGGGAAAAACTTGAATCATTTCATTTGAACAAAATTCACAGCTGGGGCTGTCCATGAAGTTTTTCCTTTTTGTACCACATCCACAGAGGCTCTTAAAACAGCTTTAAACTAGGATAAGCAGTGCGCATTGAAGATGCTAGCGATTCTTTCTCAGGACTAATTTTTTTATATCCTTTTATAGATATTTCTAGAAGCTTTTAACAATTAACTTTATAAAAAATACCCTTTAAAATAGATGCATCTATATACTAGTCTATAGAAAGAAATTCTGAAAATGGTTATATTTTGTTTTGTATTTGGTCCTTTTGATATCTATGTTTGTCACGTCTCCATTATGTTCATCATTTTAATTACTTATTCTGAATGTAATATTTAAACTAACAACTTTTAGAAAATTACATAAATGTAATATTCGACTTTTTTAAATTGGTTTAATCACTGTGGATTTTGAAATGTTTGTTTTAAACATGTGTAAATATTTTAAATTTTTTTTTCCAGGAATCAAAAAGATATTGAAACAAGAAAGTAAACAACATGTATATAATGGACTCCAAGGGTTTTGATCCATTCCCCCTTGGTATTAGGTTAAGTTTAATTGTATATAATTATAGAGAGAAACTTCACCAGGAGAATATGTTATTTTTTTGAGTGTCTATTTTTACCATTTTATGAAATTATCATTTTATTTTTTTTTTGTTTTTGAATTTTTAATTAAAAATGTGTTGATGTTTTTTTTTAAAAAAAAAAACAATACGTTTTGGCGAAGGTATATGCATGCAGTGAGTAAATTGTAGTATTTAAATACTATCCTGGAATTCGGTTATGAGGAGAGTGAATGAGTATGATTTAATTACTGATGGCACTGCTGCATTAGCCGAACTAATCAGACACCTTGTGATACCATGAATGTCTGTCTGGGATGGTGTTAGATGTGTGTGTGTTCATCATTTTGTTTTATTTCCCCTGTTAATGTTTAAATGTGTGAAAAGCAAAGAAAAAAAAAATAGCTGTATTTATGAAGTTTCTATTTGAATCTGAATGTCTGTCTGTCTGCTTAGTCTGTGGTTTTTCACATATGCACTCTGCGTGTTTTGTAATTCTCTGTGGAGGTGCCAAATTTATGTTTTAAAATTTATTTTTCATTCAAATTTTTTTGTTTAAAACTTGGTAGGTTTGTTCAAAATAAAAGCTAAAGAGACTATAATAAAAAAAAAAAAAAAAAAACAATTGATAAAGAGTTCTGTGCATGTGAATAGAATATAAATGAAAACCACTGGAATCATTTTTTATGACTGAGGTGTAAAGAAATATATTGCTATTACAAAGTTTTATTTTTTTTAACCCCTCCAGAAATTCCAAGTGCATGGCTTTGCCAAAGTCTAGAAGATGATGCAAGAAATTGAACTTGTAGAAATGATTCATTCATTGTTTTTTTGTTGTTTTTTTTTAACTTGGATGAACTGTTTGTCCTAATACTTGGTTACAGAATTATTTGAAGAAAAAATAGTTGATGACTAGTGATATTGATATTCCACACTGATACAGAATTCTCCGAAGTTTTACGTGACTTTTATTCTGATTCAAATTTTTGTACCAAAATATAAGGCTGCCTGGTCGTATGGTATGCAATCTTGATTGTTGTCTCAATCCTTGCCTGCTGCCATCCCCTGCCATCCTGCTAGATGTTTGGACTAGGATTCTGAAGAACCATATGAATCATGTAAAACATACAGATAAAAATAATTCCACCTGTTTTACAACCAGTTGCAAGGCTCAAGTGCTAATAAAGTTGTGTCCCTTGTTTTTTTTTAAGGAGCTCTGTAATTATTAAGTTGTGTCCCCTTATTTTTTTAAACTATGTCAGTAATAAGAACAATTTTGCTTTTTTTTTAGCAATTTAGCTTCCCCCACCCCCCTCTCATGTTTACTCTCTCCCTGAAGACAATAAACTTTTAGAAAACCTGCAGTACCAAGTTCAATCAAGATATGTTTGGGTTAAGCAGCATCTGTCAGCCCGCAGTCAAAGAAAGATCTAACACTCAACAAATTAGGCTTAAGATCTAACCTGTTGTTTTTTTTTTTCTCACACTAATTTATTTTGTTGTAAGCAGAAGATATATTCTTATGTGTATTCATTTCTTGGGGGGATAGAAATGTGTTTAGAAATAAAATGCTGACTTTAAGAAAAACATAGTTGAAATCCCTAGTTTGTGGAGATAAGGAATGACCTGTTTCTCGACACATTACTCAGATGTAGTAGGCGATGACAGCACTACTAATTGGTGTCAGTATTGCTTGACTAGTGACCAAAAATGTGTTGTTTTATAAGATTCAGCTAATTCTTAATATTGAGTTAGAGAGTACTAATTATCCTGGTTTACCTGGCAAGGTGTTGGTTCATTGTCCTGGTGTACCTGGCAAGGTGTTGGTTCAATGTCCTGATTTCCATTAGTTCACCTCGGGGCTTCTTGTTTCTACCTGTGTCCCCTTGACAAGTTTGATAATGACATGTCTCCCTGAGAAGGGGATTGTGGAAATGTTCAAGCTGTGTCTAGATAAAGTGACAGCTGTTATTACAGAAACTACCGTTTCATCTCGTGGTAAATAACTTATGGACGCGATTGATGGGTGAAACACAACTGGTCAGGGTTGGATTCTTGCTTAGAGACATTTGATTTTAAATTGTGTTTTGCAGTCTATCAATTCTTAATGAGTACAGATACTCTTTTGAGTTAGTCCAATCTTGTTAGGTACTCCAGTTAGTCCAATTTTGTTAGGTACTCCAGTTAGTCCAATCTTGTTAGGTACTCCAGTTAGTCCAATTTTGTTATGTATTCCAGTTAGTCCAGACTTGTTAGGTACTCTTTTTGAGTCTGTCTAGTCTTGATAGTTCTTATTTGTGAGTCACTTCAGTCTTGGTATGAAACTGAGTCAGATCAGAAAGATGAAATGGGTTTAGGCCTTTCACTGGCCACGTGAAACACTCGTTAACCATTAGCCGTAGAAACACGTGAACTCTTCTTCTCCTGGCATAAGTTGCAGACATTTCCCATAGAGACCATTTGTTACTATATTTAACCATTGAATTGGAAATATTGAGTTTCCTATTTTCATGAATCGTTCTTAGTGTTGTGTGTGTTTCTATCTAATGTCTTTATAAGACTTTAAAACTTACACAGAACGAAGACTTCATCTTCATGTACGAATGTAGAAGGGACCCGGGGGAAGGATGTCACTTTATCTGTATTACCATGATTGTTATCTATTCACATGTGAACACGTTTTCATTCTTAGGACAATTTGTTTTTCTTCCAATTGTTCAATAAAATCTATTCTACAAATATTTCGATTCATTTCATGTTACTTTTTACAAATCCTTTATTCAAGTCAGAATTTTATGGAACCTGGATCTAGCAGAAACCTGGACAGCTGATCTCAAAAACGGCTCTAACGATTTTCCTAGAAATTTAACAGTTGATGTATATCGCTGAGAAGATAATTACTACATCGTTGGCCACGGGGGGGTGGGGAGGGGGGGGGGTACTCTAGTTTGACCGTTATAATTTTTCAAAGGAAATAATTGTAAATTTGGCTGGATACTATATGTAGGTCTAGAGCCAACATGGCGTAGTCAGCCGTATTACCTTAATTATGCTATAACTGAGTAAATTGAAAGTTCTTGAGCGTTGCTTATACTTTTATGTAAATCAAATATAAATTACAAGTAGATGTAGACTATCTTTACAGTTATAAATCTGAACATTCGGTGAAAATTTTTTGTAGCTCTCGGGTTCGATACCCGAATTGAACCAATTTTTTTAATAATATTATTTACATTTTTTAAAATTATATTTGACGTTTAATAATGGAGGTATTGTGTTTTAAAAAATATTTTCTAAAAATGTTTTTCTTGTGGATGATAGACTTACAAGGAAATAAAAATAGCTCCAGATTGACAACACTTAATGAAAAAAAAAAAAGGTTAAAGTGGTATTCCAGTTTTTAGTGAATCTCCCAAATAAATCTATCCGGAAGAAAGTCTTTGTGAAGAGCATGCCATCTTTATATAAAAGATTTTTTTTCATACAAAGCTTATTTACTCACTGCGTCTGTCTGTCTGGTACAAATTTTGTAAGCGCGTTTTTCTCCCACTTCCCGTTCTCGAATCAAGTTGAAATTGTGCATAAATTATTCACAGTCGAATATATTAAAAAAAAATTAACCAAATAGTGGTAATCAATTAATTTTGTTTTATGCTGAAAAAGGGGCCTAAACCTCGCATTAACTAGAGATGAGGCAGTGATTGTGCAGTCTTCCCCACTGTATTAAGTTTTTTGAAAGTATTTTTTTTTTATTGAGACGAGAGCACTCGCAGGATTGTAGTTCATGAGACTTTGATCTCTAAATCATTGAGCTAACTGACGGAAACCCCCCATACTGCTCGGTAATGGATTAAAACCAAAAGTCGGTTTTGAATTACTGGCTGCAAAAGTCATTCCAATTTAAAAATACATTCTTAATTTAACCGATAAGCATATCATTAGAAGTCCTCCATGTCAATAGTCAAGCCTCTTGTCTGCACGTACTATTGCGTCACATTCCTGTGTTGTATTTACAGCGTTGTCTCTTCTGATCACTCTCACCCCCCCCCCCCCCTCCCCTCTAAAACACTCACTTCCTTGTGACCTATTAGGATCAGGTCGTTTCGACCCGCGCCAGAGTGCTTGGAAATCCCTCCACTTTTGGACCCATCCTTCCTTTAGTACTCGGCAATGTCCTCGATGTCACCCAGTAACCAATCAGATGTGACCCAGTTATCACCCCCAGCACGTGCTCAAACAGAAGCGTGTCGACGTGAGTGTCCGCCCAGTTGGAACTGGTTTGGATAGTGACCTGTTACAGTGCTTCTTATGTATAGGGCTATTTTCTGGCGTACTTATTTTGTAGGCTTACAGTTAAATCAATGATGCCCAACCTAATTCGACCTGCGGGCCAATTAAATTTCTGACCCTCGTGTTGCGGGCCACATAACCGAACACGGCAAACAGGAACAAAATTGAAAATAAATGAACTAAAACAATTTTAATAAAAACCTGTGGATCTAGTACTTACCACTTAATGTATTTACATTAATTAATGGCTTATCTTAAAGATTTTTTTTTTTTACGCGTCAGAAAATGGCTTCATTTCTCTACTTAAAATGTTAGCAAATTTATAGCTAGCTAGCCGACAACTAATGTTCTTGTCTCGATACTCCAATGTCGAGGCGTAGTTTAAAAATCTTTTTATTCGCGGCTCAAACCAAGAAAGCCGTCATATTTGTTGTATAATGCCGTTTATAATTAATTACATTTTGTTTAAAAACACAGCCACAGTTTCTTTATAAATCTGTATTCAATATGTTGGCTTATTATCATGTTCCCGTTAGATTCTAAATGCCACACGTAGTTTCTTCAACTCTCCCATTTCATAAACATACAAATGTTAAAGGTCATGGTACCAATCCATCAGAGGGCGTAACTTAGCTAGAATACATTTTTCAAATAAAAAAATTTTTTTTTTTTTTTTTTTTTTAAAGAAAAAAAAGGGGGGGGGGGGGATTTTCTACTCTTTATGCCGACAATACGGCGTACCAGATGGAACCACGCGTGGGTCTGCCCGCGGAGCGGATTTAGGGCATCACTGAGTTAGACTATTTATTTATTGTAAACATAAGTTGTAACGGCATTATCTGTGGAAAGAAAGAAAAGCAATCCCTACGCCAAACGAGCCAATCACTGATAAGGTAAATACAGCGAAACTATAAAGCTAGCAAGTTGAAGATTTGAAAAAACACAACGTACTTATTTTGTTTGAATCGACTTTATTGTGAGTGCTTGGCTTCCGAGGTCCTGGGTTCGAACCTCTGTGGGGGGCTGGGATTTTGAATTTCGAGATCTTTAGGATGCCTCTGAGTCCACCCAGCTCTAATGGGTTCCTGAAATAAGTTTGAGAAAGTAAAGGCGGTTGGTCGCTGTGCTGGCCACTTGAGATCTAATAATAAAATTTGGTCTGGAGGTCTAGACAATCTTAATGTTGAACTTGTGCAGGCAGGATTCGAATACGGGACTTCTGGTTCCAAGTGCTTTACCCCTCAGCCACAGCATCTCCATATATTCATTTAGCGTTTTATGTCTAGATCTAGAAATAGATCTAAATCTGAATCTAGAATTATATCTAAGTCTAGATCTAGATCTACGTCTAGATCTAGATCTAACTGTAGATCTGAAATCAATATATAGAATCTTGATATAGCCTAGAATCTACTAGTCTATATCTATACTAGAACTCGTATGACTTTAGTCTTATTTAGACTGTAAAGTTAAAACTGCGCGCTATAAAAGTAGTTCGTTATTTTTTAAACTTATAACTAAAACGAAGTTGGTATCAAAATTATTTTTTAAAACCAACATTTGAATCAGTATTCTATTCCATGAGTTAGTTAATAAATGGAAAATCTATTTTATAATGATCCATTGATATGTTTTCCATTGTGACCTTAGATGCAAATTTTGTGTACCAATGCGCGAATCTATGTATGAAGCTTGATCTATAAATGAAGAAGTCTGTGGCCTTTTTGAAAGTCCTACCTCCCCTAAAGTTTTTTAATGAAAAGTGGTGTATTTTTTTCTAAAAAATCTGCTTGCATAGATAATTTTAAAAATTAGATGGTTCACTTTCGGAAAAGAAAAAAGTAGCCTTTGCATCAGAACTTTGAATGATCTAAAATATCATGATGTTCTATTTTCATTTTCTAGTTTCTGAGATCTAAACGGGACGGACGGACTGACGGACAGACAGGCCACACAAAACTAATAGCGTCTTTTCCCCTTTTGGGGGCCGCTAAAAAATAGACGTGCAGAAAAATTTTGCGTTCCGTCTTCTAAGTCTGAACCTATAGACCTATTAACAAATTAGAATCTTTTAATTTTGCCTCATTAAGTTCAAAGAAATCTCATAATCATAATGCAATAAATAAGTAAACGAGGAAATGTCTGTAAAAAAACAACTTTTATTCTACTTGCTCAGTTCAAAACTTTCGAAAATCTCCATTTAGAATGTGTCTTTATATTCCCCTTAGACCAATGTTGTCCAAAGTACGACCCGCGGGTCAAACCCGGCCCTCGCCGCAGTGCTATACGGACACCTCAATACTCCTGCTCATAGTGAATAATGAAGCCGCCTAGGGTCAGTTCCATTAGACCATTAAACTTATGCGGGGGTGCGGCACGTGACACGCGTGTGGAAAATGTATTCGTACCAGAGACCAAAACACAGTTGAGCAATACTGACTGACGTGGTCCAAAACACGCTTTAGCACCACTAACTCTGATTTGGTCCAAAACACGTTTGAGAACCACTGACTTAGACTTGGTCCAAAACACGTTGGAGCACCACTGACTTGGACATGGTCTAAAACGCATTTGATCACCACTGACTTGAACTTGGTCCAAAACACGTTTGATCAACACTGACTTGGAATAGGTCCAAACGCGTTTGAGCGCCACTGACTGACTTGGTCAAAAACACATGTTAGTACCTCTAACTTTGACTTGGTCCAAAACACGTTTTAGCACCTCTGACTAGGACTTGGTTCAAAACAGGTTTGATCAACACTTAGACTTGGTCCAAAACACGTTCTAGCACTGCTTTCGACGGTCAGCTGACTTGTATCACCAAACTGCTGGTATGCAACTTAACCTCTGTATGCGTAATATATTTAAATTTGTATAACCTGTAGAAACTTGAATAACTTCTTATGAAGAAAACTAAATCTAGAACATTTACCATTGGTACAGAACCAGGACTATACTACATATTCTTACCCTCTCTATTTTCTTCTCTCTCTTACTCGATCTCTCTCTCTCTCTCTTTATCCATCCCACTCTCCGCCTCTCCATCCATTATTACTCCCTCGCCTCTTTCTCTCGCACGCTCCTCTTGTCAATTTCAATTCTTTTCGTTCTGTCTCCAAACATGGGAGAGGTAGAGGCCTAGCGTCAATGCTGTCACCTCGTCCATAACCTGGGACATCCATCTCCCGAAGGTCATAATTATTATGTAAGTATGTCATAGTCTGCTCGTTTCCTTTTGTTCGCGACATCTGCTTTGTCCAAGGTAGAAGAGAGAGAGAAAGGAGAGTGAGTGAGGTCATTCGCTAGATCCGGGTCTATGCCTTCACTATGAGTGCTCGACACTTATGCTACATTAATATACTGAGGACTGGATGAACTCATTTGCTAAATTTAGACTACGCGAGGTTTTTTGAAGTGTGAGCGCCTGGCATGGGCTGTAGGTCACGTGATGCACAGATATCGTTTAGTTCGATGACCCGAAACAAACAAAAAAATACTGAAAACATCGAGGTCCAAACTACGGCATGCGGGTCATATCTGGCCAGTGCTGACTGGACCCTGAAAAATCACTGCCCGCGTTCCTTAACGGAGCCGCATAAGTTTACCTCCATTGGATTCAATTATGCTATATAATGGTTCAGCCAACGATATGCATTGTGGACTTGGAAATACCAGTTTCAAAATAAATATGAATGTCAAAACATTTAATAGAATTGAAAGAAATTATTAAAGATAATAAAAAAATTTCCTGAACTCGAATCTGTTTCTTGATGGATGATTAGGAAGTCTCTTTAATACATATTGCATACTACTATGTTCGGGATCCTGAGTTCAAACCTTCCCGACGTCACTTCTTCTCTTACACGTTTTTTTTTTTTCCTTTTCCTATCCCTTAGTCTGCTGGACCGTTGGGGCAAGATTTGTAGACCGTCTTTCTGCATTCTTCTTTGTCTTTTGCCATAAAGCCTATTTCAATGGCAGGTCCGTCCCATTTTTTTATGTTGTCTTTCCATCGCTTTCTCTGTCCGCCTCTTCTTCTTTTTTCTAGTACTGTTGAAGAAAGGTCTTTGCGAGCCCCGAAGACCTTGTAATATGGCTATAGATTTTTAGCTTGCGTTTTTTTACGATAGTTAGCAGGTCATCATGGGGTCCAATCGCTGCAGCAATCCTGTCTTTAATCCCTTGTTTGTGATGCGGTGCTTAAATGTGATACCTAGGATCCTTCTATAGCATCTCAATTCCATTGCTAGGATCCTCCTCTCTAGCTCACAAGTTGTAGATTAGAATATGCATTATGTGGATAATCGCCCCTTCTAAAGAAACTGAAGCATTCAAGACAATTTCAACGTTTGGCAAGAATCCGACTATTGGTGTGGCCTCCTAAAAGGAGACTCCTCTGCAAATAAATATATGCAAACATCTACCCACATTGATCTACATGTTAAGACACACACGCACGCACACACTTTGAACGAAGGGACCTACAAAAGTGACGACATCTGCACACAGCTAAATAAATCAAGGCAGAAATACCGGCTCTGCACCGGACGACCCTGCGTTGCGTGCCATTCTTGTTCAGCCCTCTTCCCCCCCCCCCCACCCCTCCACCACCGTGCACTGCACACGCACTTTCCCAACCTGGTACATACCTACGTAACATAACGACACACATACACGCGCCATCATAAACATATAAGTAACAATAGTTTACATCGGCACATGTTGCTTTCGGTAAAAATGGAATTTTTTTCTATTCATAAAAAAGTGAGAGAATGGGGGGGGGGGGGGGGGGGAAGGAGTTAAGGACAAAAAAAAAGGGGGGGGGGGGAGAGAGAGAACAACAGGAACATTGAAATCGACCAAGAAAAAATTGCAAAAAGACTGCGTGGGTGGAGAAAAAGGAGGAAACATGGGGGAGAGGGTGCATTACGTACCGAACGACCTCTGATGAAAGTTGCTTTCCTGTTGATCGTATCTGTTGTAATTAGATGTACTCACAGCGCTGTGATCAGTCACGTGTGCTTCAGTGCGTAGCATAAAAAATATTTTTAAAAATTAACACACTTTCATTATATTTCAGTCTAGATTGGATGCGCTGCTAGATCTACGCAAATTCCAGGCACTGCTGTAAACGTGCACTATGGTAGGATTCAAGGCAGCTAACACATGACTGCTATGTTCTGTTCACGTGACCATGTCAACCAACCCAATGTGATCGAACGCCTGAGAAAAATTCCTAATCCAAGCGTTCAGTACAATGGGACAAAAAAACAGACTTCAAAGTCAAAATACCTAGATCTAGGTTTTATAATCTGGTGTAGTTTTTATGTTACTTTATGGAAGAAAGTGAACCGTGCATGATAAATGTATTTATGTTGGCAACTTGGCAGGGCATTGCCGTTTCCTGTATGTTTTTCCTTGGCCTGGAATTGAGTTCATCATCAGGGTCAAGGCTAGGGTTTAAAAGGGGTCCCGAGACTCCACCTTGGTTAGAGTCCAATTATGGTCGACCTTTGATCATCAGGAAGGATTTTACCCAGAGACCAGGAATAAGAGATGGACTCTTTACCGATCCTACTGTCCGGATGTTCCCTATCAACTAGATGATCCGTTGACGCGAGGCACGACTCCTTTGAGCAAATGCTATGGGCTCTTCCTTTACATGCGAGGTAGAAGGCCGAGCCTACGGTGAAGTTATCCGTATTCCTATATTTATCGCGCTAAGTAAAGATATGAGACGACCGCGTGTTAAAGGCGATCTTCTTTGGCGAACTTAAAGGATGACGGCGTAACAGAGGAGCCCCCCAACGTTTCCACGTGGGTGCCACGATAAGGCATGGACTCTACCCCCAGCATCTCCTCCAACACACACAACCCTGCGGCACTTAAACCATACTTCAAAGTGACCCTAATAACGAGTTTTAGCAATGTTAAACATTTAGGTAAAACAGACACAAAATAGAGCAGTGAGATTCTTAACTAACAAATATTCACAGTTGACTAGAGTAACACCTTTAATCACTAAATATAGAAGGCCTTCAGGAGAAAAGACTCAAAAGTAAAGTAGCAATTATACATAAAACACTGAACCATAATCTTCAAAAATGAAAACAAAATATAATAAAATACTCAGAAAGACACAAAGATAAAGGCATATATCACATTCCATATGCTAGGACAAATTTGTACAAATACTCCTTCTTTCGCTATTAGATCATGGAATGGGTTGCCTGAGCTAGCTAGGAAAACCAGTGACTTGGCAGAATTTAGTTAATTGGTTAACATGCATGACTAGATGCATGACACGTAGGAAGTAATCATCTTCTTATTTAAAGTAACGTCTGTATAATAGACCTATAAGATAAGATAAGATAAAGTGTGTATTAACTAGCCACATATAGGCCGCGGGACACACTTTTGAGACCAAAAGAATAGAAAATCCGCAAAAGACGAAAACTTTAACTCCCAGAGGACAATCGCTTTGTCTGAATCGGGTGTGGAAAAATATGTAGGTCGTTATTGAGTCTGCGTAGTCATGTGAAACATGCATTTATTCTTAATCTTTAAAATCTACGACATCGCCATTAAAAGCCAGTATTTTCAAGTTTGAATTCAAATTTTGACGTTCTTGAATCCAGAATTCTTGTGCCTATTTAAATATCGTCCTAGGAATTAATGCTATCGTTTTCAAAACAGACTATAGATGTTATAAAAATACCATGTTTTGACTCGATACGCTTCAACCTGCAATTTTACTCAATCTATCTATTTTAGCGTTTATGCTAAAGTTAGCTTGGCCGTGACCTCGAAAAATGTACTGATAGATCACATAAGTCAAAGGCCTCTACCTACACTCAGTGACTTAATCCACTGATGGCTGTTGACGGCGTTGTTGGCACTAAGCATGATGGAAGTGAGCCTAAACGTCTGAACATGAGTGCGCACGTCATTTAGTCTTGTGTTAGGGCGTGGTTAATGTCAATCAACTGAGTCAGGCGTGATTTATAGGCATGGTCTTGATGGTCCGTGAAAAGTGCATATACATATTGTTTATAGCAAGCAAAAAAAAATGTGTGCTATTAAGGTCAAGGGGAAGCATAAAATCTTCGAGTCGTTTTCAAGGTCAATCACATATTCCATTCTTATTACAGATTATCATAACGATGGCTGAGCGCTTGGCTTCGTAACCGGGATCACGAGTTCAAATCCTGGTGAAGACTGAGATTTATAATTCGGGATCTTTGGGTACCTCTGAGTCCACTCAGCTCTAATGGGTACCTGAGATAAGTTGGGGAAAAGTAAAGGCGGTTGGTCGTTGTGCTGGCCACATGACGCCGAGTTAATCGTGGACCATACAAAAATATTACTTTTACATCATCTGCCCTATAAATTGCTGGGTATGAAAGGGGAACTTTACTAGCAGTACACACCGGATACGCCTGTTGATTTATTCCCAGGCTTTATTTTGTTATTTAAGGCCCTAACAACCCTTTCTTTTCTTTTTTTGAACTTTAATAAACGGGCCACATTTTAACGATCTACCTAAGATACTTTTTTAGTCCGTGAATTAGTGTATCTGTTACAATGTAATTTCATAGCCCTCTCTCTCTTTCTCTCTCTCTCTCTGCCCTTTTTCTCTCTCTCTGCCCTTTCTCTCTCTCTCTGCCCTTCTCTCTCTGTCCTTCTCTCTATTTCTCTCTGCCCTTGTCTCTCTCTGCCCTTATCCCTCTCTCTCTTTCTCTCTACCCTTCTCTCTCTCTCTTTCTCTCTGCCCTTCTCTCTCTCTCTCTTTCTGTCTGCCCTTCTCTCTCTCTCTCTCTGCCCTTCTCTCTATTTCTCTCTGCCCTTCTCCCTCTCTCTCTTTATCTCTACCCTTCTCTCTCTCTCTCTTTCTCTCTACCCTTCTCTCTCTCTCTCTTTCTCGTTTTTCGCTCTCAGGAACCCCATTTTGATTTCGTATTACCTGCGCATCGTAATTGCTCACACTTAGACTTTTTTGACTTGATTTGGGAAGGCCCGCTTCATAATGCGTCCCTGACACATACACACCCCCCTCATATTTTGGGCCCGTTAATTTTAGTATCGCTTTTACTTATCACTCCCTACATTTATCTTAGATTTTCGTTCTCTTAATAAAATATCAATTGGGTTTTTATTAATTATTATCGTTTATTTGTAGCGAAATGACAAAGTCCATTCCTTGCTCTCTCTCTCTCTCAAAAAAAAAAAGAAGATCATCTTATTAAGTATTTCTTTAAGATTGGTTTTGTTTATTTAGACGGCGTCTAAATTAAAACGTCAATGACGCAAGGCATATTAAAAATAAGTAAACTTAGTGAAACGAAAAAATCAAAATCACTTTAGAAATACGGAATGCGCTATTTTTAAAATGCTTGAAATAAAATGTCAAATATATGTGAGGCCTTTTTGCGGAAATACAAAAAATAAAATACAAAGGCATGATAGAAAGTTTGCGTTTTTTTTCGCCATCGTCAAATCCGGTTCTTAGTGAGCACCAAGGCGGTAAAAGGAACCTGTTACGAAATTTCATGCGGATCTGTGCGACAGTTTAAGAGATCTCTTGATCAATGAGTCAGTGGTATTTTACAAATATATAATAGATGGTGGAAAAATGAACTAGCTCTAGCTTTTTGGTGTATCCGGTGTACAGACTAAAGTGCTGATAAGCTACGTTTTTTTTTAAAGGGAAATAATCATTTGTGTGCATCTTTAGCACGGTATGTCATTTTGTAAATATTTGAGTTGGCAATAGGAAAGTTCAATGTAGCGTCCTTAGCATTGTTTAGTTTTTCGTGAAAAACTCCAACATACAGATGAAGAGTAACTTGACGCGAGTTTGATGTATTGTCCTGTCTTACCAGATTTAATGTATTGCCTTGTCTTACCAGATTTAATGTATTGCCTTGTCTTACCAGATTTAATGTATTGCCTTGTCTTACCAGATTTAATGTATTGCTTTGTCTTACCAGATTTAATGTATTGCCTTGTCTTACCAGATTTAATGTATTGCCTTGTCTTACCAGAAGGAATGTATCGCCCTGTCTTACCGGATGTAAATTATTGCCATGTCTTCCCGGATATAATGTCTTATTCTGTTTTACCGGATGTAATGTATTGGTCTGTCTTACGAGATGGAATGTTTTGGTTGGACTTACCACATGTAACATATTTTATCCATGGACCTACTCAGAGGCATTTTTATTCTTAAGTACAATCATTGTTGTGGACGGTCTTTGCCTTGTGGCACCAAACTGCTGGTAGACAACGTAGTCGCTGAAGGCGTATTATTTTCCAACTTATAAAACTTGAAATTATTTGAATAATATCTTTTGTAAACAATACTAAATATAACTTTTATTACAATATAAACAAAAACAACTTGAAATGAAATGAATAAATGTAATAAACTTTAGTAATACTATACAAATGTTATTCCGAGCAAAATATAACTCAATGCAAAAATATGTCTTTTTAACTCGCGTTCTGGTGTTGTCTGTCTTATCTAAGACCGCTGACGACAATGATGTTTTTCTTCCACCATTCACAACTCACAACCAATCACTAACCTCTTTCGACCGTCACCATAGAAACACACACACACACACATACTCCACAACACCCATGCTTAAGTTAGGGTGAATAATTGAATAAAGTCGCTTCGTCTGAAAAATATTAGGATCTAGTAGCTTTACAGCCTTACTGGCATGTTTTAATCATTAAATTTGTAAGTCTTTTTAAGGTCTAGTGTTTCTGTGGTCCTCCTTGCCTTCCTTTCTGTCCTTCTTTGAGCGCGCAGGTGTCTGGTAATTTAAGTGTTTAGCAAATTACTGTTAAGCTTGGCTAAACTCTTTCGATTTCCTAGATCTGATAAACGGAGAAGTGTTTTGAACGCTGTACGTGTGACTTAATTAATGCATACTTTACAGCCAGTCTAGCTCTACGTAATGTTTTCTCAGTAAAGTGAAAAAAAAAAAAGACTTTTTTTTTCGGAGGGGGGGGGGGAGTTCTGCGCATGTCTTTAAGTGCAAGCTACTTCCTGTTTATGTTTATTTCCGAACAATATGGAGTCAATCAAAAAAAAGGTTTTTAGCAGACGAACTCTATGACTCTGATAATAATACCTCCATTCATTGAAGAGCGGAAAGGAAATCTACGACGTTTTCAAAATGATTGCTGTAGAACACTGAGAATGTAAGATTGAAGTTTGAAGCACTATTAGATCTAGACCAATGCAGTGTCAGGCTTTAACTCTGAATACCTTGAGCTTGAATGTAAAATTACTACATGCCAACTTTTCTTTTTCGAATGGACCTCATTCACCGGAACGAACGGTCACGTGACAATGTTGATAAAACAACGTGATAACCATTGTTGATTAAAATTAGATAGTAATTTGTAGAGAAGAGATAGAGAAGCTCAATGTTGTTTGTTTACCATTGGTGAATGAGGTCCAAAAATTAAGTGCTGAACGTTTAATAAAACGTTGCTACAGTTGCAGCTCACAGATATGTATTAACCTAGGTCCAGGACTTTAAAAAAGTGTATATAAATTCTAGGGATATGAATATGGTCTTGTGATAAGCTCTCTGGACTGTCTTCACGATTTCAAACTCCAATATAATATACATCCCCTGACATCGCGCAGTATATACTAGATCTAGATCTGCAAGTACAATTTGAAACATTTTAGAGACCACACTAAGCGAAGACTGAAAAAAGTATATATCTTTCATTACATTAGCTAATTAGATTTTAATTTCAACTAGATTTATAATTTTATTAAAACAGTATCCTGGCTAAAGTGACTAGGATCTTGTGTGCTGTGCAAGTCCAATAATATTTCACTCAAACAGTCTAAACATTAAAATTAAAGATGATATACGTAATCAAGGCTTCTGAATACTTTAATTAATGTATTTATTGACAAATGGGATGTTTGTCTCCCTATCCGTCGTGTACTTCTCAGTCTCTATCAATAGTCTCCCTTCTCTAAGCTCAGGCCATATGTTCTTTATGTTCACCTATTCTGAAACATCATTCGTCACTACTTTTACCGTCGCTTAAAAAAACAAATAGCGGCAGCTAACAGTCAATGTACATAATATCCAAACTAAACGAAGTCACTACAACAGACAAGCGAAATAACCCAAACATCTAGAAACGAGCCTAAAATAAAAGAGCTTGTTATTATACAAGCATAATAAGGATCGGATATATAAACTGAATTTAAAAACTGAAAAGTATGGGGATAGAACCCACAACATTCGTATTATTAGTTCGACGATCTATCATCATCTCTACTGATTTCAGGAATTTTCAGACCTCCAACTTTTAGCCAACTTTTCCTTCGATCCACTTTCCACCCATGAAGAAAGGTCAAGGTCATTGTAGGAACAGAAGAAGCAAAATTAGTTGCTCTGTCGACATTTCTCTATCTACGTTGCTAAATTCCCTGGCCAAAAAGCTTTCGCACCGCGCTGCATCATATAGCACTTTCAGGTCTCAGAAACGCACCAATTCGTCCCCCATTCAATCCAGCTGTTCATGTGTGCTACAGAGGCGGAGAGAGTACACTAAAGAATACAATCCTATTTGGATACAATGTTTTATTACTTTTATCACCGTTATTATCATGTCATGGCATTGCCTGGGATCTAGCTTCGCTAGAGTGAAACACAATTCATTGAAGTCCCCTTAACAGTGTTCACTGGGAAACCTCATGGTGCTGTGGCAGATTTGCAGCAGTACCGCCTTCTGACAAGCAACGAGAAACATCTTAAGGATGTAAGGGCCTTGAAGGTATCTGTGAGGTTAGTTGTCATTATCCGGCTCGGTTAATATAACAATGGAATATATTGTTATTTTAGATTACCTCCATAGCCGCTTGATCTCCAAGCTTAGGATCCCACATTTTCTTTTTTTTTTTCATATCAGTTTTTCTTATATTATGGGATAGTGCTACAGCGATATCAATGATGGTAGCGTTTTGTTTTTTTCGTGTTTTTTTGGCCAATAAACAGCAGATTGGGGCGATTTAAAATCCACCGTTTCGTCAGTCTAAATAGGTCTATTCCAGCATAATGCGATCGGTTGACTCGAGAACCTCTTGTAGCGAGTATTTAGGAGTAATTAGGAGGAGTATCTTTTTTAATCCAATTATTATTATTATTATTATTTCAAATTCTTTAAAGGAGGTAACGTTCTCCATATTTGCATTATTAATAGGCTTTCGGTTATTATATTTTAAGCCACAGGACAGCAGACTCTTGTTAGTATTAAGCCCTGTTATCATCACTTTAATCTAGACTGTATGTCTTATCTTTTATCTGATTCCTCTATCTAGGCAGCCTGACTTTCTATTAAAATATAATTTTTTTTTTTCTTGTGTAGGTTGCTTTGGCTCACTTCTGCATTTATTCCTCGGTAGAAATGTTTGAGCTGTAGCGTTCTTTTCCTCGGAAGTTTATCAAATATTTATTTCAACTCAATATTGGTTGAGAAACGTTAAAAAATCTGGTCGCAAAAATATTTATAGTATATTGCGTGATAAGCAGAAAAAAAAAGATAAATCACTGACCTATACCATAAGCCACTATGAGGAAGAGAGTTTTGTTTTTTAACGGAAGAAGATATATATAATATTAGCTTTCTGTAAGCATTCATAGCGAACTAAAGCTCATTAGAATACAGATTTTAAAACTGATAATTGAGGCTGTTTATTTCACCCCGATCTAGCACCTATATAATATTTGCGAGGCTATTCATGGTCTTTGACGCTATTCCGAGTCTTTCGGGGAATCGTGATTAAATTTATTTGATACACTGCTATAAAAAAATGACAATAGGTTTCATTTATTGGTTTTATTTTTTGCAGTTGCTTATAAACGAGACCGAAGGATTTATTTATCTATTCTAACGAAACGCTAATTTCAATAATTTACTTCATTATTGGTATGGTCCAAAAAATATGTTTAATTTGGCAGATATGTCTGCTAATGTCTGTTAACTATTTGTCTGGGTGTCTGTTGGACTAATTTCATTAATAAGTATGTCATGACACATGACTCATGTTTATAAATAGACGCTAATAAAATACCAAAAGGAAAACAAACAACAACACACACATACAAAAAAAACTGCCTGGTCGTGAGGTTTACACGCTGGACTGTCGTTCAGATTTATCGATGGTCTCGGGTTCAAACCTTGCCCGCTCCCATCCACGGTCGTCCTGCGGGAGGTTTGGACTAGGAAGTAATTATCTTCAACTCTGAAGGAACATTCGAAACATTTAAAAAATTTTACAAAACATTTTACAAACAAACTCGCTTTGATCTTCAGCTGCTTTATGCTACGTGATAGTGATCTACATTTTACTTACATTATGATTTATCCTGCTTCTACAGTGCTTAAAATGTACAGTCTATCAATACTTACGTAGGCCTACTTTGTACATGTGTACACCGAAATACCAAAAAGCTGGGTATTATATCATTTGTCCCTATTTTATGAAAATCTCATTACAAGTGTACAATGTAGTCATTCTTCTTCTTCGTAATTGTCTTAAGCGTTGAGTCTGAAACTCGTGGAAATCTAGGCCAGGAAAGCTTGTCTCCATCTGCCTGTCTGAGGCAAAACTTCTGTCCGGAAAGGTTACCGATATCTCGTATCCCAAGACGCTCGGGTAATAAGAGAGGCCAAAAACCGAGCACACCGTACATATATATGCTGAACAACGAGTAAACTTATATTTGTTGTTAAAGTTGTCAATATGAGGAGGAGGAGATGGCTTTGACAGATGGGTACCCAGGTATTTGAAGTAACAGTTCTCGTAGAGTCTAGTAGTGACTGACAGTCTAAGTCTAATCTTGAAGGGGGGAGGTGACACCCTGAACTTAACGCACCGAGTGACACCCACCCTAGTGACGCCACTGCTCGCTACTAAAGAAATTGCTAAATACAATATAAATTCATGTATCAAATATGCTCATTAAAAATATAAAATATATTTATGAAGACATTCGCTATTCGCTTGTATGAAGACTTCTTCTGAAATAAAGTTAGAAAGTCTTTAAAGTTAATATTCTTTTTTTCAATTCGATAGGTACACTCTAGTATTATTTCTCCTTCTAAAATAAAATGATTGAAGCCTAGTCGTGTGGTAAGCCCTACCAGAAAGGGGCCTTAAGGGGTTGGCGATTGGGGCAACCGTCCCAGCCATTGCGACAGAGCACAAATTATGATCTAGTTTGTTGATTTTTGTTCATGCAACATGTTTCTGATTAAGTAGCTACGATGATTGAGGTCAGGTCAAATGGCCAATAGTATAGCAGCAGTGTAAGGTATCATGTTTTCTAATAATAAGACGGACGAGGCAGTGGAGTCGATGTAGTACGGTCTAAGCTTACTAATCACGATTCAACTAATTTACACTCACCAGGGACCCCTCAAATGACACTCGCCCCGTGCCCCCAGTACTGCTAAGTCCCCCTATGGCTATAAAAACTGTCCTTACGATGTTCCTGTTTTCAAAGCCGACCCGCTTCCATCCGTAGCCAGACATTTGGAACGGGACGTAACATTTTTTTCTTTCTGGAATAAAATAAGACACAAACTTGGGTGCCGGAAATACGCTGAGATTTCCACGTCCTTAGAAACATCTTCCTACAGTCTATACGTCAGGTATGAGAAAGATAGCAGGACAAAGGAAGACGAAGGGAATAAAACATTACTCTGAACGAGACGGTAAGGATAGCAGAAGACATCGAGGCATTGTGGGAAATGATCAGCAGTCACTTGCTTAGTTCTCATGGTAAACTACGCAAAACGTGAAGGTGAAGGCTAATTTGCTATGTCGTCTGATGAGGCCATAGAATCAACATCGCTGTGTAAACTTTATCAAATATCATAATAATGTTGGCTTATTTAATTAGTTGTAAGCTGTATGGCTTAAAGTACTTTATAAAACATGTAGCATAAATTACAATTATATTCGTGTATTTTTCAACACGTTTACAAGTTTTTAATTGGATAAATTACTTTTTTCTCTTCATTAATCTCCCCCTTTTTTATAAAGCTTATATCAACTCACTCTGTCTGTTTGTCTATCTGTCTGTCTGGTAAAATGTTTGAACACTTTTTTTCCCATTACCCATTCTTGGATCAAGTTAAAACTTAACACAATTATCCATTGAACCTGACAAGACATGAATCAATATAATCAATTAATTATTTTGTTTGATATGGAAATAAGGGCAATACATGCTACTTAATGAGAGACGTGGAGGTATGTATGGGTCGAATCCCCTTTTTACTTTGAAACACCTTTTTGCTCCAACTTACCGATCTCAGATCATGTTGAAAATTTGCGTAATTATTCATAGTCACAGATAATACACGAATCAATCCAAAAATTAACCGATTAATTAATCATTGAGTACTAATTTATTAATTTTGGGTTTTATAACAGAATGGGAGCTAATCCCTTTCCGAATAAATGACAGTAACTAGCAGTTCTTTCCATTAAATAAGCTTTTTTTTTTTTTTTTTTTTTTTTAATATTCTTTTTTTCTATTACTTGTTATTTCTTTAGTGTTAATATTACAAGGTAGTAATATTTTTTGCTAAAATTCGATTTAAAAAAAAAAATAAAAACAAAGACAGTTTCTAGTACACCGTCCCAACACATGATTCCTTCAACGCTTCTGAAACAAATCTATTATTTTTCTGCAAGTTGAACATCCTATGATATTTGTAGATCAAGCAAATTTCCGGATTTTTCTTCTTTTTTCCCCGCTAAATCTGGCAACCTTGAAAGACAGCTGAGTTCTCGCGCTTTTGTGTCAAGGACTACGCAAAGCAGCAAATATTTCTGTCTCTCACAATATTTCTTGAATGTCAGTGTAAACAACAGACTCACACCGAACAACGATTTGTCATGTGCACTTTTAGGACCAATGAAAGAGTAACCCATATACAAGACAGGCTGTGGGATTATAGAGTTATTTGATGAAGCGTTGTCCCCCAGAGAACGAGACAGCTGATCTGGGTGGAGCACGTTTCCACGAGTAATGTGAAAGTCATAGTGTCAACGGCAATATTTTATGAGTAATTACTTAATCCTTGGAGACGAGGTGGCTGAGTGGTTAAGCGCTTGGCTTCCGAACCTGGGGTAGTGGGTTCGAATTTAGGTGAAGACTGAGATTTTGAATTTCTGGATTTTTAGGGCGCCCCTGAGTCCACCCAACTCTAACGGGTACCTAATGGGTTGGGTAAAGTAATTCAGTCGTCAGGGCCGGCCCTAACAATTGCGGGGCCCTATGCGAAACGGATTGCGCGGGGCCTAGTCTGGGTAATGATAAGCATAATGTCAAAATTAAGATTTTGTAATAGAAAATACATTCATCTTTGCAAAAAAAAAAATTATGATATGAAAGCTGACGATGTCTTTTTTTTTAAATCTCGCGTACGTTTGGCCCACCAAAATGACAATTTTGTCTATTTTTCAGGAGATTTTTGATGACTTGTCAGGAGATTTTAATAATTTCAGGAGATTTCCAGGAGACCCTGAAAAATCAGGAGGCCGCGGAAACCCTGCTATTTTTATAAGTTATAATGGTTTCATTTAATAAGTTACACTTAGAATTGGCTCGGGGCCTTTGAAAGTGCGAAGCCCACTGCGGCCGCATAGGTTGCATGGGTTTGTCTTTTCGCCTATTATGATTTGTTACAAGATGATGCTTCAGTTTAGCAGGTCTCAAACTTTCATCCTTATCTTATCTTATATAATACAGATAACACATTGAAACACATGGCACATTGTGGCTGATCGCTGTTGCCTTTGTTTTGTAGAAATCCTAATTGTAAATATTCAGGAGCATAGTAACGTAATTTACCTTACAAGGTGCGGCCTCTCTTACGACATCATATCTCAGTTCATTGTCGTTTATTCCACTACATTCTTGCTCTTCTTCAGACGTCTGCTTACGCTTCCAATATTTATCCATAATCTAACGTTAGATGGGCTTGCGAAAAAAAAACAACACAATTGAACACAAACGACTTACCTCTGCATAACGTCGTCGTAAAGGGTGCACGGTGAATAACTAGACTGATGTCGGCGTGTCGTGGAGTCTCGGGGTCGTCGGTTGGAAACTTAAAAACGAAGCTTGGACCTGCTTCTTTAAATGCCGTGATAAAGCGGGAAATTGAAAGAACGACGTTGATTGGTTTGTAAAAAAAGTAAATTCGATATTCATGGGCAAAATGGAACTCTGTCGCAGGACTGTTAGTAATCATTGTTGTAAATTTGTGCGATTAAAATATTTGTTCTGTTTAGCACGATTTCATGCTTTAAACTTTAATGGCACGCTATGATCATATCACTGGTCTGGATTAGTTGGAAAGGGATGGGGGGGGGGGGGGGGGGAGAAAGAAGAGCACATCTGAGTGATCGCTTGTGAAATGCATTAAAAAAAAGAAAGTGAACAACCTGAATCCAAACTCGAGGGTTAAAGCCTCTTAAGTCCAATATACCAACCATTGTGCCTAAGAAGTACTTATGAAAATAAAAAGTTTTTAGGTTATCAAATGTTAGTTTCAAACTTTTCTCTCTGCAAAGTATAAAGGGGACTAATTCAACTTATACCACCTAATCATTCAAGCACAATTTCTTTCCCTTGTTCGAGATACCAAACAAAATAATTAATTACCAATAGTTAATTAACAAATTGGTTAAATGTTTTAAAAATTGGTTCTTGTTTTGTTAGAAGAAAATAAATGATTGTGCTAAATTTCCACTTGATCCGATGTTGGGTTTGGCAAACAAACAGACGCAGTGAGTTGATACAAGCTGTGTAAAAAAAAAAGATTTCTAACGGTAATTGGGCCCACGATAACCTGCTAACCACTGTCGAAAAGCTCAAACTGAAACTTTTGGGCCATATTTCAAGGTTCTCACGTCTCGCAAAGACCTTCCTTCAGCGAACAGTGACAGGCGTAAACAGAAGAAGCAGACAAAGAAAGCGATGGAAAGACAACAAAGTAGGACGGGCCTGTCATCGAAAGAAACTCTATCCAAGGCAAAAGACAGAGAGGAATGGAGAAAGATGGTCCACAGGTCACGTATGGTGCCCCAATGATTAACAGATTAAGGAATAGGTGAAGGTTTTGTCTTCAAGTCCAAAGATTAATGAGGAATACAGTATTTCCCATGCCTACGCAGCCCCAGTTGTGACCTACATATTTTGCCACACCCACGGCAAGGATAACCATTTACATAATAATACAGAGATATTTGTTAAAAATGTATTTGTTCAGCACACACAAGCAGAGGGAGACCTTGGCTGCTCAGATCTTTCCCAGACAGAAGTTTGTTCAGGCAGGTAGATGGAGACACGCTTCCAAAGGCTTAGAGTTCCAAGACTCTTTGACTTAACTCTCACGACAATCAGGAGGAAGAAGACATGTGGTTAAATACAGTAGAGCTATCCATCTTCCATGCCTTGACCTTTCTTTCAAACTTTTCCCTCATTTCCTGAGGTATCTGACGGTGCTGCGGCGATTCCTTCCAGGCCCGAATACATTAAAAATGTCTGTCTGTCTGTCTGCCACACCTAACCCTAATGTATAGAGTTCAACGAAAATTTCTCCAAATTATCAGCTCTTTGTTTTTCAGAGTCAACAAAGAACTGCAATCAACTGTGTAACAATGGCACTTGTGTGATGGCAGCACAAACACTTAGGCTAATTGGAACTAATTATCGTAATGAAAGCAGAATTGTTCAGTACAGACTTTATAAACATATAATTGACGCAATTGCTCGACGAAGTATTATTATAGTGTGTGTGTTTTTATAGTATTATCCTGTGTGTATGTCGTCTGCTAAAGAACTCAAGATGAGGTTATTTTAAATCTTTTTTTAAAAAAAGCGGATATCAAATCACTCTTTCTGTCTGTCTGGTACAAATCTTGTACACGTTAGTTCTCCCACTTCTCATTCTAGGATCAAGTTAATACCTTACAAGATGGTGCATTGTCGATGACAACAAATTAAATCAATCAAAAAATTAATCAATTAGTTAAATAATTAGTGCAATTAGTAAATTAGTTGTATATAGGTAAAAGGGGGGATAAATGTTGCATTGTTGAAAGATATGTCAGTAACTGCTGTTCTTTCCTTTATATAAGCTTTTTTAAATACAAGTCTTTTTTAATAGCTAGTTATATTTCACAATAGACAACTTCTAGTTTGTCTCGAGATGGAGTTTCTAGATCTAAACATAAAGAAAACAAAAACATAAATATATAGTTTTAACAAAGGCATGCACATTTGCATATATATTGTTAATGCAGGGATGGCAAATTTTCTAAATCAAACTGCGACACTTACATTTTTATAAGTTTGAGTCCTTTAAAATATGGTCATTTGACATATTTAGTTTGTTAGGGTTTGAATGGATTTAAAAAACAAAAACAAATTAAGAAAAAAAAACTTAAAAAATAAATAGATTTTACTAAGTCTGTCTTTGTTAACATTTTTAGATTGCAAATTATAATTTTAATTTCTTATTCCTGTATGATCTATAGACTAATTATAATTTATGAACAAGCTTTAAATTTAAAAAAAAATACCCGCATACAGGCAATATAAACTAGCTTTGGCTATTTTCATAAACTTGCTTTGCTTTCACCAAATCTGTAATATTAAGAGTTAATTTCCTCACCTCAGTTTTTAACTTTGGATTTGGTTATTTTCATGAATAAAAATGCTTGCTCCCATCAGTATCTGAGGGGCATTACTATGGACAAATTTTCTTTCTTTTGTAAAATATTTACATGGCAATCATTTCGTATGCATTTGGTATTACGGAAAGCTCATCAAATTCCAGTTTCAGTAGAGAAAAAAAATCAAATTAAACAAAGGTCCATCGTCACAATATTTCGCTTAGAAACTAAAAATTTGATTTATAAATGCTAAAATTAACGAAAAGAATATGTATACCTATTCACGCAACACATCCAATGCATTGAACCAACACTTTATATGTTTTTATTATGGTCTGTTTAGTTTTATAAACATTTCAGTCAATTTGGGCGTAGCTAGTTAATTAAATTCCTGTGGAAACATTTTTTTTTCTAGAACTCAGTTTTTTATCATTTTTTTCATGCTTTTTCTTGATTTTTTTTTTTCTCGGTTTTCTCGGTTTGCGATGCGCCACTTTTGGAGCATGTGTCATATGTTGGCCAGCCCTGTCATACAGTCATACATTACCACGCTACGTTCACAATGTAACGATAATGATAGATCACAATAAAACTTTCCTAAGAATAGAATGATAGATTAGAGGAAGAAATTTGCTATTATAATATTCATATAACGACCAAAAGAACGTCTGCTGCCGAGGACAGATGCAGACGGCGAAAGGAAAATCTAAATCAACCATCTACGGACAATGGTTATGCTTGCCCTGGGTGTGGCAAAATATGTAGGTTGCAGTTGGGGCTGCGCAGCCACGGGAAATACTGGATTCCTCACTGATCTATGAACTCAAAGACAAGCCATATTATTATTCATATAATGACTAAATAACTGTCTGTAAAACAATGTTAATGTCACTGACATGTATTTTCCTATAGGAGATGTTCATCTTTGGTAACCCCCCCCCCCCACACACACACACACGCTTAAAATAAAAGCTCAAAATGCTACTACCTGGACCTGTTGCTTGTTGTATGATAATGTACCAGATATTTGTCAAATGTTTTACATCTGATATGTTCCTTCAGATTTTGAAGGTAATTAGATTACGTAGCCCAAACCTCCCGCAGAACGACGAAGGATAGCGGCGGACGGGTTCAAACCCAGGATCTTCAAACGACAGTCCAGAACGCATACGACTAGGCAGCCATCCGTACACACTGTTTACAGACTACAGTCCCTCCCCATTGTAGTGGAGTGTGTGTGAGTGTGTTTGTTTGTGTGTAAGGTGGAAAGAGAGTAACGATTGATTGTGAATGACGAAAGATAGGTGGCATTGTCGTCAGCGGTCTGAGTTAAGACAGACAACCCCAGAACGTGAGACTTAAAGTAGTCTTATTGTAGTTTCAAATATAATTTAATATTATTACTAAAGTCTAGTACATTGATTGTATCTCACATCAACTTTATTTTGTCTCTATTGTAATAAAAGTTATATTTTGTTGACAGAGAAGTTATTCGAGTTATTTCAAGTTTTATTAGTTGATCTATAACACACCTACATCGGTGAAGTTGTCTACCAGCAGTTTGGTGCTACAAATTAACGATCGTCAACACCCCTCCCCCTACGAAAAACCAACTTAGCCCCCCCCCCCCCCTCTTTTTTTTTTTCGTCCTGTGTTTGTGCTGCTGTTATTAAATATTGTACACCTTTTACGTAAGTGGCAGGTCAATGACATTGCTCTGCACTCTACAGAGAGAGAGAGCGCGCTACACTTGGGAAGGGTGAGAGAGAGAGAGAGAGAGAGAGAGAGAGAGAGAGAGAGAGAGAGAGAGAGAATCGGGATGTGATTATGATTAGGTTACGGTGTATGCATGTACAAAACAAATATGAAAAATTGTTTTTATCACTTCCACCTTTTTATTTTTTTATTGGAAGACAAAAATAGGAACTCGAGTTTCTTTGTATCTGTGGTAAAAATAGTACGAGGATGTTTTGTGGACAAGTCAACGATTACCTACATTCACGTTCCAAAGGCTCATTTGGGTATAAGTAACTGATTTACCTGTGAATTTATGTGTAGATATAGAAAGATAGATAAAATAGATAGAATGATTGATTATGATAGATAGATAGATAGATAGATAAGATAGATAGATAGATAGATAGATAAGATAGATAGATAGATAGATAGATAGTTTATGATAAATAAATAGATAGATAAATAGACAGATAGATTCACGAAATTAATATTTTGAGTTGAAGAGATTTCCTGCCCTAAATCATGTTAGCTGTTTGCTCAGAATGAAATAGATTAAAACAAAACTGGAGTAATTGATTCCATAGAAGAAAATATTTACAACTTCTTGGCAGGTTATCAAAAAGTTTATTACGACCTTACAAAGCCAAAACAAAATACAACGCAAGCATGTCACTGATAGCGGGAAATCCTAAAACTAGGTCATCGTCTGCACTACTTATGTACGATTTTTTTTTTCTTATTGTTGCGACCGTGCTGTTATTGCGGTACACAGTTTTTTATCCTTAAGTATTGAATAACCAAGATTAGGGATACGGTTAACTTCACTGCTTTTTGAAATTATGTCCCCTGCGATCTGATGAGCGATGGCGTGGGGCTCTAACTTTGTTTTACAAAGTTGTTAGCAACCATAACATCTCCTCCCCCCCCCCTTTCAACAAAAAATTTTGTTTTCCGCCTTTGTAACGTAAACAAAATAAACAGAGGACTAAAGCCTCCTGAAGCCAAAGCACTAACCACTGTGCCAGGGGGAGTTTATGAGAATAGGTTTTATAGTTATCTGCATTTGTTAGTTTCAAAGTTTTCTCTCTGCCAAGTATAAAAAGGACTAATTCAACTCATACTACCACATCAGTCAAGTACAATTTCTTTCTCTTGTTCGAGATACAAGAAATAATTTTGAAAAATTTAATCCGAAATTGGATGTGGAAGAAATAAAGTGTACACAATTTTTACCAGACAAACAGACAGAAATAGTGACTTGATATAAGCTTTGTAAACATTTTATTTCAAGTTTCAATCTTACTATTGGGAGTCCCGGGTATGAATCCTGGTGAAGACTGGGATTTTAAATTTCAGCATCTTTGGGCGCCTCTGAGTCCACCAAGCTCTAATGGGTAACTGATATTAGTTGGGGAAAAGGTGGCTTGGCGTTGTGCTGGACACATGACACTCTAGTTAAACGTGGGCCACAGAAACAGATCTGTCCTATAGATCGCAAGATTTGAAATGGGAAATTTTATGTTATTGTTGCCTACTTTCGCTTGTCCTTCTTTATCTCATCGGGTCAGCCTAAGATTGGGAAGCGATTGGAAAGATGTACACTCAGAATACTTTGGACTCTTCTAGATAGACACATTTGATGGCACACATTTAGAGAAGCAAGACACAATTAGTGTGGCGAAACCCCTTTGATTTGGTCACATAAAATACATTTGACTTGAGACATTTAACAAGACACATTTGACGAGACACAGCTAAAAAAAACTAGCATATTGAGTTTGACACATTTGATGAGACATGAGACAAGAAAAAATTATGAGACACATTGGATAAGGGGCGTAATCTAGAATTAATATTTAATATGAGTCCCACGGCCTAATGCAGGGGTTCTCAACCTGTGAATCGCGACCCTCTTGGGGGTCGATTGACGATTTGTCAGGGGTCGCTTAAGACGATTGAAAATATGGATTTTTTGGGTCGATTCTAACATGCGAAACTTGACACATGTTTTTTTTCATTAGAATTTGTATTATCATTTAATGATAGATATTGCAGACAACTGAATCAAAATTAATTTCAAACATTTTAATTATCGCACTAGAATTATTTTTAATACTGTAAGTTAGGGTGCATTGATGCATTACGTTTGGTCATGTTGTAAAGCTCTGGACTCTCGTCTGAAATGTCAAGAGTCAGTATAGATAGTCACTAAGTTATTAATAGATATTAGTGAAGTGTTAGGTGCGCCACTTACAAAGTTCATGCAATCTAAAAATACCAACCAAACGTGTTAAAACTGTAATATAAGGACTAAAATGTGTACGTTTTGAAAAAGGTTGAACAGCGCATCCATAAATTTGAATTTTAAAACGTAAAATTTGTATAGAAATACATAACGTATTAGACAACATGAACCTTCGATGATCTCCTAATATTAGCAGGACAGGAAAGCATAGGCCTTCCCCCAGTGCTCTGGTAAGTAACTCTGTTGTTGAAGGCAGTGCCTCATAGCTCCCATGCAGTTCAAGTGACCCTTTAGTTGTCTTCCCGCAGTTCTTGGACACTGTTGTAAGCCATGCACCTCTGTTTCCTCTGCCTGCCCCATTAAAAGCAAGAATTGAAAACCTCCAGTCTGTCATTTGTAACGAAGCTCTTTAAGTCTATGGAGCCGAAATAACTGTAATGTCATTTTGATGGCTAGCATCCGAACTTTGTCGTCATGGATACCCAGTACTTAAGAGGAATGGTTAGGCATATAGATGTTGGCCATTTAAAGATTTTTAGCAATCCACGACAAGACTTTTTACAGTAATCAAGTGACTTCTGAAATATACGGTATAGTAGCGCTGAAGGCTCTGAAGATATGCGTGCTAGACAAATTTATAATGGTTTTGGAAATATTCATGATAGTAGGGTTAGTAGATTTTTAAGATAATATCGTAATAGCGCTTTTGAAATAGTGAATGTGTATTTAAAAAAAATGTTTACATATTTTTGTTATAAAGACAAAACAAATGAATCTCCAAAGACCAAAAGAAGCAATAGCACATTTCAATCACGATACCTGCAACGGTGAGAATTAGATTTTCAAAAGAGCTTTTTAGTTTTTGAGCTTTAAACATGACAGACAAACGAACAGACAGAAAACAAAATATTAAAAAAAAAAGGCTTTTACATACGGAGGACGCTTTAAAAAAAGGAGTTTTTCTCTTATTAGTCATTCAGTACAGCCATAACGTAACTTCTCTTCTCATTTCCTTCTTTCTCACGCTTCTATTCCCCCAGCTCTTTGCGAACCCCCCCCCCCCTTCACCTTTACATACACACACACAGACACATCTCCAAGTCTAGACGAAAAAAAAATAAAAAGGAAACGGCATGCATTTGTAAGGCCAAAATTGTATTTCATTCTTCAGAAAAATTTTTTTTTGAAATAACTAAAAAAAATGATTAAACTTCACGATAATCGTTTAACTCATGGAAGAATTGCCAGATTTGACTTTGTGGAAATCAATATCATAACCTGTTTGAATCCCCCCCCCCCAACCTACCCCATTAGGAATTCCTTTTGCTTTTCATTAAAGATCCCCCCACCCATACTGGTGTCTGCTCCCTCCATTTCTGGTGTCTGCCATTTCCACTTATTTCATCTACTAGCATTATTCAAAAATAGCATCTGTTGTCCTATTGATGTTTGTATGTTTGATGTCCGTTTTTTTTTACTTTAAAGGTTGACTCATACAGCTTTCTATTCACGGAGCTCTCTTTTTTTTTATTAACTTTGCAATTCTTTATCTGCCCTATTTAAGCAGCTCATTGCTAGTGATGAAAAGTGAGTTAATTGTTGTTGTTTTTAAAGGGTAGAGTTACGTTAACCCTTTCAGACCTTGCGAGCTCTGGGTGGCAGCTTGTTGTCAGGTGATTAGCTCAACGACCAACCACCATTATAGATGAGTGGACTTTGGGGCGCCCAAGCGCGGCCCAAGGGATACCGAAATTCAAAATCGCATACAAGCCTGAGACGCCTGGATTCGGAAGCATAGCGCTTGCCACTCAGCCTACACGCCCCCATCCTTGATTAGAATCAGAAACTAGTAGTGTTTTCCAATATACAAGTAAGTATTATCCAGCTAGACTATCTGCCCTGTTAGCGGACAGATGTGCTGGTATTGCAAAGGTATCTGCAGCCACATGAGGAGGCCAAAAAAAAAAAAAAAAAAGGTGCAGATTCGGGTAGTGGTTTTTCAAACAAAGCATATTGACATTAGAAAATTGAATAGTTTAATACAGCAAAAGGAAATAAAGAAAAAAACAATCATTTAAAATATTTCGTCTATAAAACATGCATTTGAAAAAATTGAAATAAAAAATCCACTGTAAAAGTATTGAAATAAGCACAATATCAAAAAAACATTTTTGCCCCTACTCTGTGGTTTATCAGCAGACACTGTGTAAGAGAGACAAGTGTTAGTTTTGCACCAAAACTCATCAAATATGCAAGAAATATAGAAGTAATTGGAAATGGATTTTTTTTAAAAATAATATAAACAAAGTTATCCCTAAAAAATTATAATTTTACTTTATGGAATTTTGTAAAGGATAGTTAGGCATTGAAAAGACGCATTTTAAGAGACTTAACTACTATAAACGCAACAAAAATGACGTCAGTTTCTAGATTGCTTAGAGTGAGAGAGAGCGTTGTACAGTCGCAATGAGTACATTTATGATAGTGACAAAGACTAGACCGTTCCGGTTCTGTCTTTCAGTTCTTCATAGGAAGTTTACCCATTCCTGTACAATTTATTCCATAGTATTTCCGTTGTCCTGGTACTTCTTCTTCTTCTTCTTGAAACTATCAGGTAGAGTTGAGCCTTCGGCTCTTGGAACTCTAGGCCAGCAAAAGTGAACAAGAGCTCCCTCTCACCGGCCTGAATGAGAACAGTGTACACTGTTCTGTCTGGCGGGTGGGTCAGACTCGCGGCAAGAGACCGCGTACACTAAGGACCCCCGCCATTTTCCTTTTCTATACCAGGCTAACTGTGCGGGACACGCCATTTATGTAACGGCCCCTTGAGGAACAGCGCCTGGATTGTGACAAGGTTGTGGGAGCTTTTTTACAACTCCGCACAGTGCAATGAGGATGCTCTCGCACCCCCTTAGGCACCCCCACGGGAGTCTTGTTTTGCTACCCTTTAGCCTAATCGTTTCCTCTTACGACCGTTTCCACTATGAGGCAGGGTAGCATGCCCGGGGTCCTGGTACAATATCTCACACACACAAACACTCATGCCTTCTTCTGATCATCCAGTTCCCAAACAGTCACACTAGACTAGGATATATTACATCCTACAAAATTCAAATAAGACAACCCAAAAAAAAAACAACCTAAAAAGAAAAAAAAAAAAGGTTTTATAAGGGAAGGAACTGCACAATTATTATCATAGCTCGTAATAGTGCAAGATTTAACTCCCTTTTTCTTTATAACTAAAATTAATTAATTACCAATGAACAATTAACTTTAAAAAAAATGATTCATGTGTTATCATCGACAATGTATAATTAAGCAAAGTTTCAAGTTGATATGAGAAAGGGAAGTGGGAGAAATCACGTGTTGAAGATTCGAACCAGTGACAGAGTGAGTTGATAGAAGCTTTATCATTTAAAAAAAAAAAAAAACATAATGCTCCTTCTATGTGATTGAAGATGCGCCTATGTTAGCCGCAGAATGTCTCTATGATAAGCACTATGCCGTTATGTATTCATATGAAGCCGTGTACACGTTCATTACTATGCGAATGACGAAGACCACAATCTCCTGTGCACACTAACTTTAGTAAAGAAACAATGTCAAACATATAACCTATTGTACTTGGATTTGTCAAAGAAAGCGACAATCAATGAAATGTGAACGGTATATTATAAGTATCAATCTGACTCAATTTATTTTATGTCACAGTTTCTCACAACTTGCAAATAGTCACTGGAAAAAACAGTTCTAGTTTTGTACTAGGCCTTGACTCGTACAGCTGGGTGGAGCAACCCTCCTGTGTCTTGTAAAAATAGGGCAGGGGAAGGCAATATACGCCCTTGATGCTTCGTGGAGCTGGGGGGGGGGATCGGGAGCTGACTTACAAAACATCGTCTTTAATAGGCAGTACACATTTTTTTAATGACAAAAAAAATAATTTTAACATCAAACCCATTAGAGAGTGAGGGGGAAGGGAGAGGTCGGAGGTAACATAATGCAACCCTTTGTACACGAATTTGTACATGAACAACTTCTGTGTTGGCGTTCCCCCCCCCCCCATACCCTCCCACTCCTCTCACACACACACACACACCACTTTAACTTGTAATGGTGACTCATCTGGTGCAAACACTTTTGGCTCAAGCTTCACAATGCTAGTACACACCTCTGGGTCTATTGTTGTGCTTTAAATTACTTGAAGGGTTCCTTGCAGCATAAGGGATCCAAGCTACTTTCCTAAATACCGAACTAACTGGAGCATTACACAACAACAAAGTGCTGAAATTTGCATACAAACTCCAGGACTATCCACAATCACAACCACATCAATACTTGAGTAGACAAGGCCGAATTGACGCCGGTGAATCCCCTGGGCATGAACATATTGTTTTTATAAAGCTTATATCAACTCCGTCTGTCTGTCTGTCTGTCTGGTAAAAAGGGTGTTCACGTTATTTCTACTAAGTCCATTCTCGGGTCAATCTGAGACTTCACACAATTATTCACAAAACATGAAACAATAAAAAAAAGTAACCAATTAGACAATTAATTACTGGTAACTCCTTCTTTTCTTTAATAGCTAGAAAGGGAAACCAATACTTCAAAATTCATATATATGTTAAAATTTGTTGGGTTTAGTCCCCTTCAATTCGCATTCTCCGATCAAGTTGATTCTTAAAAGAATTATTTATTGTACCTAACAAAACATGAATGATTAAACAAAATACTCACTTAATGAATTATTGGTAATTAATTATTTTGTTTGATATCAAATTATAACTCGTACATCATTGATAGATATAATTTTAAGGACGGAGTTCTTCACATCCAGATGAGCATATCTCCAAAAAAAAAAGAATGGATTTTTAAAAATATTCAGCATGTTATATATCTTATAAGTCTTATTATAGTGTAGATGTCTTAGGCCTAATGTATACATTTCACGCTAAGTAACACGTGCTTGCGCTAACAAAGCCATTCACTGACCTATGCATTGTCAATGCATAAAAAAAGCTAATGTCCACTCATCATTCAAATCCCCCCCCCCCCACACTTCCTTTTTTTTATCTTTATTCTTCTTTATTTGACGTGTTGAGGTGTGACACCTGGGACTACATTCTCCCGCGCATGAATTCGTGAAAAAAAATGTGTATGTGTGCAGCACAGTGCAAGGCTTTTTAGCGGCCTTCGAGAAGAAAAAAAAACAACAAACACTGGACCTAAATGTATCTTGCTAATACTGTCAGTCGCCTGTCTGTCTCAAACTAAACGCCCATGCCTAAAATAGTTGCTACAGAACCTATTAGTCTATTAAAAACGTATTCTTTTATTACAAGGCTTATATCAACTCTGTCTGTCTGTCAGGTAAAAAGTTTCTACACGATATTTCTCCCTAACCCATTCTCGGATCAAGTTGAAAATTTTACACAATTATTTATTTGCATATATTTAAACAAAAAAATTATACATAGCTCCTCCTTCGTGATCAAAGATGAGCACATTTCTCATATCCTATAAACTCGAAAATGACTCTTAAGTCTAATCCTTGCTTTAAAAAGCCGACAACTTCAGTTGAATGGTAATGTTTGGTAAGTTGCTGAGAGGCTTGCTTCTTCTCTCGGCTTTTTTGTCTGCTTTTTGTCGGCGCTCTTTCCCGCTGGCCACTCTCCTTGGTTCCCATCTACCATGTTCAATTATTGACATAGAAAAGACATGAATTTAAAAACAATTAAAACAATTAGTCAATAAATAACTTGGTAATCTATTAGTTTGTTTGATACCCACAAGGGAAATTAATCTTTCATTATTCACACATATGGCTAGATAGATAATTGTACACTTTGTTTCTCCTACGCCAAATGGGGGGCAAATTACGGCCCGCGGGCCACATGCGGCCCGCCGAGGTGTTTTATGCGGCCCGCCGAGGTGTTTTATGCGACCCGCGAACACCTACAGAAATCAGATGTGCTCACATATTATAAAATGCAAATATATTAGAAATAGATAATTATAAATATCTATATAATTTATTGAGACTTCTGACTCTTATTACTTATGACTTATGATGAAAGGGCTAAAGAAACAAGTCATTCTGAAAATGTTTAAAGTAAACTAAGATTATTCTTACTTCAAAACATTCAGTCAAAGACACAAACCCAGGCAGGTATTTATTCAATACTATGAAGAATTGTGTTGAAAGTGTTAATAAGGAACAAAACGGCAAGTGTTGCAACTGATGGAGTCCGTGCTTTGATTGAGAACAATAAATTAAAGAACAATATCCCAATCGTAAACTCTAAACTGCAGTGAATATTTAAAAGATATTATTCACCCAATTATCTCAGTGATCAAACTTATAAGAGCTAGAGGTCTTAACCACAGGCAGCTCAGGGACGTTCTTAAGATTTGGAAACAAAACATTCCGATGTTTGGTACCACAGTAGTATCCGCTGGTTTAGTTTGGTAAGGTATTGAGAAGAATTTAAAATCTAAAGGAAGAGATTTGTATGTTCCTTGAAGGATATTGACTGTGACATTGTTACTAGTATTTCTAATGAAGATTAAAAGCCAGACTTCTAGTTTTACAGTGCAAAGAATTGTAATGGGTTGTTTGCACTTCAAATGTATGTGCATGTTATTTTTTCTAAACAAAGCTTTCCCATTTCTCCTGGCAAACAAGTGAAAACAGCTTTTGCCATTTTCATTTGCTGAAAGGTGAAACTAATTCTAGTGAAATGGTTAAAATGTACAAGACTTGTATGGATTCCGTGATTTTGGAATCTGAAAGCATATTTTAAGACGTCGAGAACTTGAAACCAGTTTTCAATTCCTTCAGCTCACCATTTAGTGCAGAAGCTGATACAGCTCCACAAGCAAATTTTGACCAATAAACGAAGTTAGGATCAGTAAGTTCTTCGGCTTGAGCTTAATGGGTGCCAGAAGCTGTTTCTCCACACTTAGAAAAAACTTTGCTGCTAAACTTTCACATTATTTAGGTCCACAGACATATGTGAACAAGCATTTTTTTTTCTTGTTTGAAAGTAAACAAGTGTAATCATAGATCAATTCTGACTGGCTGTAATTAGTATTTGACAGCAGTCACAATGATAAAAACTAGTAATCTAGTTCCACAGTACATTATGCACCAGTATAAACAGTTAAATACTTCACATTAAGAAACGTTGTACATCTGTTGTAAAAGGATAATAATAGAAACTAATTCGTAAAATGAGTTTCAGATATTGCTAACTCTTGTTGCAATTCGTCTAGTCTAGTAATAGTGTTAAAAAATGAAATGATTATGTATAATCATTAAAAATCTTAATTAAAAGACATTATACATGAATAGTTGGCGTATTTTTCTAATTTTAAGTACATATACAGAAGTATATATATATATATGCGGTCCCCAATTCCCCAAATGTTTTTAATGCGGCCCTCGAAAGAAAAAGGTTGCCCACCCCTGTCCTACATCCATTCTAGGATCAAGTTGAAACATTAAACAATTATTCGTTGTACCTAAGAATCCTTTAATCAATTAAAAAATTAACCAATTAGTCAATACATTATTGGTAATTAATTCGAAACTATCGAATAAGGGAAATAGCTTCTACATTATCGAGAGTTAAAGTTGCAAGTGCGGAATTCTTCCCCTTTGATCAGCTTTGTTTGAAAGAAAGGATTTTTTTGCATGTTTGTCAAAATGAAATTGACAAAAACAGTGTTGTTTTTTTTCTACAGTCTGCTGATGTGTGGGTTTGTATGTATGACATGACATAACGCATAGCCAAGTTAGGACCGCAGAGACCGCCAAGTATGTATAATACAAATTTTTTTTTTTTACCCAAACGAAGATACCTTTCAGTGAGGTGGACTCGGCGATGTCCTTAAAATTCAATCTTTACTGGGATTTTAGCTCATGACGCCAAGCACTTTAATACACTGTCAAGCGATAATGTTTAGTGGAACTGTTGTTGATACATTTTAATTTCCCCTCATACCTACAACGAGATTGCGTTTTTGTTTCCCTTAGAAAGCGGCTTCTATTTATACCACATTTAATTGAGAACCCCACATTGTGGAGGAAACGGAGGCATCTTGGAGGAAGTTCTGGGCTGCCTAATCACTCAGCCAAAAGACCTTATCAATGTACAATTCCTAGCTTAAAGACCTCATCAAGTCCAATCTAGAATGTACAATTCCTAGCTTAAAGACCTCATCACCTCCAATCTAGAATGTACAATTCCTAGCTTAAAGACCTCATCACGTCTAATCTAGAATGTATAATTCCTAGCTTAAAGACCTCCTCACGTCCAATCTAGAATGTAAAATTCCTAGCTTAAAGACCTCATTACGTCCAATCTAAAATGTAGAATTCCTAGCTTAAAGACCTCATCAAGTCCAATCTAGAATGTACAATTCCTAGCTTAAAGACCGCATTACGTCCAATCTAGAATGTAGAAATCCTAGCTTGAAGACCTCATCACGTCTAATCTAGAATGTATAATTCCTAGCTTAAAGACCGCATTACGTCCAATCTAGAATGTAGAATTCCTAGCTTAAAGACCTCATCACGTCCAATCTAGAATATAGAATTCCTATCTTAAAGACCTCATCACGTCCAATCTAGAAAGTACAATTCCTAGCTTAAAGACCTCATCACGTCCAATCTAGAATGTACAATTCCTAGCTTAAAGACCTCATCACGTCCAATCTAGAATGTACAATTCCTAGCTTAAAGACTTCACCACGTCCAATCTAGAATGTACAATTCCTAGCTTAAAGACCTCATCACGTCCAATCTAGAATATAGAATTCCTATCTTAAAGACCTCATCACGTCCAATCTAGAAAGTACAATTCCTAGCTTAAAGACCTCATCACGTCCAATCTAGAATGTACAATTCCTAGCTTAAAGACCTCACCACCTCCAATCTACAACGTAGAATTCCTAGCTTAAAGACCTCATCACGTCTAATCTAGAATGTATAATTCCTAGCTTAAAGACCTCATCACGTCCAATCTAGAATGTATAATTCCTAGCTTAAAGACCTCATCACGTCCAATCTAGAATATAGAATTCCTATCTTAAAGACCTCATCACGTCCAATCTAAAAAGTACAATTCCTAGCTTAAAGACCTCATCACGTCTAATCTAGAATGTATAATTCCTAGCTTAAAGACCTCATCACGTCCAATCTAGAATGTATAATTCCTAGCTTTAAGACCGAATCACAAACCAAAAGATTAGAGACAGGGTTGCTAACTATCGTAAAAAAAAAAACGCTAGCTAAAATTCTATGGTCATATTACAATATCTTCAGGTCTCGCAAAAACCTTCCATCAGGGAAAAATTACAGGAAAAAGAAAAAGAGGCAGACAGAGAAAGCGATGGGAAGACAACATAAAAGAATGAACGGGCCTGCCTTTGAAAGAGGTTCTAGAGAGGAATGGAGTAAGACGATCGACAAATCTTGCGTGGTGCCCCAACAGTCAAACAGACTAAGGGATTAGTAAAGGTAAATTTTAAAAAAAATGGTTTGAATTTCAACCTGACCCCCTTCACTTGACTTTATTCGGCCAACTGTATTTCTTTTTCTTCCACATCTACTTAGTTATATAACTGACTTAGTAAGGAATCTAGACACACACAAAGTGTGATATGCAAGCAAAAAAAAAGGTCAAATGTCATGCTATACTGACGGTGCCTATACATTGTGCTAACATCACCCACCCCACACACTCACTGTAAAATTCCCCTGAAGTATTGTTCCCCTGCACGGACTTATGACAAAGCCCTAACATTGTTCTTTAATACGACCCCAACCATTTCAGTATGATCTCAAAAAAAGTCCCAAACATTGCATACCTATTTAGAAAATATTTTCTCTCTTCTGTCAAATGTAGATCTATTCTACAACCGCAGTGCTCTTCCAGTGTAATTGAAGTTTATAATGCCTGTATTTCCCTTCTGCTTCAAGTGTTTCCCGCTTTTTATTCTGAAGACAAAGAATGCTAACTCAGTGGAAGAATCCACTTGTAACATTTCTTTGGGAGACATCTTCCCTTTACGTCAAGATTTGTTTTTGATCATTTGTTACTGCCAGTATAATATTTTGAATACTATCAGTGGTTCTGATTTTACAACGCTTAGATTAACTCCCCCTGTGTTCTCCTTACTTCTTTGTATGTTTAAATTTTTACAATCAATTTTTCAAACCATTTCTACTCATCCAATCGTCATCAAATTTTGCATACAAGCTCATTATCGATGACAACACAGAAATCAATAGAAGAAAATCAATTAATTAGTTAATCAATTATTTTTGTAAGTATTTTTTTTTTATATTGAACATGTACCAAGATAAAGGGAGACAAGTTCTGGGTGTTGTGTAATTCTCTGATGAGTGGTAAGGCCTAAGTGTGACACACGGAAGCTCAATGTTTGGATCACAATACAGTGTCCACAAAAGATTAATCATGTACAAATAGACCATCAAATATTTTAATCATGGACTCCTTAACTCTAATACATGTATGAAAATGACTAAAAATGTAAACCCCCTAGCATAGGATATTTTGTTGGAATTGTATGACGAGTTTTAATATTCTATAGTTAAAACTGATGAGACCTAAGGTTCTTGGCTTCTTAACCGAGTGACCCCAGGTTCAAATATAGTTGAAAACACTGGCTTTGAAATTTCGGGATTTTTAAGACGCCCTGAATCCAACAAACTCAATGGGGTAACCGACTTAAGTTGGGGAAAGTAAAGGCGGATGTTCGTTGTGCTAGTCACATGACACCCTTATTATTAGCCATCAGCCATAGAAACAGATCACCTTTACGTCGTCTGCTCTATGTACCATAAGGTCTGAAAAATATATTTCTGATGACGTCAAATTCCAATAGTATGCCTGGGATTTTATTTTGGGTATTGCTATGACTCACTTCCTCCTCACGAAAATTAATTTAATTCTTTGAGAAGAAATCATATAATGATTAAACACAGATAATAAACATACACTATGACTAAATGTCAATAATATACTCACAAAAGTAGACTTATCATATAGCCTAAAACTTATGAACTGAATGCTCAATGTCTTTCATTGTATTTTTAACCTCTCAAAAATTAGCTTCTCCGATAAATAAGAAAGAACTAGAATCTTCGTCTGAAAGGATCTATTCTCATCTGAGGCCGTGTTAGCTATTTTTAGTTCTATTGAAAGTTCACTGTAGTTTCTGGAAATGAAAACATGTCTTTTAATTGTGTGTACGATTAATTTCAAATACAGGTGATAAAAATTTTGAAAAGCTTAAGATCCGATGCCCCAACCAAGAAGATAAATATTCCTTATTTCTAATTATAGCTCAAAAGCTCATTCTGTTCCTGTCACGGGAGATGAGTCAATAACTTCAAATTACAATATTTTTATTCTTCTGGCTTCTCTCCCCCTATATTCCATCCTCCCAAACATGATAATTATAATTTATTGACGTCCCTGCACCTCCACCTTTCCCACTATCTGAGAGATATCAGGTCTATATCCAATCAACGGGCTTGGCCGGTGGTAGAAGACCATATCCAAAAAAATATATTTTCGATGTTTTTTATTTATATAAAGTACAAAATATTAAAGGGAAACAAGTCGTCCTATCAGCCAATTTATTTTTAAGTTCGAAAAAAAAGTATTGGTTGCAGCTGTCGAAAAAAAAAATTGTTTGATAAAAATTATAGAAAAAATAAAAACTTGTACGACACATGTTTTAGAGTTATTGTTCTTTATTTTATCAGCAAGATGTTTTACATTAGAGTTATAGTTCCTGTGGGACAAATCAATACAGAATGATTGATTGCCTTTGTTGATGCGGAAGCAGTCATAGAGCGCTTGTAAATAATAGAAGTCTTACAACGACAATAAAGATTACGACACGAGTTTTCAGCTGTTCAGAAATGAACATATATAACACTTTAGCAATCTGGAACCATCACAATCCACAGAAATTAGTGTTGGATCAAAGTGTTATCTATATATATATATATATAATTCTCTTCTTCGCTCAACAGTTTGGACGAGCAAGAAGTAAAGAAAAGATCACTCTCTTATTTCTGCGAATAGTAACCCCACGAAAAAACAAGAGGGGGGGGGGGGAGAACAAGTGGGTATTCACACGTCGCTACGGATGGCTGCACGCTGGACTGTATGTATCAAGGATCGGCCTCTTTAATCACACAAGAAGTTGCAAAGGGAAAAGCTCTCGAGACGTAAAATGCCACAAATGAGATGTGCAGAAAATAATTGTTTAAAAATTCCACTTGATCCGAGAATGAGCATTTGGAGAATTGCATGAATGCATTTAAAAAGTCGATGACCCAGATTTCCCATTCTTTCTCCCCCCTCCCCAACACCTCTTTCCAACTAGTCCAGACAAGTGATAGGATCATAGCGAATTGAGAAAGCTAAAAGCATGAAATTGCGCTAAACAAAAAACAATTGGTAAAAATATTTCTAAGCGCACAGATTGTTTGTTGTTGGTGTAGATCTATTACGAATTGAATCAAATGACTGAACCAAACTCATTGATATACTTTATATTAGATGTTGTTTTTTGTTTAAGTATTTTTCTTTATGTTTTGCCTGTTTTCAGTATCAATGTATGAATGATAGATAATATTACATTTTAGAACTTATGCTCAACAACAAAACACAACTATGGGGAAGGCACATCTTCAACTACCAATTTTACAACACTTTTCAAAAATACTAATTTCTTTCATAATATCGCAGTATATTGCACCAGCCACATTAAGCGCGCACACATACACACAACAAACAATCAAAATATTTATACTATTTTAAGACGCCTTAGAAAATACGGGTTAATTTTTAATCATTTTTTTTTATAAGCACTGGGTTTTTCTGTAAATAGATACGATTTTCATCGATTTATGCATATTGTTCAATGCTTTCTAATTGGCCTCTAGGTTACAATTACAAAGCTATAGAGAAATACATAAAAGTGAACCCTTTATTAAGGGGGGAGGGGAGCACGCTTCTTCTCGAAGGAATAATTTCTTAATCATATTTTGGAAAGAAAAAAGCAAAATATAAAATACTATAAAAAAAACACAAGCTTTTCAAAGGAAAGCACTGCACAATTAAAGCTATATATATATATATACCTCAGTAGTGTAAAAAAAATTGTCCTTATTGGTGTCAAACAAAATATTTAGCTACCAATAACCTCAGAGGTGAATTGCTCCAATAAAAAATTGTTTAAGGTTTCTGCTTGATCCGACAATAGATGAGGGAGAAATAACGTGTACAATTGCCTAAGAGCACAAACCCTACATATTTAGCCATATCTCCGAATACTATAGCATTTATTACTTTTATTGGTACCAAACAAAATTATTAATTTCCAGTCATTATTTGATCAGTTATTTTTTTTTTTTAAATAATTCATGTTTTGCTAGGTACAATAAAAATTTTAAAAAAAAAATTCTTTTTTCCTAAAAAATTAAAGCCATCGCGGCTAAATGCACCAAATGAATTAATATAGATATAGATATTTAAAAAAAAAAGTGATGCTTATAGCACCATGGTATCTGATTTATAGACCAGTGGGGAGGGAAGGTGGTACCTGGGTATAGGTTTTTCCGTGCTGCGATCAGAAAACATAACGCTGCTCGAGTCTGGTGTCGAACCTCGAGCCCCATTCATAGGTAGCCAAGCCAAGTCAAGCGTACTTAGCGCTCGACCACATTATAAAACAATAACAATGTCAAATACGTGCATAAGCAAGTTCAAGTATCTAGCTAGACTTGCTATCTGTTATTAAAGTTGGCTACTTTTGAGAAAGTGGTATTTTTTTCCCACTTAGCTGTCACCCGGTGCCTACACCCACCTAACGACGCCGCTGGCATTTGATACTTTGATTCATTGATACTTATGAATAAAGCTTCTTTTTAATTGACATTTTTGCATATATAGTGCCAATATTGTTGAAAAAATTTTTAAAACTTTACATGCTCAAACTGTTTAACCATAATTTCAGCTAATTCTTTTCCTTTTTCTATTAAAATGCATCATGATTATAATTGGGGACACTGCATTAGTTACTAATATTATACCCTTCAGGCGAGGGACCGTTTAACTTTCGTTTAGTCTGTTGGACCGTTGGGGCACCATGCAAGATTCGTCCACCGTCCTTCTCCATTACTCTCTGTCTTTTGTCTTAAAACCTCCTTCAATGGCAGGCCCGTCCATCCAATATGTTGTCCTCCCTTCGCTTTTTCTGTCTGCCTCTTCTTCTTTTTCCTGGTACTGTTCCCTAAAGGAAGGTTTTTGCGAGCCCCGAAGATCTTGTAATAGGGCCATAGATTTTTAACTTGCGTTTTTTTTACGATACTTAGCGGGTCATCATGGGGTCCAATCGCTTCAGCAGCCCTGTCTCTAATCTCTTGGTTTATGAAGCGGTCTTTGAACGTGATACCTAGAATCCTTCTGTAGCATCCCAATTCCATTGCTACGATCCTCCTCCTCTCTGTCTCTTCAGTCAGCGTCCAAGACTCACAAGCATATAAAAATGTGGCCATGACCAGGAAACGCATCAGTCTTGACTTTGGTGGCGAGGGCTAAGCCTTTGTCCTTCCATATTTGAAGTTTTGAAAGGGCTGCTGTGGACTTTGCTATTCGGGCCAGTAGTTCACGTTTTGTTCCCTCAAATGAGACAAATAGCTCGGAGGTATTTGAAGCTGCTAACACTAGTCAGCTTTTCACCTCTTTTAAAACCCCGTTGGCTATTGGTCATAATTTTGTTTGTTTTTTCGGCATTTGTTTGCATGCCATATGCTGCGGAAGTTTTGTTAATGCGCATCACCGAGTCAGCTAGTACTTCTTCTGTTCCTGCTAGGCCATCAATATCATCTGCGAAGCACAAGCTAGTGATTCTTCTTCCTCCAATGCTTCCAGTGACTTGAGAGCTCTCTTTAGCCAATAAGGCAGTGGGGTCGTAGTGGCTGAGTGGTTTAGCGCTTGGCTTCCGAACTTGGGGTCTTGGGTTCGAATCTCGGCGAAGACTGAGTTTCGAATTTCGGTATTTTTACGGCTTCCCCTGTGTCCACCCAGGGATACTCTTCCCCTGTGTCCACCCATGGCTACTCTCACGGCTACTTGACTTTAGTTGAGCAAAGTAAAGGCGGTTGGTCCTTGTGCTGACCACTTGGCACCTTGCTCGTTAGCCGCTGGCCAAAGAAACAGATGAACTTAACATCATCTGCTTTAGAGGTTGCAAGGTCGGAAAGGGGAACTTTTTACAAAGGCAGCGGAAGTTGGATTCTGAGTTTTCCTTCTCCTTGGTAGGTAGACTGACACAAGCATTCTGGTTTAGGCGCCAAATATTCGCTTTGCACTTTCTCCTGTTAGTGTAAGCTGTTACGCAGTGGCGTAGCTAGGAATTAGCCATCATTTGGTGGCCCGGGGGGCTTGACCTGGATATTGCGTAATATTTAATATTTAATGTAAAAAAAAATTCCACTGATTTAAAGGCCAAGAAGGATTTTCGAATTATCCCCCCCCCCACCCTAGCTACGGCTCTGCAGTTACGCCAGACCATTACCGGCATTGAGCAATGTCAACATGTCAACCTTGTGAAACCACACACTTATGACTGTTTCATTAGTCAAGTGACAGAGCACCATCTGATGTGCATAAAGGTATATGTATATGTCCGTTCAGCAGGATAGAAAATCTGGAGTTATCTACTTTGTATACGTATCAATGTCTACCATGCCGGAATCTTCTAGACCTAATGTTTACAAAATAATATATTTTTAATGTTATTTGAAATGAAAAAATGTTCATCTCAGACACTTCCAGGGTCGAATTTCGTTAAAAGGAAACAAAATTTAATATTGTCGCTCTATCAGTGCAATCTGAAGAATTTTCTGGGGATGTGGCAGGTCTGCAGCAGTACCGCCCTCTAACAGGCAACAAGTATCTTCTTAGGAATGTTGAGGGCCTTGAAGGTATCTGTGAGATCAGTTGTTATAATCCCCTCGATTGATATAACAGTGTGGTATATTTTTATTTTAGATAACTTCCATAAACGCTTAATATTCAAGCCTAGGTTCCCATAGTTTCGTTGTTTCTCCATTTCAGTTTTTCTTTAAATATGAGAGAGTATACGGCGATGTCAATAAAGGTAGCGTTTTTTTTTCTTTTTTATCAATAAACAGCATATCAGGGCGATTAAAATCTACCGTTTTGTCAGTCTAAATAGGCTTATCTCAGAAGTTTCGAGAACCTCTTGTTGCGAGTATTTGTAATAAGGAGAAGTAGTCTTATTGATCAAATTATGTGTTAAAGCCAAGTGTTGATGTATTAACTTAGCAAACTTGGTTGTGGGGACTTGATTCTGAAAATGCCATTATGTATTCAATCGACTCACCCACATTTTCACATTTTCGGCATTTGTCAACAACATTGAGTTTTAGGATACACTTCTTGTAATTTTTGTCCTGATTACTCTGTCCTGTATTGCGGTAACAAAGCCTTTTGTTTCAGGGTAGAGATGACCTGCTTTGAGCCATGTTAAGGAAACAGCCTTGTCAATGTTGACCCCATCTAATAAAGTCTGGAATTTTCCGTAGAGTGTTTTTTCTTCCCATCGGCGAATCTCATGTTCTACGTCATCCAAACCGACATTAACATCAACATTGTGTAGGTTCAGAGGGGTCTCGTCATAGTCGTATTTGCGTAGGAAGGAAACTAGTTCATTGCTGGAGATGTGCAGTTTTGATCGTATTTTTAAAACTTGCATTCTACACAATTTGAAGCTATTCTGAAATCCACGACCTTCATCCTTCCTGGGCAGGTATAGCCTTATATTGGAGGACTCTGGGTGTAAACATCGGAATATGGTTAGTAGTTTCCTCGTAAGTCTGTCAATGTTATGTAGGTCGGTGTCAGTCCATTTGATGACACCGATCGTGTAAAGGAGCACTGGGACGGCCCAACTGTTTATTGCAGTGATGAGGTTATTGGCAGACAGTTTAGTGTTAAGGATTTTATTTACTTTTATATTTACAAAGAAAGTCCTCTTTTAATTTTATCGTGGCATTTTGGTTTATTCCAAGATATTTAAAAAGAATAGCAGAATTCAATTCCTCGATGCCTTCAAATGCGATATTAGTTTTGGCTGCATTACCCTTTTAATGTTTATGGTACCACACTTATCCAGGTCAAAAGATATATTGACACTGAAGCGTTTTGCCGTTGTAACTTAACTTTTGCTCGGTTTCTGCATATAGCATTTATTATTATTATGTTCGAAATGAACTAATAGTCATTCTTAGGCCCTGCCAGGGTCTAGATTCGTTTAGAAGAAAACACTTAAATGAAATGTGGCAGTAGCGCCCTCAGGTAAGTACTATCTTCTTGTAGATGTTTAGGACCTCTAGAGTTTCTGCTCGGTCAGTTACACCCTCGGGTGATCAAAATTTGAAATATCCCCCGGTCCCCCACTTCAATGGTCCCTAAAGAGCTCAAGCCCCCCTTCCGGGCCCCCTAATCCCTATCTACGCCACTGTGGTATTGGTATTTTAGTTAACTTCTAAATTCGCTTATTATTATTTTAAAAACATCTGTGTTGAATTTCAAACACCCAAAGGGATATAATTTGGAAAAAAAAAAGAAAAGACAATGAAAGATAAGATGAATAAAACTGCATTAAAAAATGAGGAATGATACAATTATTTCTTAAGAAATCCTGATGATTTAGATCTAAACCTTAATAGCTTTAAAAAAAAAATTATATTAGTAGCAGACAAGTAGACCTTGGATTTAGTCGACACACGCGCCAAAACACACTTCAAAGTCCTCTCTCTCTTCTTTCGCGAGATCCGCGTTGAAGTCAGCGACCAGCCGATTGGCCACAACGTCTTTTGAGCTCCGCCCACAAACTGATTCATCATCTAAATTTAGAACAGACGCTGGGAGAGCCATGTGCGTTGATCAGCTGTTTTGTGTGTGTGCCGACAGTTAGGGTAAACCGTCCGGCTTCTAGTCAATTTCATGGATTTTTTTTTTTTCTCTTACACGTTTAAAGGATGTTCTGAAAATTTGACCGTTTTAATTTCGGTTTTGTGTTCTAGTGGAAATATTTGGATACTGTGAGTGAATTCAAAGCTATCGTTAACGGAGTCTTAGTTTTATGTCAAAAAGAAAAAAAGGTAAGTTCATTTTGTGCAAGATCCTGAAACAAGTTTTGAAAATATGGTTCCACGAATTTAGCATGCACTTTTAAGTGTTTGTTTTGTTTCTTTCGACTTGCCTCATTCATTGGGGAGCTGTATTTACAAGTAGATTAGACTCTCTCTTTCTCCTGTCTCTGTCTCTTCTCTCATCTCTTTCTCCTCTCAATCTTCCCTCTTTCTCCTGTATCTGTCTCTTCTCTCTATTGTCCCTCTCTTTCTTATCTCTCTCTCCCATCTCCCTCTTTCTTTCCTAGCCCCCCCTTTCTCTCTCTGGTGGGACGTTATAGGCAGGGGGGGGGGAGGCTGCGACCAACACTTGTTAACTCGAGGGATTGGGGCTCTATTTCTGCCTCGACAATTAAAATTTGAAAACAAAATCTCTTCCTTTGACATTTCCTGCGTCTGTGTTTGGGCTTGCGTAAATTGCAGGAGTGAGACGTCCAAGTTAGACCCAAACCAGGGTTTCCTCCTATTGACAGGGGAGGGGGGCGGAATAAGAGGGGAACGAAATTGAATGCTATTCTATGTTCCCACACTCCCGCCTCCCCATGCACCCAAGTTTCAACATTTCTCCCTGTTGGTAAATGAAAATAATGAAGTACACATTTCTTTAGTGCCCTGTTTTTAGACTCTTAAAGGAACAAAAAAATAATCTCCACTTCGTTCGGTCTTCCTCTCTAGCCGTAGCATGCAATAAACAAACAAACACAGTTTACTAAATTCGTGCTACCCCCCTCCCCACCCATAACTTACGCCTTAGGCCTACTTTAAATGCTGCATGAGTAAAGAGGGGGGGGGGGGTAAGAAGAAAGGTTGGATAACTGACGTGTACTTCACTTCCTAGGCATCGGAACACACATCGGCTCCTACAGAAAAACAAAACAAAACTGCTAGAACTAAAAAAAAAACATTTTTTTTGTTACTGAAAGTTTGTGTGAGAAAAAAAAAAGGGTGTGTATGTGTGAGAAAAAAAAGGGTGTGTATGTGTGTGACAGGACGACATTGTGAGTTCTCTATTGACTTTTTAAATGATAGCAGGAGTTTGATTAATACATTTCTATATCCATATCGTTTGTGTGTTAAAATGTTTTTGTGGTTGAAAGATGGTGGTGCTGGCTGAAGAAATACGGTAAGAGTAGAGTGTGTGTGTTTGTGTGTGTGCGTGTCTTGTTAAGACGAGGTCGATATGTTCGGATGGTTCAAGGCTGCTTTAGAAAAAAAATCAGGTTGTCACAATGTTTGTCATCGCCAAGTCACGTGACCTGTGTCACAGTAAATGTCGTTTTGACAAACCAGGCGTCAAAGCATGGGTACAGAGAGACTTTGGGGAATTAAATGGGGCGGGGGGGGGGGGGGAAGTGAGATTGCTGCCAAAGGTAGACTGGGGAGGAAGGGGGGGGGGAGTTAAAAATAGAAGAGATAGTTTGACTAACATACTAATAAAAGTTTTGTACAAAAAAAATATCTATCTAGATCTAGATCTAGCTTCCATTGCTTTAATGCGCTCTCCCTCAAATTGTATGCGTGTTTATACCATTAAACCATCTTTCAAGATTTCTTTTACTGTAGAGTTTATTTAAATAAAAAGATATAATTAGGTCTATGTCCTACCATTGTTAATGTATTAATCTAGACATGCATGTCAATTAGATAATGACGTCCATTAATGTGTTAATCTAGCCATGCATGTTAATTAGATAATGACGTACTACCCCCTGTAAATGTGCTTATCTAGCCATGCATGTAAATTAGAAACTGCTAAGTCATTGCCTTTCATGGCTTGCTATAGAGAAATATGTTCTTTAAAAGCAAGACTGGATTTAGTCGTGACAAGGCCCTAAGCCGTTTAAGATATGGGGACCCCTTCAAAATGATTCAAAATATACCTGGAACACTTTTTTTTTGGGGGGGGGGGGGGTGCTTGGCTGTCCTAAGATTTAGCTTGCATTACTTGTAGAGGCGCTGCGGCCGAGCGGTAAAGCGACATTAGTTGGGGAAAAAGTAAAGGCGGTTGGTCGTTGTGCTGGCCACATGACACCCTCGTTAACCGTAGGCCACAGAAACAGATGACCTTTACATCATCTGCCCTATAGTCACTTATATAGCTGAAACAGTCACAGTCACCCTTGAAGGGAACACGCAGACATGGTCGCCAGTAGATAAATAGTGTGACTGAGTAGACCGACCTGTTTCTTCATTGACAGATGCGAACAGCTTTGGATAGGATGGAGTGGTGGACTTTGGTTGCGCTCACCGTCTATGCACTCTTACGATTTCTCACTCACCTTCCCAGCTCCAATCAAAGCTTAGAATATAATTATGAATGCATCAATAAAATGTTAAGTATGAATCCACGTGTCCAAAGTATGTGGGTCACGGTCAGTTCAATTTAAGTATGACGGTGTCCTTGTCATGCTTCGTTTCATTTCTATATCGATGTCCTCGAGGAATGATCGATACTCGAAGTTTAACAAAAAAAATCGAATGTTTGGAATTGAAAACGATTCTCAATGGGAATGAGCATGTGTGCAAATGCGACACAATGGTGTGTGCGTGTGTGAGTGACATGGTGGTGGAGTAGTGGACAGAGAAAGAGGGAGAGGAATGAGAAGAGAGAGAGAGAGAGAGAGAGAGACACCGCGAGCGCTACGAAGCAGGCTGCCGACTAAGCTCTGAGCGTCCTGGAGTCGGCCCCGTGCACTGACTGATAGACGTCACTAAAGGAATCGATTGCGGTTGCACTTTTAACAAATTTTTTTGTTGAAGTAAGCAACCGTGATTGGGGCTGGGGAGTGGGTGGGGGGGATAGAGGAGGTGAGGGGGCGCATTGGAGGGGTTATCTTGGGATAGTGGCGGCGGCGAAGGTCAAGAATGATGCTTGAAAGCAAGCCAGGCGGGGGGGGGGGGGGAGCAAACTATGTCGAAGAAAAAATAGAAAGGGTAAAACAGTCTGGGCAGGGGACTAGGTCATGAAACAGGATGTTTATCTGCCAAATCGGAGGTGGTCGCTAAAGATGTGGGGTTACAGGCGCGAACGGGTTCGTTGCGCATGGGCCCATAACCATAAGTGGCCCCCACAGGTGCCTTTAAAATAAAAAATAAAAATTAAAACCAATAATTTTAATGTACATTCTGTAATACTTATTGCTTATCAATTCTAGATCTTGTGTAAAAGATAAAACCTTATTTAAATAACTTTTTTTTTTGGTGTAAATATAGTTAACATACCGATACCTACGGATGATTTATTTAGGCTTTGGTTACACTCAAACAACGGGTGGAGGAGCTGTCTCGTGCGAGGCAATATCATTTTCCATATTTTTTTTAAGTTCCTTATCCCATTAGCCTGGGGTTTGTTGCGTAAATGTTTGTGTGTAAAAGGCACTATTTAGTTCTCACTATTTCTTCTCTGGGGCGGAGACGTTGTGGTTGTTTCGGCGTTGTGCCAGTTTCACACCTTGACAGAAGAACCATTCTAATCTTGCACCAGCTCCTACAGGCGCCTTGCTATGCTACTGCCCCCGAAGCGCATCGACCCATTGCACTCATAAACATGGCCATAGAGAGTCCTATCTGGTTTGGGGATAGCAGTCAGAGCCAAATGCTCATCACTGAACCACACAAAACTACCTTTACTCAATGCTAATCTAAAAGTAATGATTATTTGAGATAGCAATTTTATCCCACGGACTCAAACTCGCCTAAGACGCCCATGATGGGTGAAGAAAACAGTCAACAAGGTTGTATTTCTGACTTGAATGACTGGCGGTAGCAGGGCGCCCAGGTAGAAAGGTACAATGTTGTTTATCACTGCGTTAAAATTTCACTCTAAATGCGCACAGGAAATGGCTGTAGTTGCTGAACTAACAGCTTCCGAGGTGAACTAACAGCTTCCGAGGGGAACCTACAGCTTCTGTGGGGGAACTAACAGCTTCCGAGGGGAACTAACAGCTTCTGTGGGGGAACTAACTGCTTCTGTGGGGAACTAACAGCTTCAGTGCTTTGACGATAGTAGACTCCAGGGGCGTTGTAGCTGAGTGGTAAAGTGCTTTGACGATAGTAGACTCCATGGGCGTTGTAGCTGAGTGGTAAAGTGCTTTGACGATAGTAGACTCCAGGGGCGTTGTAGCTGAGTGGTAAAGTGCTTTGACGATAGTAGACACCAAGGGCGTTGTAGCTGAGTGGTTAGGCTTCCAAACCGATGGGAGTCTCTTGTTCGAATTTCGCTAAAGACTGGAAATGAGGATTTCGGGATTCTTGGGACGCGCTTGAGTTAACCCAGCTTTAGAAAGGGGTACCTGCCATTAGTTGGGGAAAGTAAAGGTAGTCTGTCGTTTTGCTGGTCAAATGGTATCCTCGTTAACCGTTGGCCAAAGAAACAGGTGACCTTTACCTCATCTGCCTTAAAGATCCCAAGGCATACGAATGGGTACTATACCATTGTAGACTCTACGACAGAATTCAAGTAAAAATATTTCTCTTTTGTTAACCATGGTGGTAAGCTGAAAATGAGGGGACAAGGCCAGCCTTAGATAATTGTATGCCCTAGGCAAAGTGAAGTAGATGGCCCCTAAAGGAAAGGGATAAAAAACGCAATTTATTTAAAACATAGTGACTATAAAATTAACATTGGCTAAAAAAAATCTGAGTCCTGTGCGAGGCCCCCATCCATCGAATGCCCAAGGCGGCTGCCTAGTTTGCCTATGCCTAAGACCGTCCCTCTATCGGAGTATATGTTTTTAAGAAAAATCGATTACTGCGCATTGTTGAACCACTCCCCTATTGTTGCACACTTTGCACAGTGCCGTTGGAACTTCGACTCCCGATGTCGTCATTGCGAAACGTCTGAAGAGTCAATGTATCAAATCTTGAAGAATTTTGACCGTTACCTTTATGAAAGGGTCGGCCTGGCCCCTTCTCCAAAGGGGGACATATCTAGAAGGTCGCTATGGGACCCTACGGCGTACGGTCCAGTGTGTATTGTGTGTAAACTGTTTTACATGTTTCGGATGTTCCTTCAGAGTTGAAGATAGTTTACTTCCTAGTCCAAACCTCCCGCAGGACGACGGGGGGATGGGAGTGGGCAGGGTTTGACCCCGGGACCATCGATAAGTCCGAACGACAGTCCAGCGCGAAAACCGCACGGCCAGGCAGCCATCCATAGTGCCAGAGCACTATCAGAATTTATCCCGGTTTTGGGATAAATATAGGCGTATGCGAAACGGGCTAATCAGTATAAAAAATAATAGTTCCCTCCCCCCATATACTTACATACTACAAACACACACACGCACGCATACATACACACACTTACACATCACACAACTGGATTCAAAATGCATACCTCTTTCCGCCCATTCCCCTGTTGACTAATTCCCCGTGTCTGTATACACTCGCTATTCCTTGTTTACCAAAGTAAGAACCAGCGGTTCTCAAGTCTTTAGTAGACGTGTCTCCTATCCTCCATAGCGGCGTATGCTTGAATGGGGCTCAAGGCTGATATAGTGTCATTACATCGTCAATGTCTATATAATGTCGCCATCAATTACATCACTATGTCACATGAAAGTAATTAATAATTAACAATGTCAATAATTTATGTAATCAATAACATTTTCACACTATTCTCATCGATTTCTCAAGTTTTGTTGCTAAAAACAATATAAATGGATTTTTGTCCCATAATGTTGCTAGGTTAAAGTTCCGTGAATCCTTAAAACAAACCTTAGAGGGCGACTTACTTCCGGAACAAACACTCTTTACGTTGTTTTTTTTTAAAAATAATTATTTTGATTATATTTAATGGGTCTAATCTTTGTGTAAATATCCAAACTCGCGAATTGTCTAATTGGTCAAATAGAGCAAAAAAAAAAAAGAAAAAGAAAAAAGGGAAAATGATTTCCTGTTCCAAATCTAAATGTTTACAATTTGTTTGTTTTTTCCACATTTATAAGAACAGTGATTCATAGTTAATGTACATGTTATGACTCAAAATAGTAGTGATTGTTTCTTTTGAAATAAAGACAACAACAAAAACAAATGAAGTAGTTCCTTGTTTCCATGGACGCGTATGTGTACGATACTTAATTATATAAAAAAATATAGTGCGCAACCAAGTAGTTCATGAACGTCTGTTCTTTTTTATTCTATCCGATCTCCAAATCACTTAGTTTTAGAACCACTGGTGTCAAGTCTGCAACATGCACTGGCAACAAGGAGTTTCTCTGTCGCCAGAAACAGTAATAGACTTTACAAACTTCAGCAGACGCAAGACACAGCGCCACCTAGTGCTAAAGTTCAACATACTTCGTTAGGTTTAACTTCTCCATAAAGGAAGGACCAGCGCATGTTTCTAAAGTTTTGGCGGATATGCCCTCGACCGATCTTTAAATCAAATTTGTTTGAGAATCGCTGTTTTAAATGTTTCATACATGCACATTTGACAAGGGAGGTTTCATACCCGACCGGAAACAGTAAATAAAAAAAAAGATTTGCTGAGCAGACGTATAGTGCAGCGCCACCCATTGCGAGGTTTAAAATGCTTCGCATGGTTTCAATTCTCCGCCAGACCTGACCGTATGTATATAGTAATGTAACATATTGTGAGCACGCATGCGCACACGCGCACACACACATGCGCGCACATGAATACTTAAGAGCGTCTGTCCACCAGAGAACTTATCGCTTACATGTGGAGGCCAGAGGCAGAGCGAGAGAAGTAGATGCAAAGTTTACCTGTTCACACTTATACATAGAGATGCTGTCATGCACTATGCAGAAGCCCAAGGCAAGGGGAAAGCTATTGTGAACAACCTAATTCTTAAAGAGTATAGACAATAAGATTAATAATCCGGTACCTGGTAGTTGCCCCGCAGTTGGCCCCATCCCCTGGGTTGATGCCACTGAAACGGTCCAGCCAGTTTCAGTGTCGGGTCTAGCCTCTGGGATGTGAACCGTGGTAGTCATTGTGCTGGCCTGACAACGCCGCCGTAAAAAGTTGCTCCACAAAAACTGAGCACATGTTCCGCCTCTGCTCTGGGACAATAAAGTGTCAATCTGGAACTTTCTAGACAGTTTTTTTTAGCTCTTAATGTCTCGTTGCCCAAACAAAACACACACACACACACACACACACACACACACACACACACACACACACGGCTTTCTCTTTGACTGGTACTAACCAATGTCTGTGGGACCAGATTATGTTAATAGCTTGATGCGTATAATCCCAAGTTATGATTATGCATATAGATAGTCACTTATACACTCAACTCCCCCCCCCCCCAAAAAAAAACAACATATTTAACAATGGAATCATGTATTTCATGTATGTATGTTTAAGCACCAACAAAAAGTGCTACTAGATTGAGGTGATAAAGGGACCCGGGGGATGCATGCAGCGAAACCGCAAAGTGTGTGTGTGTGTGTGGAGGGGGGGGGTTGTAAGTAAGTGAGGAGAGTTTCATAATTAAAATACACATACATGAAAGATCAATAAGAAAATGTCTTTCAAATGTTGTGCCTGTGTGTGTGTGTTGCTTTTAATTATGTGTGATATTTGTGTAATGTGAGTGTTTTGTGGTGGTGTTATTTGTGGTTTATGTTAGTGGTGTGTGAAAAATGCATGTGGGTCTTATGTGAAGTGTGTGTGTGTATGTTCAATGTTTGCGTTGTGTTTGCGTTGTAGATGTACGTGGTGTTTGATGTGTGACTGTATGTGATGTGTGTGTGTGTTAATGATACATGCGTTTTCAGTGCCGATGAGTGTGTGAATAAGGCTTTGTGTGTGTGCTTAATGCCTGTGTTTAATGTGTGATTTGTGTGTGGTTAATGTATAAGGTGCGTGTGGTTCATGTGTACATTTAACACGCAAATAAAAGCGCAACTACTTGGTCGGTAACATTTAAGATCGTAGAGAATTTTTTTTTATATCTCATAGTCCCATCTGGCTACCAAAAAGTACCATATTAGACCGTTTGCCACGTAGACAGGGAAACTATCCACAAGATATCATCATAGACCGCTGACCATGTAGACATGGAAACTATCCACAAGATACCATCATAGACCGCTGACCATGTAGACAGGGAAACTATCCACAAGATATCATCATAGACCGCTGACCATGTAGACATGGAAACTATCCACAAGATACCATCATAGACCGCTGACCATGTAGACATGGAAACTATTCACAAGATACCATCATAGACCGCTGACCATGTAGACATGGAAACTATCCACAAGATACCATCATAGACCGCTGACCATGTAGACATGGAAGCTATCCACAAGATACCATCATATACCGCTGACCATGTAGACATGGAAACTATCCACAAGATACCATCATAGACCGCTGACCATGTAGACATGGAAACTATCCAAAAGATACCACCATAGACCGTTATCCACGTAGACAGGGAAACGTCAGTGTGTTGTGTGACACAAGAGCGGCCTCCCCCCTCCGCCCCAAATTGTTACGCCAGAGGAACTCCATAGTCATTGTTTAGCTGGGCATACTTAAGTACCGAAAAGAAGTTTCTTTCGATTTCCTCGTCCAAACGGGAAACTTCCACAGGGCGCAATTTCTAAATATTGTCAGCACTTGGCATACAGATGGCTCTATTTGAAGAGTATATTGGCTACCCAAGGTAAATGTCACCATGTCACCACTGCATCACGAGGCGCCACCTAGCGCTGTGTTTGCAACACCTGATCACCTGACTTACCCCGGACATTCCCGTCATAATCCGTTGACAATCGTGTAATTCCGATTTAGATCGGCAGTAAGTTGAGTAATGCGTACTTGAGGACTTTACGCACGGACTTGTTTTTTTTCCGTCCTCCAGGTTGAGTTTTGGATGCTTCCGCACCGTCAAGTAGATCTATTACATCAAGCCTCAATTTCTGTGCCCCAGTTTCTGACGCTCTTGCGTCACAGGTGTCGCTGTTCACAGGAATCATGAAACCGATGACCTTTTGAATCGGCCACAGGACCGGCCTTAGGCCGATTTGATCAATTCTCCAATTGGGCCCCCGCGCATGGCAGGGACTCCGCAATTTGCATTAATATAGCCTTATCAGTCTTAATGTAGTACTTAAAGGGTTAACATATTTAGTGTCCGCCTACCGTACGATTGACGTGACTTTAATTATTAACCCACAGGCACCTAATACGTTAGAGCTGCTTCCTACGCATGTTGTATAATACATTTTGGTATAATGATCTAATAAATAGTATTAGTTTTTATAGCAAAAAAAAAAATAGAAGAAGGGGGCCTTTCAAGTGTGACATTTCAAAATTCATATTTTACTAACTGGACTAAAAAAAGGACCTTTCTTTTAGACGTTGTCTAACACTGGATTCTTGATTCGGAGTTTTTGCTTCTCCAGAATTTCGTTATACCCAAATAAGAAAAACTTCATTTGTTGTTCTTATCTTATCTTATATAATACAGACGTTACTTCAAAAAAAGAAGATGATTACGTCCTAAGCGTTATGCATTTAGTCATGCATACGAACCAATGACTTAAATTCTGCCAAGTCGATGGTTTTCTGGCTAGCTCAGGCAACCCATTCCATGCTCTAATAGCACTAGGGAAGAAGGAGTATTTGTCCTAGAATATGGTGTATATGTGATACCTTAACTTTGTGTCTTTCTGAGTAGTTTATTAACTTTTGTATTTGTAGATTATAGTCCAGTTTATTATGCATAATTGTTGTGGAAATATTTTTTTAAAGCGCTCGACACAATATTATGTATCGATTTGGATTGGGATCGAAAGTAGAAGAAAGGAATGAACCGAGTTGGACTGACAATACATCATGTACTATACTGTGTGTATGTGACTGAATTGAACTGTGCAAAGTGATTTTGAGACATGACCAGAATGGCTGATTACAAAATGAATAAGTACGATGACCCCCTCCCCCCACCCCCCCCAAAAAAACAAACAAAAAACAACCATCAATGTGATTAAGTGAAATGACCTTATTGACCGATATGGTAATTCACTAAATTGGAAAAGTTTCCTTCTTAAGACACTACTGGCATACCTACCTCTTTTATTTACACAAATAAAACAAAAACATAAACTAACTCTTACCTCCCTTGTGTTGGAGATCCTGGCACACCCCTCTAGCCCCATAAGCCCTTTTAATTTCTTGTTTACGACCCAGTAGCCGTTGTCATAATAGAAAAAGTCTAAAACAACACCAAGAAATAAATAGACAAATAAAGAAACCTCGGAACTCTCCTGCAGGGATGTTTAGTTTTGTTCTTTTCACTATCACCAGAAGACCGTCTGGTCTATGTCTGGAACATCAGTTGGTGGGAGAAATGACTTTTACAACTTTTCCCCTGAGTTTATTGTTATTAACCAAACGTTTTCTATCCGATTAGATTTATCTGTTGAAAAGTCAACCTAATCAAGTTCATAATTAAGAGTACTTTTTTTCTTAGTAATCTCCCTTTGATTTAAAGAGTTTTGAAATAATTTTCGGATCGTTGTGAAAATTTAACTCTTTCTCTCCGTAATTATTTTCCACGTTCGGACAGAATTGCTACTTTTTAAACTCTACCCTGTTAGGGTTAAACTTCAATAATATTTTTGTTTGTAAGCAGAAAACGTTGCTTTTGGTCTAGATTTATAGGAAAACTAGTCGACAGGCGGCGTAGCATACGCCGCTATTTTGCAAGGCCGGCCTTAGGCCACTGCAACCTATGCGACCGAAGTGGACCCCCGCACTTTCATAGGACCCGCGCTAATTTTTGATGTATAAATTATTAAAATAAACCATTTTATAACTTATGACAGAGTTCCCGTGGCCTCCTGTCGATTTACCAAGGAGCTCCTGGAATTATTTTATTATTTATTAAAATCTTTAGAAAACTCATACAAATCTCCTGAAATATATTGACAAAAATTGTCATTTGGGGTGTCATTCAATATGGAAAACGCTAATCCTGCGCGCGCGATTTAAAAAAAAAAACGGCATTATGCAATATCCGTAATTGAAGAATTAATTGAGGGTCAACAATTCTCGTAGATAAATTGAAACATTTGGTAATTCTTACTATTGAGCGTGATCCATGTAGGAAACATAATTCTTATGATATACTGTTTGACTTCGCTACAACGCAAGGCTCGTGTAGTAATTCTGTGCGTAGTAAAGAATGAATAAAATGCAAAGACGAATATAATTTTCTAACACATACTCTTAATTTTCAAATATTATCCGTATCCCTACCCAAACTGGGGCCCCGTGAAACCGTTTCGCATTGGTCCCACAAAGGTTAAGTCCGGCCCTGCTATTTAGTGACGGGTGAATACTACTTGTTCCTCACCCCCCCCCCCCCCCCCCCCCCCCCCCCCCCTCAATTTTTTTAGATCTGAAATAACGTAGGATAACTCTAGTCCGTCCGACTTACAGAAATAAAAGAGTGATCTTTCCTTTACTGGTGTCCAAACTCTTGAGCCATGAAGAGAATTATATAAATATAGATAAATGCATGCTCTTTTTTTTATATAACACAAGTTATACTTTCTAAAACCAAAAAATAATTTAATTTAATGGGATCAAATGAACGATGGTATCGTAATTAGGAGTGAAAGAGTTAATAGAGCTTACGTTGTCTTCTCCTGTTAGTCAGATCTACGAGTCCAGTTTTACCTAACCAGTTTCCGTTTGATTACACACTACTTTTAAAAGTGATTGTCTACTTATACAATGGTTTAAAAAAGTGGTTGTCACCTTTCACAACAGTTTATTTTTTTTAAAGTTGTTGCTGCATAATATGATACTTTTCAAGTGGTTGTCGCATTCCACTAAATTTTGTTGGATTTTTATTTGTTTTAGATGTTCCTGCAGAATTGAAGTTTATTATATCCTAGCGCAAATCTCCCTCGTGGGGGTGGGGGGGGGGGGGTGCATGCAACGTTTGAACCCGGGGACCATCGAGACGACAGCCCATGGCGCCGTACCGCACGACCATGCTTGTCTCTTCACATTATATTGGAGAATATTTAATTAGAATAATCTTAACCCTGATTCTTTATGGGCCGATAGGGGTGCCACTGGAGTTCACCTGATCAGCTCTCTCTCTCTTTCTCTCTCTCTTTCTCTCTCTCTCTTTCTCTCTCTCTCTTTCTCTCTCTCTCTTTCTCTCTCTCTCTCTTCTCTCTCCTCTCTCTTTCTCTCTCTCTCTTTCTCTTTCTCTCTTTCTCTTTTTCTCTCTCTCTCTTTCTCTCTCTCTCTTTCTCTCTCTCTCTTCTCTCTCTCTCTTTCCCTCTTTCTCTCTCTCTTTTCTCTCTATTTCTCTCTCTCTCTCTCTTTTTCTCTCTTCTCTCTCTCTCTCTCTTCTCTCTCTCTTTCTCTCTCTCTCTTTCTCTCTCTCTCTTTCTCTCTCTCTTTCTCTCTCTTCTCTTTCTTCTCTCTCTTTCTCTCTGTCTTTCTCTCTCTCTCTCTCTTTCTCTCTCTCTCTTTCTCTCTTTCTCTCTCTCTTTCTCTCTTTTTCTCTCTCTCTCTTCTTCTCTCTCTCTCTTTCTCTCTCTCTCTCTTTCTCTCTCTCTTTCTCTCTCTCTCTCTCTTTCTCATCTCTTTCTCTCTCTCTCTCTTTCTCTCTCTTTCTCTCTCTCTCTTTCTCTCTATTTCTTTCTCTCTTTCTCTCTATCTCTCTTTCTCTCTCTCTTTCTCTCTCTAAAAACTCTCGCCTTACGCACCCATATATTTCTAATTAATCCTCTCTGTCTTGGTGGTGGGCGGAGGGAGGGGGGGGAATAAAATGATGAGGTCATCAAAACTCAACATGAGGGGGGGGGGGGAGGAGATCCCGCTCGACTACAACTCCGTGAATCATTAAATGAAAAAAAAAAAAAAAAAGACTTCGCGTGAGTTAATGCGTGTGTTTATATAAATAAGGTGGGTGTGGAAGAAACGTACTCACAAACCACACAAATACCGTGTGTGTGTCATAATGTGAGAACCTATATCTTCACATGGGTGCATCAAAGTGCTTCCCACACAGGTTACCTCCACCCCCACCCCTCTTTTTTTCTTCGTTTTCCATTGCATATAGATGAGACTTGTTTTGGGGCCTTACCTTGCTAGTAGCCAACATTACATCGCTGACTTGTAATTTCTCTCCGCCCCCACCCCCCGCTTTCTATCCCTATCTATCTCTATCTCTCTTCCTCTCCCTCTCTCTCTCCCCTCTCTCCTCTTTCTCTCTCTCTCTCCCTCTCTCTCTCCCTCTCAAAGCCCCCCCCCTCTCTCTCTATTTTTTTTTCATAAAATACTTAACAACGTGCTTGCCAAAAGAAAAAAACAAAACCAAACACTTTCCATCAGAGCGTTCTGAATTTAAATTCTCGTTTCATTTAGTTTGGTTGGGGGTTGAACGGCATTCATCTAGATGTAATGGCCAACCGACGTTAGTTGTGAAAGTATAGATTTGCGTAGTCATGTGACACACTGCACTCATCCTTTATCTACGGAATCGAGGACACTGCCATTTTTATTACAAGTGACTGGTCGTTGAGCTGGTCACATAATAATCTTATTTATTTTTTACCTTTGTACTTATTTTGTCTTTCCAATAAGCCAATAAGCTTTATACATAATAACATGAATTATTACGGACCTTTTTGATACTGCTGGTGCTTGACGTAGAGAGAGAGAAACAGATAAACAGAGATTAGAAAGTAGAGAGAGAGACACACAGCGAAAATAGATAGAGGAATAAAGAAAAAGAAAAATATCTATACAAAGAGAGAGAGAGAGAGAGAGAGAGAGAGAGAGAGAGAGAGAGGAAGACGGCGAAAAAAAGAGACAAAAAGAGAAAAAGAAAGAAATACAGTAAGAAGAGAGAGAGAAAAAGAAAGAGAGATAAAGAGCTAAAGAAAGAGAGAAAGAGAGATAAAGAGCTAAAGAAAGAGAGAAAGAGAGATAAAGAGCAAGAGAGAGAGAGAGAGTGAGAGAGATAGAGAAACAAAATGCAGAGGGTAGTGGCTTAATGAAATAACTAACATGTCTCTTTGAAGTCTTGAGAAATGGGTGGGGAAGTGTGTAAAAAAAAAAAAGATCCCTCAAGGGAGCTAGTCACTACCCTCGTTTTCATCTTTCACTAGGAAAACAAAATTTGCTTAGCGTGTTGAATTAACAACGACAGAGAAATAGAACATGACTTGTTTCGCTATATTTGAGGCTTAAGCTGGATTACAAGTGTGTCCTACTTTGAGTTGAATCAAGCTAAAGTGGCTGTACTTAGTAGGACAACACAGGGGCAGACAAATCCAAGAGCGTCAGTGTTCAAACCAGTTTTACAAAGAAAAGTAAATGTTAACTTTTTTTAAAAATAAAATACAAGCATTGTAACGTAGTGCTAAATGTATCGGCTATAAAAGCTTACAGTGGTTCTAATATTTCATAGCGGGGGTTGGCTATAACAACGATGTGCAGTATGAGATTAAGACAAAAATGTCAGTAGTTGAGAAGGATTCTCACATAGCAATTTATCGCCACCTTGCATAAGTCCTTTTCTACCCTTAACGGTACAAAAACGATGCTACTCTATTGAGTGTGTCCCGCAGTGGGAGTTTCGGGCCCAGAACTTCGCCGATGGGAGTCTCTCAGTTATTTTTCCTGAATCTGGAAAAGCTTTTTTTCTTTTTTTTTTAGTTTCTCAATATATGCAGGATGAAGGTCATCTGTCATTGTGCTGGACCCACAGTACGCTCGTGAGCACGTTGTCTCTTCAAATTGAAACCTCTTCATAGGTTTAGATATATATATATTGTTCCGTCCTTCGTAATATACGATGACCTTGACCTTGTAGTAGTATGCTGGATATTTGACTTCGACAGATTACTCAGAAGATGTTTTGAGTTTCTTGTACGGGTGTATTAGATGCGTTTAAAAACTACTTAGGAACAAGACCTGCACATTATCAAGATGAAAGAACAAAGACATAAAAGAGATTCTGTTGGTGTTGAAGGTGTTTATTTTAAGAGTATCCAGTATACTCAGTTATAACTTCTATTTTTAACCTTAATGAGTAGACTTTATTACAGCACAAACCTCTTGCACTTAAAAGTTAAATAAGTGGTTGTGTTTTAAAACTATATTTAGAAATACAAAGGGAGGTCATTAAAAGTTTTTTTTTTCCGTACAATATTACAATGCGATGCATATAATGAACATTTATTAATATTTTTTACATATTTTTTTTAAAGGCAAGATACTTTGATTCCTGAATCTCCTTAGTTTCAGTATCTAATTGGAAATTACAAAGTTATTGAGACATAGATTAAGCGTCATTTAGGAATAAGGTTCCTTTAGAGATTTATACCACGATAGTTCAATAGGTCACATTCCTATTGCAATAATTACGATTTGAACTCATACAGCTTAGTAGGCCAAATCCACTTCACGAAGCAATACTAGCTACTAAAAATCTAGATTTTTGAAACACTACTAGGCCAGGGGTGGGCAACCTTTTGAGTCGAAAGAGCCAAAAATTACAATTTACCAAATTTTAAAGTTTTTAAAGAGCCACAAATTTTTTCTTGCCAACAATAAATAGTACTCACACAATTTATTTTTTAATTTAAAAAAAAAGAATATATTAATTCATACATACGTGTTTTTTCACACCAAAGTAGATAATATATTTTCTTTCGGTAACAACTAAAGCAGTTTAACATTTACTTACAACACTAGCTTGTACTTCAATAACAAACAATTGAGCAAACAAATTCAATGGGAGGTTGGCTTTGCAAGGTTTTAGAAAGTTTGGATACATTTAACTCACGTTTTGCTTTTAGTTTCAAACACGACTCTAAATTTTCATTTGTTAGTTGACTTCTTACTGTACTTCTATTTATATATGAATATAACACTTGCTCGCACGAATATGTCGATCCGAAGATAGTCAGTACTTCAAATGCCAAATTCACCTCACTGTAGCATTCTGGATGACTTCCATGCGTCGAATATAGGCTAAGTGCCTCAACTCGAGATATTTCTTTTAAAGTTGTCACATTTGTTGCGTAACATACATACTTTTCTGGACCTCCAACTTTCTCAACTTGCTTTTTGACAAAATTTTCCACTCAACAAAGCTTTACTTTTTAAATCGATCAATTGAATTTCTAAAGATCCAGTATCAATTTCAAATGGCTCAATCTGGATTTCGTTACGATTTGTGTTGAGGGGATTTATTAGGAATGCTAGAATAGTTTTGTTGAACTGCTCAAATCTGTCAAGAAATTCATCTTTGATTTTTTTAACTGTGCTGAAGTAATTCGTGTCAATAGTTGCACTAATTTTATCATGATACTGCTTTAGACATTTAAAATGAAGTAACTGCATATCTTCTGCAAAAAGAATTAATTTTTCTTCAAAATAAACTAATTCTTCTACCAACACTGGATAAGTTTTACTTTCCTTGCAGTTTTCGATATAGCTCATTTCCTTTCGCTGTTATATCCACCATGAAGAACAATTTTTACAACCATTTGTCGTTCTCTAATTCAGGGTAATTAATGCTTTTTTCATTTAGGAATGTATTATTTATTTCATTCAAGCATAAAGCAAAACGTTTCAAGCCATCGCACTTTATTGTAAAGAAGGATGTCGAAATACTGTGTCTCCATCTCGTTAAAGAGCTCTTTAAACTGAAGATGGTAGTGCTTTTGATTAGATGATGTTTACAATCTTGATTATCAAATGTATAACCTCAACTATTTTGGCCATAAATGTATGGGCACAAAGTGCTTCTTGGTGTATGTGAAATGTAAGAATTCGGTGGTTTATTTGGCTCGAAGAATCGTTGTTGCTCCTTAATTTTTCCTGTCATACTTCTGACTCCATGCTGTTTAAACGCTTCTATTTAACTCGATCTTATTGTCTTCAAGGCATTTCTGCTCGGCATTCGCACTATCTTACCCTCTAGTTTGTCATGCGAGTAGCAATCCTGGAAGATCTTCTTTTGGACCTTGGGAAGACATTTACCAGACAAAATGGGCAACTTGTGCCGTACCTTTTATGTCGTAAGACTAGCAAGTGATAAGGCAGAAGAAAGTTTAATATCTTCCACCTGGAAATATGTTATTTTTGAAGATATTTTAGCTATTCTATCTTGTACTGTTTTATCGGATATTGGCATATCTTTGATTTTTTTTCAAGGTTTCTGTTTTTTTTTTTGTTGTTTTTTTTTTTGAATCATGAAACAGTTCTTCAGATGCACGTAGGAAGAAGTCTTTGACATACTCACCATCTGAAAATGCCTTTTTGTACAATTGCTATTGGTATCGCAAAGCTTGCCAGATTAGCATCACATGTAGATTGCTTCTAACTTTGAGAAGATCATTCGCTTCTAACTCACTTACTTGAAACAACAAACTATACGTCACAGCCAAAGCACGTAGTGAAGATGCCGTTTCATTTGAGAGCTTCCGACGACTGACGACACTGACGACGCGTGTAGTGGGGGTGGTATAAGGCTGAGAGATAGAATCGGTGCCTATTCTTCGTTAAACGATTCAGAACTATTTTGAAAAATGTTTCAATAAAATAAATAATATTTGCGTATGGAACTAAAGAGCCGCAGCTTCACATCCAAAGAGCCGCATGTGGCTCGCGAGCCGCAAGTTGCCGACCCCGGTACTAGGCTATTACAAGGCTGTCTCTTATTTCAGTTCAGACTTCACGCTATCAGGTACTATAATGTCGACTCCATGTAAAGTACATCGCGTCGAACTGAAGTACATCGCGTCGAACTGAAGTACATCGCGTCGAACTGAAGTACATTGCGTCGAACTGAAGTACATCGCGTCGAACTGAAGTACATCGCGTCGAACTGAAGTACATTGCGTCGAACTGAAGTACATCGCGTCGAACTGAAGTACATCGAATCGAACTGAAGTACATTGCGTCGAACTGAAGTACATCGCGTCGAACTGAAGTACATCGCGTCGAACTGAAGTACATCGCGTTCAACACATTTCACTTCCTTTTTCTTACATCAATCCTTAGCGGTGAGAGACCAAGATTCGAATCTTATGCCCTCTTATTAATTCCCTCCCCCCCCTAAAAAAAAAACAACTAAACTTTCTGGGCATTTTTTTTTTTCTGCTCGTGTCTCGCACTGGTCATAATTGTATGACGTGGCAAGTGTGACTTGAGTGTGCTCATGGCGTGTGTGTGTTTGTGTTACTACAACTTGTGAGTTATTTGGAAACACATCTTAGCCACGCCCTTTCCCAGTGCTTCAAACGGAGGCTTCTGTCAGTACTTAAAAGTGACAAATTGACTTTTCAAGGAGAATGGCGCTAAAGTTCCCCCACACCTTCCCCCTCCTCCAGTTTCCCCAAAAATTTGACACACGCTCAAACAGAAATGAACGCCAAAAACCAACCAAACAAAAAAAAAAACACAACGCCAGTGCAGTGAAATTAGCTGTTAAGATATTTGTCAAGATATACCACACCTAGATATTGATTCACTAGCACATGTATAAAGAAAAAGACCTATCTTGTCTTTTAGAATGTCGAAACAGGGCGTAGATAACTGTTGTAATTAATTTCATACAGATATTACTCTGTAAAGCTTCAGTTTTAATGAAAAGTGCACGAACATAACTTGATAAAATTATACAGAACGAAGCAATAGATAAGTCAATATTGGAAACGATAAAGAGGGACAGAGAGAAAGAGAGAGAGACTGAGAGAGAGAGAGAGAGGGAGAGAGAGAGAGAAGATAGATGAGAACAAATGGACGTACTAATACATATACAAAATAATTAAATAGGGAATGGCAGGCAGACAGACAGATAGATAGATCTAGGTATGTTAGTAGTTTAACAGACAGGCATATAGGTACATAGATAGATAAATAGATAGATGTTAGATAGATAGATAGATACATACATACATTAATACATACATAGATACATACATACATAGAAATATACATACATATGCACACATAGAAACATACATACTTAAATACATACATACATAGAAATATACACACGTATACACACAGAAACATACACATAGAAACATACATAGGTCTTAAAGTATTTTCAAAAAGTAACAGAATTGAACCTTGCTATCGACCTGACAGCAAACTATTTAAAATCCTCTTAACTCTTTTGATGCTGTCCTGCTTGAGTCACCTACTGAAGCTCTGTTCTTCCCACCTCCCCTCTCTCTTAAGCGTCTGCCATGGTCCTCGCCGTGAGTAGCCTAATTAACATCCATTATGTCTGACCACGGACCAGTCACTCTCGGCCATAACTGTTTATTATGCACCTCACGGCGCCGGTCAGCGCTGAGCGGGCTAAGGAGCTGACCAGCCGGCCAGGGATAATTGGTGGCCCAAGTCTGGCATTGAAGTGTTGACCGCTGGTCAGTGCTGGCGTAAGACGTGGCAGACGAGAAGCAAATAGAATTAGACTGAAATAGAATGGACAAGAGTATGTTTTTGTAGCCACGAATCAGTGTCTAAGTAATTACAGCTACTGTGAATTAGCTTGTTGTAAAATAAAAACAAATAAATATCAATTTTTTAAAATTAAATAGCTTATATAAATTACTTCCATATCTCTCAATACTGATAGGCTTAACTCCCTTTTTCTATTTGAACTATTTAAGGGAAAGAACCACAAAATTACTGCCATATCTCTCTATACTCTAAAGTTTAATTCCCCTTTTCTGTGTAAAAAAAATTATTATTTACTATCTTGATTAACTGCTTAATTAATTGGTTAATTTTGTTTATCGAGTCATATATTGTCATGGACGATGAATAGTCGTACGAAATTTCAACTTGATCTAAGGATGGGAAGTGGCAAAATAAAAAAACGTGTACAAAATTTGTACTAGACAGACAAACAGACAGACAAAGTGTGTTGAGGCAAGCTTTGTTCAAGTGTGTAGAAAGAGAAACAGAAGTATGAACAGAGCAACATAGGTGTAAATGTGATGAGTACATTTGTAAATAGAAATAAAAAATAAATGTAAAGAGAACTAAAGTTTTTTTTTTTTAAGAGAGAGCTGCGTAAAGCGTATAGGGAAGAATACATTTAAACAGAAAAATACAGGAATGTAAAAAAAACAATGGAATCGTTAAGAGAAATACAGTATTTGGAAAGAGAATAACGGGAGTGTAAAGAGAATAACAGGAAAAAAAAATGTAAGCGAAGAAACAAGACCTATAGAAATGTAAAAATAGAAATAAAACTACAATAGAAACATAGGTGTAAAGAGACTAATAAATATGTAAAGAGAAAAATTGAAGTGTAAAGGAAACAACGCAAAAGTAAAGAGACAAAAATATTTTAATGGATGTGTAAAGAGACATGTGAAAACGTAAAGAGACATAAAAAGAAACGTAAAGAGACAAAACAAAAATGGAAAAGAAAAAATGGAAACATAAGGAGATTGACAAGAAAGAGACAGTGAATCTTACAAATGTAACTTTAATATGTCAGATAAAGCGAACAATGCACATCTCAACTCAACTCTGCCAAACTTCGTTTCGTTTCTTTCCTTTTTTGTTATATTTGTATTTGTTCCGGTTCAAATTTTTAAAAAAAGTATTCAAATTTTTTCTAATACATATTTACAATACAAAATAAATTTTTGGTAGGGCGAATGTGAAGCACAATGATAAGACTTTGTCTACGTTCGAGTCCCTCGTGGCATGGTAGTGAACATTCTTTGTAATATAAAAGAAGTCACACAAAAAAAAAAAAAAAAAACTGAAACACATTTCAAACATGTCTCGGTCGTTGAACCTCTTCCTTCTCGACTGCGGCATTCAATAACAACGAAATAATGTTCTCGTCTGTTTCTTCTTGGGATACACAGACAGAGCTTGTTGCCGGTCATTTAGTGGATCTCGTGTATTCTCACGAAGCCAAACGAGACTTCACGTTTTCTACTGTAAGTAGCACTTACATGACTGTAAGTAATACATCGCATTACTTGCCTCTATGTTTTGTTAATGATATGTCTACATCTTCAACAGCAGTTCTCAAAATAAAGCGAAATATAAAATACAAATAAAAATATAAGTGAAGGAATCGCACCGTTCAGTTGCTGCCATATCTTTCAATATTACAAATTATATCTCCCTTTCCCTAAATAAAAGCAAAAATTAATTAATTACCACTAATGGATTAACTCATTGGCTAATGTATTGGTGGATTCATATATTGTGATCGACAAAGAATAATTATGTCAAATTTCAACTTCATACGAGAATGGTTGTGGGAGAAATAACGTTTCTACTTGTGTTTGTTTTAGACAAGACTTTTTGGTGTCTAACTATGTGGAGTTGGGACCCTTTAGATAATTGTTGTCGTTATTTTATCCCATACCAAATGTCTGATCAAGTTAAAACTTTTAGCAGTAGTATACTGTACCTGACAAAGCGTGAATCAATTTAAAAAAGAAACCATTAAGTCAATTAACTATTGGTAATTAATTGTTTTGTTTGACATCGAATAAGGGAAAAAATTTCTTCATTATTGAAATATATACTTGCAAGTGCGGAGTTCTTCCCCTTTAACAAACAAATCTAAAAAAAGATTTCGCTTCTTCTTAAAGATTAGACTACACGTTAATGACTTGGTGTGAAAGAAATATAGCGCCTTGGACGTTTATTCTTTATGAGTTATGGCCCTTATTCTACATCACCTCTATTTAGTATAGAAGGGAATACTTACGTACAATCACGTCGTAGAAGTCGAAATTGGTAAGACTTCAATACTAAGCATGTTCAACCGTTATACGAAAACGATAAAATAATGGTTTACTACGCATTTGTTTTTATCGAAATGTATTTGTATCAAGTTCAAAGGTCAAGAAGATTATTAATTAATTAGTTACAGTGCTCACGTGGTGTCCATGCTATTTTTTGAGGTCATAGTGACTGGCTATAAGATTAGTTGATACAATGCTATTAGTTTTTATGTTCAGGGAAAGTGAATCAGCTAGATGTATCGCTTTCTTTCTAAGGGATAATTAGATAGAGCATAAACTCTCTCTTTCTCTCTCTCTCTGGAAAAGTCAGCTGTCTCTCTTTCTCCCTTTAAGGGGAAAGCATCTAAAAACTCTCTCTTTCTCTCTCGTCCTCACAGAAAGATATCCAAAACTGTTTCTCTCTCTATCTCTTTCTCGGAAAAATTTAGTAAGCTAAATCTATAACTCTCTTTCTGAGGGAAAGCTGATCTAACTAAAACAAAATTTAAAAAGAAATAGAGCTAAAGTTACTGGCTGAGCGGTAAAACGATTGGCTTCCGAATCTGGCGTCCCGGGTTCGAATCCTGGTGATGACTGGGATTTTTAATTTCGGAATCTTTGGGCCACCCTGCTCTAATGAATACCTGACATAAGTTGGGGAAAAGTAAAGTCGTTATGCTGGCCACATGACACCCTTGTTAACCGTAGGCCAAAGAAATAGATGACCTTTACATCATCTGCCCTATAGTCCACAAGGTCTGAAAGAGCTAAAGCTTATTTTCTCTCTCTGTTTCTCTCTGTAAGTTATTTCTCTGTCGTAGCTATTTCCATCTTTCTGTATATTGTGCAGCTCACGCTGAGTAACGTTGTCACCAGATATCTGACACAAGATGACCTTTAAAACGTCGGTAAGCACTTAAATGTTCCTGATCCCTATATGCATGACCTGATGCTTTCTACCCCTCAAAACTTCCGTCCACAGACATACAAAAAAAAATGACACGAGAGAATTGTGTACTCTTTTTTTAAAGTCTCTATCTCGCATGCAGTACTTGAGATTAACACATGGATATGGTAAGGAAGCAATTATCTTATTTTTTTGTTGAAAGTACGTCTGTAATTTACAAGATAAGATAATACATAACTCAGGATTTAATTGTCTAAACATTGACTTCTAGTCACAGCATGTAGTGTTCACCTGTGTGACGTCATACTCCTTGTAAAGACACCTAAGGCCAGACGTTCTAACATGGTTCAATCCCAAACCAAGGACTCTGAATTAGTCAAGATTACCCCGCCTCGGCCATATCGCCCTTTTCTAAACAATACTCCGATTGTCGATACATTTGTTAATAAGATTTCTACACCACGGTAAGTGTAGGGGTACCTCTGACCTTTCTATGAAGCGTAAACATTATTGAAAAAAAAAAATGAAACGTGCTCTTGTGTGGCGCCAATAAGATTATTGTGCCCTGGGGCGGTTCCTTGAGTCGGTCCTTAACTTCTTATCTTATATAATACAGACGTTACTTCAAAAAAGAAGATGATTATGTCCTACGCGTCATGCATTTAGTCATACATATTAACCAATGACTTAAATTCTGCCAAGTCACTGGTTTTCCTGGCTAGCTCAGGCAACCTATTCCATGCTCTAATAGCACTAGGGAAGATGGAGCATTTGTACAAATTTGTCCTAGCATATGGGACGAGGAATGTGCCTTTATCTTTGTGTCTTTCTGAGTATTTTATTAGATTTTGTTTTTGTATTTGAAGATTATGGTTCAGTGTTTTATGTATAATTGCTATTTTACTTTTGAGTCTTCTGTCCTGAAGGCTTTCCAAATTTAGTGATTTTACTATAGGTGTTACTCTAGTCCTGCACTAATAACCCAGTATTGCGAAGTATCAGAGAGCTCGCTTGAATACATCTTTATATGCGAACAAAGAATTGTTTACAGGGGTAGAAAACAAAACAAAACAAAACAAGCAAAAAAAAAAAAAGAAAATACTACACACAAGCGCGCACACACACATAATAGGGCTTAAATATCTAGACAGACAAGCTGGAAGTCTATAAGAAAGTCTATACAAAGAAAGACAGATAAACACATACAGGGGTAAGGGGGGGGGGGCTAAGCCTATTTGATACATAGTGAAACACAACCGAATGAATGGAAAATCAACTCAGACAATAATTAGCTTTACAAACAACCCTGGCCCACACATGCTTCTGACACCATGTATATTTGATAAACAAACTCTTGGCACAGGGAATCTCCAAGTAAGTAAGTGACATCAGACTTCTCTTTCACGTGCAAAGTTTCTCTGGGGGCCATTCTCCCACATGCCATGCAGGTGTTCTGCGACCCTGTAGCTCTTCCCTCCCCAAAAGATTATAAATGTATAAACAACACATTTTTTTTTTATAAACTTGTCTCTAACACTTGGCTAAATTTAGATTTTTTTTTTCTGCTGCTGGACTAGATAAAGGCAAATGACACTATAATTTAGAATGGTGTGTTGATCAAACTCTGGATATGGAGGTTCTGGTTGACATTATAATCTAGTGTAATGAACTTTAACGCTGTATAGAGATTGTTTTTTATTGGAGATAAATGTGGGATTTAGTGGTTTAGAGCATGCAAAGAGAAAAGAGACAGAAAGAGAGAAATAGAGATAAAGAGGGACATAGATATTGAGAAAGAAAGACAGAGAAAATGAGGGAGTTGAAAAGAGAGAAACGGAGAGAGAGAGAGAGAGAGATTTTTAAAGAGAGAGAGAGAGAGAGAGATTTTTAAAGAGAGAGAGAGAGAGAGAGAGAGAGAGACTAAATCATTAAGAGACTGATCTACAGATTAATGGAGATGTCAAATAACAAGAGAACTGTACGTGATAAAGGCTCTAATTGGGAGAGAGAGAGAGAAAGAAAGGGATAAAGAGAAAGAGTGAGAGAAGAGGGAGAGAGAGAGAGAGAGAGAAAGAGATTGGGAAGAGAGATTGAGAGTGAGAAAGAAAAAGAGAGTGATGGACTTAGAGAGTCTTTTCATTTCCACATATAATTGGAGAGCTTCAAAGATAGACTAATAGGGAGAGCTATAGAGAGCTATAAAGAGAAAGTGATCGACACAGATACACACACACATAGACACACACATATGCACACACACATACAACTTTTATTTGATTTGATTGTAGATTGAAATGTCTAAATATTTGCTAGCAGAGGTTTAAAAAAAAATTCAAGGCGACCCTTTCATACCTTGCGATCAATGGAAGAAGACGGTGCCAAGCTGGTCAGTTTCAATTGCTTATTCATGAGAATGTCACGTGACTAACATAACGACCTAGTGCCATTTCTTCCCCCCCCCCCCCCCCCCCCCCCCCAGCTAATGTTAGGTACTCATTAGGATTAGATAGACTCCTAAATATACCGAAGTTCATAGTCCCAAGTCTTTACCTGAATTCGAAGTTGATAGTCCTCGGTTGGTTATCCGAGCGCTTGACCACTCAAGACTCCACGCCTAGACCTAAACGTTTTTATTTAAACAAAAATAAATTGTGTATTAAAGATTTTCATACATGGCGGGAAAATGTATTGATAGCTAGGTTTTGGTGTATTCGGTGTAAAATTTGATTAAAAATGTTGATAAGGAATATTTGTACAAAGCTCATATCAACTCACTCTGTCTGCTGTCGGTGTGTCTGTCTGTGTGTCTGGCCAACATTTTGTACCCGTTATTTCTCCGATCTCGGATCAACTGAAATTTTACACAATTATTTCTTTTACCTGACAACACAAGAATCAATAAAAAAAATTAAAAATTAACCGATTGGTTAATTTACTATTGGTAATTAATTACTTTGTTTGGTACCTCAAACAAGGGAACGAAATAGTTCTTGACTGAAGTGGTGATATAAGCTGAATTAATCCCTTTTATAAATTTGGGATTATTACACATTTAATTATATGGCTTATCCAGTAATTGATTCACAACTTCTTTAAGCTTTTGTTTATTTATTTATTTTCTGGGTATTTTGCTTGTTTTTTTTTTATTTAGTTGGCAAAAAGTGTAGGTCAGTTTAGCGTCCTTGACATTGTTTAATTTATTTTAAAAATACTCTCTACGCCTGCAAGGCTAAGTTGTATTAACTGTCTGGGGTTACAACACATCACACAGCAACAATGCATTTTGATACAGGGGGGAAGTGTTTTTAGAAACTATCCATGGCACATTCAAGTGTTGCAATAATTAGTTATGTTCAAAGTTGTTTACTTATCGCAGCAATAAATCAGCCCGTACCAGGCAATCTATCCCCGACCGCATCTCCCCCCCCCCCCCCCTTGTCCTGTATCTCGTCATGTAATGGCTACGCCTGGCGATGTCTCGTAGCAACACCTCGGTGTTCAGACCAGGCAGGAAATACATCTTTCACGTCGGTTCTCATGAACCGTAACTCTTGTTTGTTTATGTGCTGTTTTCGCTTTCGTTCATTCGCCCTTGCGTGTTGGCGCTTTTAATTCTATTTTCGGAAAATTTGGTACCGAAACGGCATGGGCCGATTTTCGATTTGTATAAAATGATCTTATAAACAATCATTGATCGATGAATATTTTTTATCTTCGTCTTTATGTATTGCGATGTTTATCTTTTTTTTTTAAATATATTTCTCAACTAATCAAATATAGAGTGGCGTCGAGGTGGTTCGAACAGTGCGGACCGCACTTGGTGACACCAACCCTAGCGACGCCGCTTCTGTATAACTAAACTTCAAAAGGTAACATTTTTTTGACAACTTACTATTTATTTGGATACAAGAATTTTGAGACTATTTATTAATTGAATAGCACCAGCTGGAAAGGGCGGACTGGCTATATGGGCAATTGCCCTGTGGGTTGCAGGAAGCCAATGGGCCAGTGGGGCCGCCTAATGGACTACTTTGAATGACAGTATGTCCCATCAACGTGACTGACTATCACCTTATCTTTCTTTTTTTTTTTTTTTTAAAGCCTCTATAACTTTACTTTCTATAACAAGCCACAAGTTTCACAATAATACATTCGCCCATTCCTCACCCAATCATATGGCAAGATTTTTGTGAATCAAGTCGTATGGTAATACCCGGGCCTACTTTAAAACCTAGGCCGCCCCTGCCATATGGGCTTGATACATGGTTCTTTTCTCGAATGATTTTTTTTCTCCCCTTCTCGAGAAGGTTAATAAGCTGTATTGCCACCATACATGGGGGTGATGGCTGAGTGGTACAGTGCTTGGTCTCACTACCTAGGACTCATGGGAGTTCAGATCCTGGTGTAGATTAGGATTTTTTAACTTTATGATTTTTTTTTACGACGCTTTAGAGTCCAACCAACTCTAATGGACGCTGGTCATACCTTGGGGACGTCAGGACGGTTAGTCATTGTGCTGGCCACATGGCGTCCTCGTTAGCAATCCGCCATAGAAACAGATGAGCTTTAGATTAGCTACCCACATAGATCGTTAGGTCTGAATGGGGTACCTTTAATTTCCTGACTTCATTTCCCAGGTGCACGAAGCTGAACAGAAACTCAAGTTCGTAGATGTGTCTTGTTCCAGAACATCAAACTCGAGTATCTGGGACTTTGGCACGAGGAGCAGGGACCAGGGTCTTTAAAGGGAGAGTAGGGGGGTGAACCTCTAACTGTGCACTTTTGCTTTGGAGTGTTGGGCGGGTGGTGTTCTGGTAATCAGGGCTCTGGAACTAAAAGAAAAAGAAAAAAAAAAGAAGACCCTTCCCATTCTCGTTGTTTATTGAACTGATCAGCTTATCACTACCCACAGTTTTCGGAGTTGTCTTTTCCTTGATCTCTTCCTGTTCGCAGAGTGAATTACTTGCTACTGATCCCCCCCCCGTCCTTTTCCCAGCCCAACGATGTACTCCTTACTTTGTAAATGAATAGAGGAAGAAATTAAAATTTTAATTTTTTTTTTGGTACAACTCTAAATTCAAAGAGAACCATGTACAAGAAATACAAGAATACACGATGCCTTTAGATCATCCATATAAATCTTTAGCACATAGAACTGTACGGGAACATACAACTAAAATGCTGTTGAACTTTAGTCAGGCCAATATTAGAATATGCATCCCTCTTTGGGACCCCTCAACTCAAGAAAAACATTAAGAAACTAACGCAAAATAGAGCAGTGATATTTACATAGACGACACATTTGCCTAGAGTAACACAATTATTAAAATATCTAAATTTAGAGACACTTAAGGACTGAAGAATACAAAGTAAAGTACATAAAACACTAAACCACAATATACAAATAGAAAAAACCCACTAATGAAATAATCAGAAAGACACAAAGATATATATTTCTTATTCCATATGCTAGGACAAATTCGTACAAATGTTCTTCCATATGTGTCATTAGAGATTGGAATGGGTTGCATGAGTCAGCCAGGAAAACAACGACTTAACAGAGGTTAAGTCATTGATAAACATGCATGACTAGATTGGCACATGAAATGCGTATGGCGTAACTATCTTCTCTTTTCAAGTAATGCCTGTACTCTGTACGATAAGAGAAATATAAATGACAAAATTGAATTTGTTTCCTTGAAGAAACCTGCAGGCTGTCAAGAAAATAAACACACAGAGAGTCTCTTCATATTATGTCAGCACAGGACTGTTTATACTTGTACTTTATAACAATAAGAGCATTTCGACAAATTTCTGCTTCAAGAATGAAACACTCAAAACATGTTTCGTCATATTGCTTGCATTTCGCGTATCCGAATAAAAACATTTATAGGCTGGTGCGGATTGGAACGAGGCCATTCGTTATGGAAGGCCTCAACAATGACCTGCTACGTCACAACCTGTGGGCAGTTTAGAACAGTAGCTCGTTGCCACGTCGTACAGACCTGTGAGGTGGCAACGAGGTATTGGTGCAAACTGCCCACAGGTTGTGACGTCGAAGGCAGTGTCTGGAGAAACGCGGTGTATGTCTGGAGCCACGTGTGTGTGTTTGGAGCCACGGGACGTTCGTCTGGAGTCATGAAAATATTTGTCTGAAGCAACGCGGTGTATGTCTTGTTTTGGAGCCAAGATGTGTGTGTTTGGAGCCGCGTGTTCTTTGTTTGATGTGTTTTCGTGTGTTCTAAGTATGTGTACGTGTGTTGCTGCATGCGTGTGATGTGTGTGACTGCGTGCTGTATTACAGATGTGTATTCGCGTGTTATGTGTGTGAGGAAATATAGAATGCATGAGTTTGTATGTGCTTTATATGTGTGTTAATGTGCTATTTGTATAATATGTGTGTGGCTGAATCAGGCTTTATTTTTTACATGAATGGTAACTATACCGTAACTGTTTCCGTCACCCTAATAATTTCATTTGAAGTCACTACAAGTAAGCCCTGAAGGGTAGTTCTTCAACTGACACATATAAATTGCAACATAATATTGAGTTTCGATATCGAATGATTCCCCCTGTATACAAGAAGACAAAGTTTCGATTTGAACACAGTAGAACGTACACGCACACACACACACACAACACCACACAGCGAGACACACAGTACAACAAACCTGCAAACATGCCTAGTTCACTGAACCTTGTAGACACACTTTGTCTGCAGGAATTACTTCCCCCTTTCTTTCGTACTTCCGTTTTATATTTATAGAGATATGGTGGCATTTTCTAGAACTGGTTAGGACTCAAAAGTGTGTGTCTTTTTCTTTTCAGTTTTTTGTTCTGCATTTTGCTATCACTCTTTCTCTCTCTTTTTTCTTTCTTTCTCTTTCTTTCTCTTTTTTTCTCTTTCTCTTTTTCTTTCTCTCTCTCTTTTTTTTTTTCTTTCTCTCTTTTTTCTTTCTTTCTCTCTTTTTTTTTTCTTTCTCTCTTTTTTCTTTCTTTCTCTCTTTTTTCTTTCTTTCTCTCTTTTTCCTTTCTTTCTCTTTTTCTTTTTTCTTTTTTCTTTCTCTCTTTTTTCTTTCTTTCTCTTTTTCTTTTTTCTTTTTTCTTTCTCTCTTTTTTCTTTCTTTCTCTTTTTCTTTCTTTCGCTCTTTTTTCTTTCTTTCTTTTTCTCTTTTTTTTTCCTTCTCTCTTTCTTTCTTTGTAATCGTATCCAAATAGATCAATAGCGCTTCATGATATCATTTTTATTGCCGGAAATGGTAGTGGTTATCATCCCTCCAGCACCATTAAAGTCTTCCAACGCTTGTCTCTGGCAACTAGTCCAACTGCTGGCGTTCACGTGGAGCTAAGGTCCAGCGTAACCTAACACTGACATTATAGAAGTCCAAGAGGAGTACGTGTGGTTAAAATCTGTGCAAGGGAGTCTAATTACCCCTAGATGGCTGCTCAACTAGAGGAATCAAAACTGAACCTAAACCTCAGCTACTTTACATCTAAATCCAAACAAGGTGAATGATGTAGGGGTCAACCCTGAGAAACAATTCAGAAGCGTGTGATCTTTTGGCAGCTTGCAAGACACAGGGTTACATTGTGGCAGACCTGCGACGCTTCTGGCACCTAAAAAAGTTATTAAAAGTTCGTTTGAACATCTGCATTGAGAAAGGTGTGCTGGGGACAAAGTTTCCATCCTATCTAGCGTCCACGCTCTCATCTCACTCAAGCGTAATGAGGTGAAACAGGATCGTTTTGTGGTCTGAAGTCGGCCAACAATGTATCTGTGGGCCGTTGGGTGTCGATCACAACCAGTAATTTAAAAAAAATCTTGGTAGATGTTTTTTTTTTTTTTTTTTTTTTTTTGCTGAATCTTCCAAATAACATGTTCTGTCAGTCTCATCTCGTGTCTCCATGTTCTCTTGGGTATTTGCCGTAGGGGATTTGATGCTGATACTAATTCTGGCACACTTATTGGATATGCTTAATATAAGGATTTTTTTTTTTCTGGCTATGATTTTTTTATTCTTTTTCGTTTATCTTCTTATTCCACAGAATGTCTTTTAGAAATCAGCTCATTCTGTCTTGGGTTTTTGTGGTTTTCTGAAAGTTGGCAAATAGTTTGAACAGGTCAACTTCTTTTTAGTTGTCCTAGACTTCTGTCTTAGTCATTCTGTCTTGGTCTTTTTGTCTTGGTCTTTTTGTCTTGGTCTTTTTGTCTTGGTCTTTTTGTCTTGGTCTTTCTGTCTTGGTCTTTTTGTCTTGGTCTTTTTGTCTTGGTCTTTTTGTCTTGGTCTTTTTGTCTTGGTCTTTCTTCGACGGAATGCTGATAGCATTTATGTTCCTTTCTGTTAAATCAATAGCTCCCTATCGATTTTTTGTTGTTCATTCCTTAATTAGAAAGTTATTTGGTGGGCTGGATCTGATGATTGCCTTGAAGTTTATTAACGAGACAGATTTTTTGTACATTGATGAGGACCAGTTCTACCATCATGATGGATTAACGCTGGGCTCTGCATTTGTTTCGGTAGGTGCGTGGGAGTTGAGTGACAAAGCGCTTGGATGCCCAACCGACGGATCTCGGGTTCGAATCTAGGTGGAGACTTGGATTTTGAATGACCTTTACATCATCTGACCTATAGATGTCTAGGTCTGAAAGGGGTACTATACTTTCCTATGTGTTTGGTGAGACCTATCAATGCCCAGAATGTTCCTCTACCATCCGGGCATGCTCTTGTTAGTGATTACTATAGGCAAATTTCACGGTTTTATCACTATTCTACTGTCTTGTCATTGTCAGGTACCCATTAGAACTGGGGGGGGGGGGGACTCAGAGAAGTCCTAAAAGTCACCGGGATTTTAACCGAGCAGCCCTCTTTCGGAAGCCAAGCGCTAAGCTACTTAGCCACCTCTTTCCGGAGTGTGAACATGAATACTGGTATTGTGTGTAGACTTTTTTACAAATCAAACAAGACCATGAAACTTAAATACTATTTCGCCTTGATAAACCAATATTCGAATAGGCGTCCTCTGTTTGGCACCCTTAACTCAAGAAAACATTTAGAAACTGGAACAGACGTAAATTATAGCAGTGAGATTTATATAAAAAAAAAGATTCACATTTGATTAGCGTAATACAATTAGTAAAGTCACTGCATTCAGAAATACTTCAGGACAGAAGACGACAAAGAAAGTAGCAAAACACATAAAACACTGACCTAGAACTTACAAATGCAAAAACACACAATTATAAAATATCAAGAGGGACAAAAAATGCTAAAAAGACATTACTTATTTCATATGCTAAATCAAATTCGTACAAGTGCCCTAGTGCTATTAGAGCATGGAATAGGTTGCCTTAATCTCGTCGCTCATCTGCCTCTTGAATTTTGTCGTAGGGGTGCTTTGACAGTTCGATTAACCAAATCCCTCCCCATTTTTCCCGGTCAGCAGCTGTTCTTAGCAGGATATCAAGAGAGAGAGACCGGTCCAATTGTGTATGTTCTCCATCTTTTGTTTGGACGACCCTTTAGTTTTGCTTCCTCCAGTTAACTTGAAAACTTGTGACAGTGAGTCATGTCTAACACTAGGACCAAACCAGCTCAGCTTTCGTTTATATACAGTATTGAGCTCTTCCTTCTTGCCAGCCTGTTGACTTGTAAAAACTCAGTTCTATTCCTGGTACCTGATACCCAGCATTGTTCTTTTACATTTACTCTGAAAAACTTGGATTCGTTTTTCAGCTTCAGTGTTGAGTGTCCAACATTCACAACCATATAGGAGAACAGAGAGCACTAGAGAAAAATACAGTTTTAATTTTACTGGGAAGCTGATTTAACTCCTTTTCCGGTTTACCTGAAAGAGACTAGAAAATCAATGACTTAGCAGAGATGAAGTCTGATAAATATGCTTGACTAGATTAACATACCTATACGTGGGACGTTCTCCGTCGTCTCGGAGGTCCTTTGTTCCAACCCTACCCTAGCAATCCTCCGTCGCTCTGCAGGACGTTTTGGGCTAGGATGTTCAGAATCTGTAGAACATGTCAAACATTTTACAAAATGGGAAACTTTCCTCATTATGTGTCATTCTGTCATTTGTGAATGATTAAATGTAGACGCTTATGTATTTTATATTAACTCACAAGTTTCTTTTCTATATTAGCTCACACATTTCTTTCCCATATTACCTCACACATTTCTTCTCCCTATTAACTCACACATTTCTTTATCTTTATTTCAATCTGTCCTTAAAAATAGAGATAAAAAAGAACCGAAGCTTCATAATGATGTGAAAATGCTAAGGCCAAGAGGGCTATTTTTAGCGCTGACATCACCGGTGTGTCGCGTCGTCTGCTTGGAGATCTGGAGTCTGTGATTTGTGCTACGCGTCTTAAAAAAATAGAATTTGAAATTTTAAAGCATAACTGTTTTAAGATCGGAATAAGTAAATACAGCTCCAGATTTACAACATTTATTAAATTTTGCAATTTTTAAAAAAAATCTAACATTCTTTATGTATTAAGAGCGAAATAATCGCTCTATAAGCTGTTGTATATAGGAGGTATTGCCTTAAAAAAAAATTTTTTTACAATTTTTATTGTTTAAATTTAGCAATTGTCACTGCAATCTCTATCGAGAGGCCCGAACAAGACACTGACCCAGAAATCCTCCTATAGGGAAAAACTATATCGAGAACTGCCTGATCTGGAAACCAATGTGCGGTTCATCTCAGATAAAACACTGAACCATATAATCTTCAAATACAAAAACAAAACCTATTAACATACTTAGAAAGACATCAAGATAAAGGCATATTCCTTATCCCATATGCTAGGACAAATTTTTACAAGTGCTCCCTCTTCCCTAGTGCTATTAGAGCATGGAATGGGTTGCCTGAGCCAACCAGGAAAACCAATGACTTTGCAGAATTTACTAGTTAACATGTATGACTAGATGCATAACGCGTACGACGTCTGCATTTTATAAGATAAGATAAGATAAGATAAAGATTTACTGATATAAAGTGATATAAAACCTCCGACATTAAAATGAGAACGAAGATGTTCTACCTATCGTGTCACAACAATGAAACAATTTAATACTTTGATTTGTTTTGCCACAAAGCACAAGCGCTACAAAGGCAGTCCAAATTACAAAATAATAACAATCTACACATCATCAAGATGAAAATAAATGAATAATAATAATAATGAAAGTAGTAATAAAAATCATATAGTTATGACAATAAATAATGAACAACTATACCGCAGCTATCAGATCACGCGATTCACTAACAGTGCAATGGTTATCTAGCTCCTTATTACAATCCAAGCCATCAACATGGCAACACACCATATGAGAACAATGATGTCAATAATTTAATATATTGCAATATACTTTCCTACCAATGACAGAAGTGGGATGCCTCGATAATTGGAGCAGTTAGACTTGTCATCCTTTTTGTATAGGGATATGATTACGGAATCGCGAAGTTCAGGTGGGACCACGCACTTCTCCCAGCATTCAGCGAACAAGTCTGTTTGCCTCTCGGTTAGGGCGACACCAGCTATTTTAAATATTTCAGCCGGAAGTCCATCAGAGCCAGGTGCTTTGTGTTTTTTGAGTTTATAAATTGCTCGAAGACTAACCTTATAATTATTATGCTAGAAACGAACGAGTATTCATTCTCTGACGCTGCAAGGGTCGAATTTCGTTAAAGAGAAACACAGTTCATCATAGTCCCTTTATCAGTTTGCACTGAGGAATTTTCTGGTGATGTGGCAGGTCTTCAGCAGTAACGTCCTCTGACAGGCAACGAGGATGTTCCTAGGAATGTTAAGAGCCTTGAAGGTGTCTGTGAGGTCAGTTTTTATTATCCCCTCGGTTGATAGAATAATGGGGTATATTGCTATTTTGGATAACTTCAATTAACGCTTAATCTCCAAGCCTAGGTTCCTATAGTTTTGTCACCTTCTTATTATTAGTATTAATATATTTAAAAAAAAATACAATATAAAATTCTATATCAGGATTTAGCTTCTGAAAAGTCAGAATTAACTTTATGAATACGCTGAGTTTTTTTTTTTAAATATATTTTTTTAAAATTTTTTTTTTACAAAATTAGAATTTAACAGTTCAGCTAAATTTTCAACATTGGGCCTGGAATAATAAACTTTGTACAATTAAAACAAGAACGTTGCTGAAGAGGAAGAGAATGGCGTCCAGTGACCTGGGGACGTGATAGATTCATTACTTGTCTTCCAGCTTTATGGAATTTTTTGTTCTTGAAAGAAAAAAAAAGGGGGTAGGGGAGTTAACTTTTTTTTTACTTCCGCATCTTGCATCGTTTCGGGTAAATGAAACAGATGATCTGCTGCTGGCTGTGAGGCCCAAATGAAGACTTAGGCGTGGTTTTAATCTGTCTCTATTTTAATCAGCCTATCAGATCTGTCTATCTTTCAGGTCTGTCCTTCTTTCAATCTCTACGTCTTTCAATCTGTCTGTCTGTCAATCAGTGTGTCTTCCAATGTGTCTTCCAATGTGTCTTCCAATGTGTCTTCCAATGTGTCTTCCAATGTGCCTTCCAATGTGTCTTCCAATGTGTCTTCCAATGTGCCTTCCAATGTGCCTTCCAATGTGCCTTCCAATGTGTCTTCCAATGTGTCTTCCAATGTGTCTTCCAATGTGCCTTCCAATGTGCCTTCCAATGTGTCTTCCAATGTGCCTTCCAATGTGTCTTCCAATGTGTCTTCCAATGTGTCTTAACCATCGTTTTGTTGGTCTTCCTTGAACTTTCCCGCTCGAGTTTCTGGTTCTGTATTTCATGGTTCATGAGGTAGTCTATGTGGATGAATATCTAAAGGTGAAATTGACGCTAAATCTGTACCTGATAATGTTTTATGCAGGCGTCTTGTGCAATGGCGTATATGAAAGTGCATTCACATGTTAAATGTCAGGTTTTCCTTCTTATTCATTGTTATGAGATTGTTTAATAGCTACCATCTCCTGCTTAACAGCTACCATCACTTGTTTAAAAGCTACCATCACTTGTTTAACAGCTATCATACACATAAACACTTTTGAATGCATTTCTTTTATGTGTATTAAACACTTAAATTTTCCATTTGTTTCTTCTTCAGTAAAAAAAACAACTAACAAACTTCTGCAGTTTTTGTTTCCTGTAGACTTATTATCTACCCTTCGTAACTAATTTTCCCTCTCCTGTTCTTTCCCTTTTCCCGCTTTTTTAAATAGTTTATTTTCTATGTAAGGGCTCTTAACAATGTAAATCTGAGATGAGTTCGTTCCGTTTGCACTGTTGAGTCAATCAACAATTTACACACTTCAGCATGTCGTTGCGTGTCACCTGTGGAACATAACATAAAAAAGCACAACGATGACTGTCTTCGACATATGAAAATACATATGTTTAAGTGTGTGTGTGTGTAGATGTGTGCCACCGTGTGTCACATAAGTGTCGCGTGGAAGGGCTTTGGATTTGTCACTGTGGGCGTGAGCTCGCGTGGGCGTGGATAGGGAAAAGATGGAGAGAGGGGCGAAAGGTCAAGTGTGTGACACAGGTTCATATCTTAATGACATTGAGTAGTAAGTAAGTACAGGCCAGAGTTGAAAGTCGGAAGTGTATAAAGTTTCAGGGGAACAAACAGATGGGGCGGGGGGGAGGAGGTACTTGTACTGTAGGGTGGAGAAATGACAGAAGGGAGGTAATTGATTCAATCATGATATTATTCCTGGCATTAGAACACTACAGCTCGGAGTTTAGTAGAGACATGTAAAAGGAATAGTTAAACGTCAAAAGAAAATTAATGCGACAGCTCTGTGATGGAAACAGCCCAATGATGGAAACAGCCCAATGATGGAAACAGCCCAGTGATGAAAAAAAAGCCGTTTGCGAAAACAAATACTTTTCTCTCTCTCTCTCTCTCTCTCTCTCTCTCTCTCTCTCTCCATGTCTTTATCTCTTTTCTTGTCTTTTTTATTTCTCACTCTATGTGTGTGTATCCCTCCCTATCCCTTTCTCTCTGTCTGCTTCTCTGCCTATTATTTTCGCCTGTCTCTCTCTTTTTCTCTGCTTCACTCTATAATCCCGTCATACTGATCCACCCTACTCCCTTCGTTTCGTGTCCCTAATGAAGTCATTCACTAGCACACTTGGCCTCTCCTCCGGCACTCTCCCATCACTACGCTCTCGTCAAATACTGTTATCACTCTCCAGGAACCCATGCGTCCTTACCTATCCCACCATATCGCTTCCCCTCGCCCCCCCCCCCCCTTCCTCACTGACCGTCTCCTCCTTGTATTGTGTCATCTGATACGACCTTGCAATCATTGACTCGTTCTGATGACTCATACCAGAATTTTGGTCAATAACAGGAATTAAAAAACATGTGACGTAACACACGAGCGGCGGCAAGGAAAACAACTCTTTATTTTTTCATCCCCCCCCCCCCCTTTTCCCATTTCATCTCCATCTCACTTTATCTCCCCTGTTTGTGACTCGAATACGAATACGAGATCTCGATATTTCATGAAATCGATACCAGTTTTCACTCTTGGAGCCTTTCCTTCTCCACGTTGAAAGAAAGGGGGAAATAAAAAATCCAATACTTCATGCAAATTTAAATCTGCAAGCTAAGCAACATTAAAACATGCCAATCAGCCAATTAGTAGACTCTAATTAGGTCAGGTGCAAATAAAAAAAAATGAATTGAAACCGATATGGCTCGGCAACGCTTTCCCTAAGTAGACCTGGATCATGTGGCAGCGGAGGCGTATGTTTTGTGTTTCACTGGCAAAAAGGTGATGAAGAGATGTACGGCTAGCACAGCTAGCTTTGTGTCCAACTAGAAATCACAGTCCAGGGTTCGAACTCGGCGCGAGTTGGTACTTGAACAACTCTACATTGTTAAGATGTCGTAAATTGTTTTTGATTTTTTATTGACCACGTGTCTCAGCTTTTAACTTTCAATTTTACTTCTTAAAAAAAAAAAATAGACAAGCTTTCAAAGGGAACACAAACTCAGTGGCATCTACCGAGCTGTTCTGATCCTTGTTCGACCCCGATCATATTAGAAAGGGGTTAAAGTCATCTGTTTCTGTGGCCCACGGTAAACGAGGGTGTGATGTGACCAGCACAATGACCAACTAATGTCAGGTACCCATTAGAGTTGGGTAGACTCAGAGGCGCCCAAAAGATTCCGAAATTTAAAAATCTCAGTATTCACCAGGATTCAAACCCGGGACCGCCGGTTCGAAAGCCAAGCGCTTTACCGCTCAGCCACTGTGCCTCCAACATATTCAAACCTGGTACTTATTTTACCCTGATTGTGGCTTAGCTTTCTACTGATATGACATGCTTTGGCTTGGTGTTCAAAAACATAAATTTGTAACCAACTTTTGGCTGTAACTCAATATGCAATGATCTTTGGCATTCTTATAGTACAGTGGGGACCAAACTATCGTCCGCGGGCATGATTCGGTCCTTGACCTGTAATATCCGGCCAAACAGTGTTAGTGATAAAAGAAAAAGAAGGAAAACTATGGAATTGGAGCGTGACATGCGGATGGGAAATTATATGCCGGAAAAAAATAGGTTAAGCATCAATGACTTTGAATTATCGATTAGTATTAACAAAGAGACAGACACGCACACAAGCTAACTCTGAAACAAACAATAAAATATTATTATGTTCTGAATTGTCTTCAAAGTCTTTTTGTACAAACGTACTGTCTCTCTCTCTCTCTGTCTTTGTCTGTCTCTCTGCCTGTCATTCTCTCTGTATGTCTGTCTCTCTCTGTCTATCTTTCTGTCTCTCTCTCTGTGTCTCTCTTTCTGTCACTCTCTGTTTATCTCTTTCTGCCTCTCTCTGTGTCTCTCTTTTTCTTTCTCTCTCTGTCTCTCTTTCTGTCTCTCATTATGCCTCTCTATGTTCCCATCTATTGTTCTTTCTGTTTCTGTTTCTCTCTCTCTGTCTTTGTCTGTGTCTCTGCCTGTCATTCTCTCTGTATGTCTGTCTCTCTCTGTCTCTGTATCTTTCTGTCTCTATCTCTCTCTCTGTCTCTCTTTTTCTGTCTCTCTCTTCACGTCTTTCTCTGTTCCCTGTCTTTCTTACTGTTTTACTGTGTCTTTCTCTCTGTCTTTCTCTCTGTCTCTATCTCTCACTGCCTCTCCCTCTCTCTAATAGAAAAACGTGAGTCATATGCATTATCAGCTTTTATGGGGTCTATTGTTAGCTGCTATTCAGACACAGATGAGTTTATATCTTTGAGTGATATAAAGGTTCATGTTGTGTACCCATTACTGGAGCTAATATCCCCACCCCATCCCTGTCTATCTATCCACATGTAACCTTCTGCTCACATGTTCCCGATAGCCTAGCGATGATTGCGGATAATCGATAACCCCCTTACCGTTCGGGTCATATCGATGAATGCATCTTTTATTGTGTCGGGGTTTTGTTTCGTTCGATCCAGGCTTACAATCCAAAAAAGTTTTTACTTTTAGAGTGCAGAGACACAATCAAACCAATCTCTCCCAAACAACAAACACAAACACGGGGAACAAATCTGTAGTCTATTTACATTTCATTTGCAGCTGCTGGTTCCTATCTGGTAATCCAACGGGGCAGCACTGCTGACTTTTTAAACACCTCACGCCATCTGTCTGTCCTCTGCTGTTCTCCGGGGACATTGGCTAAGGTTACTTTGGTCCATTCCGTTCTATTTTTTTTCTTAAATACTCATTTCCTATTCTGTCTAAATCTATCTAATTACTTTTCTAATGCGTATTCACAAATACAAATGTTTCATAGATGAGTGACACTTTTACAAATATGGCGAAATATTGAGAATAAGTCTTGATACAGTAAATTATATTGTTAAAGAAATAGTGTTTCGACAGTATTTACAAACACCCCGATAGGAGTGCGAAGGTTGAGCTTGTATCTGTTCCACCAGATCAGGAATTTCAGTAGCACAACGAATGCCATCTTCTGCATCAAGCATCTTCTGAATTTGGACTTTATAATTAATAAGCTGGAATGTTTGCAAAGATTTGTTCTTGGAAATGGAAGAAGACGCAATAAAATCTCAAACAGAACTGGATGTAACATATTTTGAAGACCAAGTCAGGTTCAAGTCTGCTTGTTACAGCACGTTAGAATGGACAAAAAAAAAACCCAACAAAACACAACTTCCAGTGATGAATAGATACAATCCAAATTTTCAGGGGTCTTTAGCGACCCCTGGCATTTTGTCATTGGACCCCTAAAAGGGGTCGCGACCAATAGGTTGAGAACCCCTGGTCTAGGCCATTATTGCTCCTCTCGCGTTTTAGATCTATTTCAATCGTTATTGACCTATTTTACAATTATGATTTTTGTTGGAAGTTGTTCGTCTATCTCTCAGAAAAACTTTCGTCTATAGTTCGCACTTGGAAGTCTATGATGACCTACTTATGTCGTCCAGTAGTCTGAAGTCTGGCTTTGCATTTCTGTTCTTCGTATGTGGAGCTTATCTGATTCCGGAATGCTAGGGTACCCGTACTTTTTGGGCAAACTGTTGTAGCTGCATCCAGTGTTGATAACTGTAATTTCTGTTCAAAAGCTTTCGCTATTTTTGGTATCTTAAGTAAATTTTGCTTTACTGCTTACAGTGCGGTGCTATGATGATCTGTTGTTTGCAATAGTCTTTAAAGAGGCAGACTCAAAATCTCTTAATGACGCTTGGCAAGTGTTCAATTGTTTGCCTTTGTCTTTGCCAATCCTGAGTTCTTTGAGTGAGCTGACCAAAAAGAGGTCTCTGTAGGATCTGAGATATCTTTATTCTCGAGACTAGGCCTGGTCAACTAAGTCGAGACTTCATCAAGCTTGTATTTATATTTTACAGGCCCAGTTCTTTTGGACGACTTCTGTATCAGGCGTATTACCCAGAGAGCGATGTATGGTTACCGTTTTTTACGATTTAACTCTTTCTCTCCTGAAATGACGATACCAACGTTGATTCCAGTAGAATGTGATAAATAATTACGGAGAGAAAGAGTTAGTACCTTTTAGTAATCGTTAAGACATCAGTCTGTTGCATCGTCTTTGTCGATTCCTCTCTGTCTTTTGCCCTGACCTGAATCTCTTGCAATGACAGGCCCGTTCATTCTTTCACGTTGTTTTCCCATCACTTTCTCTATCTGCTTCTTCTTCTTCTTTTCCTGGTACTGTTCCCTGTACAATGTCAACTTTTGAAATAACGTCTGAAATCTACTAGATACTAAGCATAATATCGTCATACAAAGAGTGCTAGGTTCTCTTTCTGTTGCAAAGGCTATAACATAATAAATATTATTGTTAAAATTCTACTATATGATCTAAAACTCGTTGTCCTGGTCATTTTACATTCCCCTGTTTCTTTTGTCATTTGTTCACGCGGCTGACGAATCGCCAAATTTGCTTTTGCCAACATAAGTTACATAATTCAATAGAGTTCAATGAAGTTACTAAACTCTGGAAGTCTGGATGGGGAAGAAAAAGCTTTTAATGGGGTTCTCATGCAAGACTTTGCATGAACGGATTAGCTGATCAAAAATCTGAACAGCAAATCTTAGCACAAACTGATTAGGAAGACTATATTTAGAAACTGTATGCCAAATCTTAGCACAAACTGATTAGGAAGACTATATCTAGAAACTGTATGCCAAATCTTAGCACAAACTGATTAGGAAGACTATATCTAGAAACTGTATGCCAAATCTTAGCACAAACTGATTAGGAAGACTATATCTAGAAACTATGCCAAATCTTAGCACAAACTGTAATGTAAGCATTATAGAAAATCATATACCAACTAAATACACATCAAACAAAATAAATAAATGCTGGTTTAATAATAGACTAAAGAAGCTTTGTAAACAGAAAGAAAACCTATATAGAAAATTTAAAGAAACCAAGGCAGAAAGAATTTACAAAAAGTATATAAAAATTAAACACTAAACCCAAAAAGTAAGCAGACAGCTGCAGAATGAATACATAAACAATGTAATATCTAAAGATAACAACAAAAACCTATGGTCATACATTAAGTCTAAGAAAATGATAACAACAGGCATAGCGCCATTAAAAGATGAACATAACATAATACATAATGATAATAAAACTAAAGCAAACATCCTAAACAAATACTTTGCATCAGCAGTCTCAGCCCCAGGAGACCAAGACATATTACTGAATTTGAACCAAGTAGACAACATAGAAGATATAGTAGTACAAGAAAATGGAATTCAAAAACTATTAGCCAACACCAAACCAAATAAAGCGTCTGGACCTGATGGTATTCCAGCTAGATTACTCAAAGAACTAAGCAATGAGCTAGCCCCAGTGTTCAAAATACTCTTTCAGGCTTCACTTAACCAGAGCAGAGTACCAAAGGACTGGAAAGAAGCTAATGTCACCCCCCCCTATTTAAAAAAGGAGAAAAATCTGACCCAGGAAACTACAGACCAGTATCACTAACCAGCATCACATGTAAAATCCTAGAACACATAATATGTAGCAACATCATAAACCACTTAGACAAACAAAATGTCCTCACACCATACCAACATGGCTTTAGGAAATATAGATCATGTGAAACACAACTAATAGGACTAATTGATGATTTTTCTAAAGGTTTAGATAATAGTGAACAAATAGATGCTATCTTACTAGATTTTTCTAAGGCTTTTGACAAAGTTCAGCACCATAGTTTGCTCAAAAAATTAAAATATTTTGGCATTAATGGTCCACTGTATCAGTGGATTAAAGATTTTCTGATAGGGAAAGAACAAACTGTAATAATAAATGGCTCTAAATCAACACCGATAACAGTAAACTCAGGTGTACCTCAAGGAACAGTCTTGGGTCCACTACTATTTTTTATTTACATAAATGATTTACCAAATTGCATTACTTCAGGAACAAAAGTCAGATTATTTGCAGACGATTGCGTAATATAAAGAACAATAAAAACAGCACAAGACACAGATATTTTACAAAGAGAATTAGATGAATTACAGAAATTGGAATCAAATTGGAGCATGTCTTTCCACCCAGAAAAATGTCAGTTGTTAAGAGTAACAAAAAAACTAAAACAAATTAATTCCACTTATCTTATTCATGGCAAACCAGTAACACAGACTAAAAACGCAAAATATATTGGTGTTATAATAAATGAAAAACTGTCATGGAATCCACATATTGATGAAACTATAAAAAAATCAAACAAAGCATTAGGATTTATTAAAAGAAATTTCTATAAATCAAATAAGAACATAAAACTAAAATGTTATTTAACCTTGGTTAGGCCAATAATAGAATATGCATCCTCCGTTTGGGACCCCTCAACTCAAGAAAACATTAAGAAACTGGAACAGACACAAAATAGAGCAGTGAGATTCATAACAAACGAATATTCACATTTGACTAGAGTAACACCATTAGTAAAATCACTAAATTTAGAAAACCTTCAGGACAGAAGACTCAAAAGTAAAGTAGCAATTATACATAAAACACTGAACCATAATCTTCAAATACAAAAGAAAATTTAATAAAATACTCTGAAAGACACAAAGATAAAGGCACATTCCTCGTCCCATATGCTAGGACAAATTTGTACAAATACTCCTTCTTCCCTAGTGCTATTAGAGCATGGAATGGGTTGCCTGAGCTAGCTAGGAAAACCAGTGACTTGGCAGAATTTAAGTCATTGATTAATATGCATGACTAAAATGCATGACGCGTAGGACGTTTTCATCTTTTTTTTTTAAGTAACGTCTGTATTATATAAGATAAGATAAACTGATTAGGAAGACTCTATCTAGAAACTGTATGCCACGAAACAAGAACAGGAGAAAGCTGTCACTGTAAGAAAAGAATCTGATGACAACTTTAAACACTTTAAGCCTTCATTAACAGCATCTCGTGAGACGTAATAGACAACATTCAAAATGTTAACTCCCTTGCCAAGGGGAAATAACTCAACATGTGACAGCATGCACTTAAATGCATTAACACCGAAAATTGTCCTGATACACACACATGCAGTGAGAAAGAGAAGGAGAGAGAAGGTGGTGGGGGGGGGGGGAGGGAGATCGGGATAGGGAGAGAGAGAGAGACAGAGAGAGTAAATTTTTTTTAAAAATATTTTCTCACTTCACTTCCTAAACCAAAACTTGTGCTTGTATTTTCATCCTTGGCTGTTCCGAAAGGCTTCAAATGAACTCTCGCGATTTCACCTTTGCACTATAGGAGCAAAAGTACATTGTAGTCGACATCCAGCATCTAAACATTTAGTACAGTTGCACCAGAGTCAACATCTCGACCGCCCTCCTTCCTATACCCCTCCCCTTGCATCCCATTACTTCTTTCCGCTCTCCCACGCTTAACCCCCCCCCCCCTTTATTTTTTTTTTGGGGGGGGGGGGGGGAGGGGATAAAAGGGGGGGGGGCGGTCATTGTGTACATATTGAGTATACAAAAGACATTCGTATTATAAACAGTATGTAATTTTCTTTTATGTTTCAGAATACTTTAGGACAAGTAAAACGTTTTCACAGATGTACCTATATACAGGTGAGCACTGAAATGTGATTGTGTCTGTGTCTTTTTGAAAATAATTTTAAGTGTTTTTGTTTCATATTCATATCAGTGTTTGGATTGATTTCTGGAAAAAAGGCTTTCGTCTTTTAATCCTACCAAACACTTGTTCCGTATTGTTTTAATATATGTTTCCTGTTTTGTTTTTTTCCCCTGTGGCTCTAGTTCTCAGCCGTGTGATTGTCAAAAGAGTTAAGCCGAAACCTCTTCAAACTCTAGGCGTGTAAGCCTGCTTGAACAAGCGTTCTGTCTGGAAGAGGTCCAAGTCAATGCCTATGTAAGGCATTGCTATTTCCGGTATTTCTAGAACTCCGGGTGCATGGACTAGAATGCATGGGCGAAGGCCGAGCACACCGGGAACCCCCGCCATTTCCCCATGTTTTACCAAGCTAACCCTGCGGGATTCGCCATTAGTGTAACGGTCCCTTGAGGAAAGGCGCATGGATTATCGACAGGGACGTGGAAGCTCTCTTTCAACTCCTCACCATGCAATGGGACAAGCTCTCGCATTCCCTGGACACTCCCACAGGAGTTTTCTTTTGCTATTCATTTAATCACTTTCTCTAGCGATCGTTTCCACCCGAGTGTCACAGATCTGCCACATCAGCTAAAATATTCGTAGTGGACACTGTTTAACGAATCGCTACCTGACCGTGTGGTATGCGCTTTGGACTGTCGTTCTGGACTGTCGTCTCCATAATCCCTGGGTTGAGCCCTACCCTTCCCCCCCTTCCCCCCCCGCCGTCCGGCGGAAGGTTTGGGTTAGTACTAACTATCAATTCTGGAAGAACACACGAAATATGTCAAACAACACATTTACTAGCGTCACAAATCTTAATCTAGCCAGTGCCAGAGTCCGACTCTTAGTTCAAATCTTGTGCTTAAAATAATATTGTTTTAACTCTTCTTTCACACCCACTCACACGGTGCGTACCAGCGCACTGTTCAACACAAACGATGAACAAATCTAGTGAGGAACGAGAAACATGCTGGATTCCGGCTGGATTTCGGCTAAGTTTTAGGGAAGTATGAAGAACTCTAGGTGCTGATGGTGGAATTGTCTCTGTTTGTTTTATTTGTTAGTTATTGAACCAATTCAGTGTCTTTCGTTGACTGCTTGTCCTAAATTTATAGCAATATGTAGTTCCCCTTTCAGACCTTGTGGTCTATAGGTCATCAGTTTCTGCGTCGTACGGTTAACGGGGGTTTCATGTGGCCAGCACAACGACCTACCGCCTTAACTTTCGGAAGCCAAGCGCTTTACCGCTCAGCCACCGTGCCTCCTATAACATTATGTAGGATTCAAGAAATTAAATAAATATAGTTTTGGAATAAGGAAATTATTTATAATGTTGTGTTTATAAAATAAAATAACAAATTAAAACTGGCTTATGTACGAATCTTAAGTGTTAGCATTAGCTTGCCTAAGAGGGGGGAGGGCTAGTATAACAGAAGTCTATGTACAGACATTGCAAGAAAATGTCAAAGCTGTGTGATGATTCCAGCAATAACGATTTTCTATTCATGGCGATGAGTCATGCAATGCTCCCCCCCTCCCCGACTCAACGCAAACACATACGCAAGCCTCGTCAGGGACAGAAATCCCCTCTCTCGGTATAGTCGTTGCCCACTGTCTGCCTGCTTCAAACAGTATACATACACACGCTTTTAACAGGGGCGTAAACATCTAGCTGGTCAAAGAGGGATGTACTGCAAAGAAGTGTAGCTGGTGGGGGGATCTGTGGAAAGATTAAAATGAAAGACCAACAACTTATTTCGTTCAAGGCACTTTAAGAACTTAAAATGTGAACATTAAAAAAGCGAAACATAAAGCTACTTTAAAAAGGTATATCTCAGGGGATAACTACATACTTACAACTATAGATCTAAATAATGTACAAGATATTTCCCTTTTTCGATATCAAACAAAATAATTAATTACCAATAATTAATAAACTAATTCTTTAATTTTTTTATTGATTAATGTTATGTTAAGTGCAATACATAATTGTTTGAATTTTCAACTTGATGAAAGAATAAGTCTGGGAGAAATAAAGTGTATAATTATTTAAGTGGACAATACACCACATCTGTGACTAGTGAAGGATTACTATCCCTTGTTGGTATCAAAACAAAATAAAATAATATGTAATTAACTAATTGGTTAATCTTCATATTGATTCATGTATTGTTTTTGGGAAAGAATAATAGTGCAAAGTTTCAACTTGGCCCGACTATGTATGTGGGAAAAATAACGTGGTCAATTTCGTGATCGAGCGGACACAGTGAGTTGATAGAAGCTAAAGTAAATTTAAATACATTCCGGCTTAATACGACGCCTCTGGCACTGTCTGCCTCGACGTGCTGGGCTGTCGTTAGGGTGTCTCGATCGTCCCGGGTTCACACCCTGCCCGCCTTTATATCCGTCGTCCTGCCAGGGGTTCGGGCTAGGATATAGATAATCTTGAACTCTGAAGGTACATCCGAAAAAATGTAAAATAAGTTATGGGCTCTTCTGTAGCAATGAACTAGCTTTGATTGATATCACCGTGATAGATTAAGTTCAGATCCAAATGTTAGCATTGCATTCTTACGTGGCATGGCTTCATGGGCCATATATAGCCCGCGGATTGTAGTTATGGTCATCACAGCTTTAAGGATATACGAAACTAAGACCTGGCGTCAAACCTGTGAAATCTGCGGGAGTCTTCAAACTAAACCATGTTTCTGTTTCACAATTAATTTTTTTTTTGAAGTGCTCAGTATTTTCCGGTTGAGTACTATCGTGACATAAGCAAGAAAAATATCAAACGGTGGACATCATTTAGTATCGATCCAGTTTGAGCGGTTTTCTCATATTCGATACTGAGCCATTAAAAAGAATGTGTAGGTCTTAAAAGCAAACACACAATCACACTCGCTCAAACACATACTAACGTCTAGGGTAATAGACTACTACGGGATCTATTTTTTGGATGGACCAACATACAATAGAAAAAGAATTGCGGGGGGGGGGGGGGGGGAGATATCTTCCGGGATTGCAGCTTTATCAGCGAAAATAGAATCAAGGTGAAGGTCGTCCAGCTTTCCAGGAAAATACTCGATACTGGTGTGTAAAGGCCGAGGAGCGATTATGACACTGTGAAGTATCGTCCATCTTTCGTCTCTGGTGGATTTTTTGTTGTTGTTGTTGTTCATCGTATTTTTGTATTTACGGTTAACGACAATCTTACAGGTCTGTTTCTTTTCTGTCTCTTTTCTGTTTCTTTTCTGTTTCTTTTCTGTTTCTTTTCTGTTTCTTTTCTGTCTCTTTTCTGTTTCTTTTCTGTTTCTTTTCTGTTTCTTTTCTGTCTCTTTTCTGTCTCTTTTCTGTTTCTTTTCTGTTTCTTTTCTGTTTCTTTTCTGTTTCTTTTCTGTTTCTTTTCTGTCTCTTTTCTGTCTCTTTTCTGTCTCTTTTCTGTCTCTTTTCAGTTTCTTTTGTCTCTTTTCTGTTTCTTTTGTCTCTTTTCTGTTTCTTCTGTCTCTTTTCTGTTTCTTTTGTCTCTTTTCTGTTTCTTTTGTCTCTTTTCTGTTTCTTTTGTCTCTTTTCTGTTTCTTTTGTCTCTTTTCTGTTTCTTTTGTCTCTTTTCTGTTTCTTTTGTCTCTTTTCTGTTTCTTCTGTCTCTTTTCTGTTTCTTCTGTCTCTTTTCTGTTTCTTTTGTCTCTTTTCTGTTTCTTTTGTCTCTTTTCTGTTTCTTTTGTCTCTTTTCTGTTTCTTTTGTCTCTTTTCTGTTTCTTTTGTCTCTTTTCTGTTTCTTTTGTCTCTTTTCTGTTTCTTCTGTCTCTTTTCTGTTTCTTCTGTCTCTTTTCTGTTTCTTTTGTCTCTTTTCTGTTTCTTCTGTCTCTTTTCTGTTTCTTCTGTCTCTTTTCTGTTTCTACTGTCTCTTTTCTGTTTCTTCTGTCTCTTTTCTGTTTCTTCTGTCTCTTTTCTGTTTCTTCTGTCTCTTTTCTGTCTCTGTCTCTTTCCTTTCTCTCTCTCTCTCATTTTCTCTCTCTCTTCTTTCTCTCTCTTTTTCTCCTTATCTCTTACTTCTTTCTTGTTTTCTTTCTCTCTCTTCCTTGTTCCCTCTTATCACTATCTCTTGTTCCCTCTCTTCTCTCTCTCTCTTCTCTCTATCTTTCCCACTTCTATCTTTTCTGAGTCTTGCCCTCTTCTATGTTCTCTCTATCATACCCTCTTCAATGTTCTATCAGTCCTCCTCTATGTTATCTCTATCATTCCCTGTTCAATGTTCTATCAATCCTCCTCTATGTTATCTCTATCATTCCCTCTTCAATGTTCTATCAGTCCTCTCCTATGTTCTCTCTATATTTCCCTCTTCTATGTTCTATCAGTCCTCTCCTATGTTCTCTCTATCTTTCCCTCTTCTATCTTTTCTCTATCTTTCCCTCTTCTATCTTTTCTCTATCTTTTCCTCTTCTATCTTTTCTCTATCTTTCCCTCTTCTATCTTTTCTCTATCTTTCCCTTTTCTATCTTTTCTCTATCTTTCCCTTTTCTATCTTTTCTCTATCTTTCCCTCTTCTATCTTTTCTCTATCTTTCCCTCTTCTATCTTTTCTCTATGTTCCCCCTCTCAATCTTATATATTGTTACATGCTTGACAATGTTAATATTGTTACAAAGCAGTCGAAACGCGTGTAACTATATAGCATTCTTAGTTCAAGTGTAACTTTTTTACTATGTAACATTTTCTACCTTTACATAATATCTCTTTGGTTCTGGGAAGTACGTTATTTTTTGTTTGTTAGCGCTTAAAGTGCAAAGTGTGCCGAACAACGCTGGCATCGTTGTTTTTGTCTTTACGATGTGGCGTTACTTAACGATTAGGAGGGCCAGAGTATCTAGTGACTCACTGGTACGTGTTTTTAGTATTTTCTGGAATATTCTCCGATATTGGGGGCACGGAAGTGGCCTTTTAAAAAGCTGATCGCTGCTTGATTGCGGAAATGATACTGTGAGAATGTGACAATTTAATGTCACAAGGAAGGATTTTTTTCTCTTTAAACTAAGGGGGTTAAGAGGGTCGTTTGCGTTATGTGACTAAAATTTTAATTTTGGTGTCATTTTCTCAATTAAAACCATTGGTTATAATCTCAACTTAAGCCAGTTTGAGCTAGGGGTCATAGTTTCAGTTTAAGGCAGGGGTCATTATCTCAATTTCAACTAGGATTTATAATCTTTTTTTAAACATCTTTTTATAAACCAAATGTCATAATCTTAATTTAATCCAGGGCTCAATCTCTGTATTAATATAGTTTATGTGTATATTTATTTGACTGTTACACCATTAGTTAAAGTACGACATTTGTTGTTACTAAGCTCTAGTCATGTTCATTAGGGTGGCCCTTATTTTTGAACTTTTTATTTTCTAACCTCTGACCCTCCAGAAAGTGTCCTTATGATAAGAAAACATTGTTTGCAAAATTTTACGCAGATATTTAATCATTTAGGGGTAGCTCAATAACATTGAAGTTTACAATAGGCACTCATTACTCAGCAGCATGACATGTGAAGCAATATTGCATCATCATCATGTAATTAATATGTGTGATGCAACATTGCATCATCTAAGTAACAACTCTAGGTGATGCAACATTGCATCATCTATTTAATATGTCTGATGTAATATTGCGTCAGCCTGCAGTGTTGTGTATTACCTAAGCAAGCATGCGATTACATGACAGACTGTCATTGTTAAGTGGTCTCTTTCACACTGTCAGTGATGTAAAGCATTTTTGTTTAATTAGTTGAACAGTGAACACTTCAGTGAACACTCATCTTTTTAGTGTTATTATGGCTTCTGTAAGTACCACCACCAAAAGCAGAAAACCTGTGTACTTATTGGAGAAGTTTACAGAAGAAATCAGAGGTCAGAAGTTGCCCTCAAACCGGCAGGCTCTTGGACACTTCCTCTTTCTGCACCTACAACAGAAGAAGACTGTCCGCGAATCATCAACGCTTACTGTTGATGAAATTGAACAATTCTGGAACCGTGCACGAATTCCGGTTCGTCATAAGCAGGATTCAATCAAGAAGATTGAAGTATTGTTTGATCAATGGCGATCTCTCAAGAAAAATGCCTCGAGACGAACAGATACACAGCAAAGGAATGAAGAGCAATTCACAGAATTGTTTGATGATCTGTTTGATATAGCCCATGGTGAGGCAATGAGTATGATAAAAATTGATGAGGATAAAGAATTTCTAATTGCACAGAGAGAAAAGGGGCGTAGAGGCGGCATGTCATCAGTGGATACTGTATTAGCGAAGAAAGAAACAAAACAGCATCAGAAGTTAATTAAGGAGCAGGAACGTCGATATAAATCTGCTTCTGAACAGGACAGTTTGCAGGAACAAGTTAGTATTGACTGTAGCAGCAGTAGCAGTAGTGATGACGACACTGATAAAGATGTTTCATATCATTTGGCCAGTGGTGTTACCAGTTCCGAGTTACCACCTGCAGCAAAACGTGGTCGACAAACTATTATGACACCCGACCTGGCAGCCTTCCTAGATCGCAACAAGGTATCCGATCGGGCTGCTGTAATGATTGTTGGTGAGACAGCGAAATCACTCGGGCAGGACATTAGTACACTGACTCTCAACAGGAGTAGTATTCAGCGCCAGAGACAGCACTGCCGAGCAGAATGTGCAGAGAAGATTCAACAAAGCTTTCAACCTGGTGGTGTACTGGTCGTTCACTGGGATGGCAAGCTTCTACCTGATGTCAGTGGTCAGGAAATGGTGGACCACTTGCCTATACTGGTGTCTTCTACCGATGGGGATGTACAGATCTTCCACAGGGATTCCTTCATTTACCCGCCGAACAGTGGGCTCAGAGTGAAGACTACCAGGCTGCAGCCAAACGTGTTCACCATCTTACAGTCATTAATGATCATGCTGAAAGGGGAGTCGCTCTAGTGGAACAGTTTTCCGGACGCCTCACCAAGAATGAAGAACAACTACAGTTCCTAATGCAGCTGGTCTCTGACAATCGCAAGCGGTACCCCAACGCACTGAAACGCTCATTAATGGATCACCAGTGACAGTTGGTGATAGACGCTTGACATTGTAAGCTACTTTATCGTTGCAATTTACTTTGTATTACATACTAGAAGTGAAATAAAAAAATCTGTTAATTTCAAGCATCTGCTAACATTTTGTATGGACTGTATTAGAAACGTGGACAGTGAGGTAAACTTTAGATCGCTTGAGCTACCACTAATTGTTAGAATTTCTTTCTGAAATTTTATGTGTAATGTTTTTGTACCATATGTAAGATAATAAGAGGGTCAGAGCTTAGTTTTTTTTAATTTTATTTTTTGCCTGTAAGTAAGGGCCACCCTAATGTTCATAAACTATATATGTATTTTTATTATTAGGTTCTAGCCCAGTATTTTATTTCTCACCTGTCACGAATGTGTGTTGTCTGCGTTTCTTTCGATTAGTGGGTTTAGCTTTCTTTTCATTCAGCAGACACAAGTGCTGGGCCTTAGCTCCAGATTTTAATAAAACGTTACTGACTGACGGAATAACTTCTGACACCATTTTTTGTCTTGGAAGTAAAGGGAAGGAGGTCAAAGAAGGGGAAAGAGGTGGGAATCGATTTAAGGCTCGAGGTGCGTGGAGACAACTCTTGAGAACGGTGATAGAAAAAGTAATGTTTATTTGTAGAGTCTTGTGTGAGTGCGCGCGTGTATGTCACTATTTGGTGTCATTTCTACTTTGTACAGTATTTAGCATCCCTCCGTTTCGTAGCTCGTGGTTAACATTGATGGCATAATCTGTCGGCACGCTAAGCACGCGCTTAGGGCACCACGGATAAGGAGGGGCACCCAAAAGTGTATTACTTTTCATTATATAATATTCAGATCGGCTCGCAAAGGTTAACAAATCCTATCACAGTTGGGTGGGGGGAGCAAGAAAGAAAAAAAAAGAGAGAGAGAGAGAGAGATGTGAAAGGACAAACTAGAGGATTAGTGAACCGTGTCACTCAGTCCAAGGTATAAGTTGACTAAGTTGACTTCACTCGCGCGGTATAAAAGGGGGAAAAATACAGTAGTGTCATAATTGTACCTGTTGATCTCGTAAAAAAAAACTATTGCTGCATTTAGTGTGTGTGTTTGAGAGGGTGTGTGTGTGTATGTGTGTGGGCTAACGAGTGTGAGAGAGAAGGACATTCAACAATTCTACACTTTACCCTAAAGCTGTCCTATAAAAGCTTGTCCAACAAAATGTTCTATCGTCATTTACTGTTTGAACTTTTCATAACCAGTACAAAAATACCGACTTTAATTTTAACCCTCTCGCTCCACAAGCTCTCCCCTTCCTCTCAACCCACTTTGAGATTGAACCAAAATAAAACGTTCACGGCGCAACTTAAAACATAAGTACTATAAAAACGAAGAATTTAACCAGGTCTTGGCCTTATAAAAGAACAATTTAAACTATAGATCTATAGTGATGACCACAGTGAAACATAGGCCTGCTGACATGTTAGTACCAGGGCCGGATTCAATAAAGGGACCTCTACGATAGGTAAAGATATATCCGAATTTCGACGGGCGAGAAACTTTTACTTTTTTTTTTTTTTTTTTGTAATCTTGTTGTTTTTATTTTCTTTCGCTTTTTTACCGCCGAAACTTTTAAATCTTACGTCTGCTGGCAACACTTTCGTAATAAAGAAGTTTCCGCTTGCGGCATCCTCCCAATAGGTAAATGCAGCTCTGGATTTCAGGAAATGCGGCACTAAGGGCCTTACCTCTACAAACTAAAAATATAAACTATTTTAAAATAAAATATTTCAATATTTTTTTTAATATATTAAATTTAAAAGTACTCTCTTTTTCTAATCATATATGGCATGCTTTTAGATATAATGCATGACTAGATGCATGACGCGTTGGACGTAATCATCTTCTTTTTTTGAAGTAACTTCTGTATTTTATAAGATTTTATAAGATAAGATAATATATAAGTATTATTATAAGTGGGATTTTTTAAAAAGCTTTTAAAAAAGTGTAGCGACCTCAAAAAAGATCCTGCACTGGGGTCTACGGTCCTGCGTGTGTGTGTTGGGTTTATATTGACTTTGACGATCCTAACAAATCCGTATAGTTCGTGTGGTATGCACTTTTGTCGGACACCTCGGTGGTTCCTGGTTCGAACCTTGCCCGCCACCATCCCCCCGACGTCATGGGCTAGGGCTGCTCAGGTGCAATAATCTTCTATTCCGAAGAAAAATCCGAAAGTTTTATAACAAACAAAACAGTAAGTAGGCCAACTTTGATAAGACAAGATACTTTTTATTGGTCCAAACAAATGGAAATTCCGTTTAACTACAATTGACCACCTCAGCGTAACTACTGCATTTTTATTGATCTATTTAGTAGGACAAATATTCTGTAAACATTGATATGTAAATTTTTAAATATATCAATTTTACGAACAAAAAATCCAGTTCTAGTGGAAAATACCCATCAATGGCAACACTGATTCTGGTATTGAAAAAAAACAAATCCACACCGATATTATTCTACCGTTGAGATAAATGGTAAGAAGCTAAAACGAGAATCTAAAAAAAAAAGTACAAAGCCTGCAATACACACATAGGTAAAGATGTGAAGAAAGAGAAGAAGACTTTACGAGGTCTCGTGAGACATTGACGTCTCATGTTTGCTTTGCTGAAAAGTGACATCTCGAGCGGCTGTGACATCTCGAGCGACTGTGACATCTCGCTCGACTGCGACGCTGACAGCATTCGATTGTCAAATAAACGAAGCCACCAAAAGAAGACCTTGACCCATTCACCGGAAATAATCCGAGTGAAATTCTTGCGTTTTTATAGTGACACTCCGTTAAGTAGTATTGGGGAGGGACATTTCAGGATCTCTGAAGTGTGTTGTCAGTTGGGAACATGTTCAAGGCGTAGGCATGTAGAATCTTGTGGAAAGGGCATGATATTTTGTGAGTACGCATCTTAAGAGTTCCTCTTTCAGACCTTACCATCTTTAGAGCAGAGGACGTAAAGTCATCTGATTCTGTTGCCGACGGTTACCGAGGGTGCCTTTACTTTTCCCTTACTAACGCCATTAAAGCTGGGTGAACTCAGAGGCGCCCTATTGTTCCCGAAATAAAAAATCCCATTCTTCGCCAGGCTTCGAACCCAAAGCCAAGCGTTTTACCACTCAGCCACCGCGACTCCCAAGTACACAATATTACTGTGAGTTTATTGAGTATTACTAGAAATGCGATGGGCTCTGCTACAATGGAATTAGATGATGAACACATCTTTGTATTTTCAAAAGTCCGGGAAATGTTCTTTATGTAAATAGATGACGAAGTTTATCTTTACGACCTCAAAATTTTAATCCTCAAGTAGAAATACAGAAACACATTAAACGCATACGTTTATATATATCAAGCAACAATACATATCATAATCCAAATTCAATAATAAATTCACAGAAGTAGACTTGACATGAAGTTTAAACAAATCAACTTTTTATTTCCGTCAAACTCCCTTCACGTGTGTACTGTGCAAAAAACTCGAAACTTCCTGTTTGCACTTCTCTTGCAACTATCGCGCTTAGACTACATAATACAATTGTTACGCAAACTTATAGTATCAAGAGAGACCTCAAAGAATTGAATTTTGTACATGATTCTGGATGTCAAGTCTTATTTTAATATGTTTTTCCTGGGTGAAATAAACCGCTTAGCGGCGGCTTGGCAATTATTATGGAGTGTGTGTATGTGTTGACAAATGTAATACACAAACTTTGTGGACTCGCTATAGCGTCCCATCCAGGCTTTTAACAGGGGAAACGTTGCTGATGAAAGCTGAGATAGAGGCTGAGTCGGACAGATGTTTGAATATTGAGGGATAAAAAAACAGCAGCTTCAAGTGAGCTTGGGAAACATAATCCATTAACTTCTTGTGATTTTATTTGCATTTTGAGATTATTGATACGGTACTAGGGTGGGCGGATTAGCTGTTTGTAGCTGAAATCAACACGCCTACTATTCAACATGTATCACGTCTGCTTTGGTGACGATATCGTTTTGAGCATAGTTATTGCCCTTGTTTTTATCTTTCTTTTTATTAGATGATCCATAGTCGCTTCATGACTAAGGGAAACGCTCTTTGGTCTACTTTCATTCTTTTCTTTATTTTTTAAGAGTTATAATCTTTGCTTATTATAAACAAAAAATGATAATGTGAATCTTACATCTAGGTTGTGTTGTAAAAGAGAAATAGTTTTTAAAAAGTGAACTAGTCCTGATATCTAGAATAATGTACGCATTGGTGCCCACATTAAGGCTAATTGTCGTGCGGTATGTCCGCCGGACTGTCGTATGGTTGTCTCGATGGTCCCGGGTTCAAGTCCTGCTCGCTGCCATCACCCGTCGTCCTGCTGGAGATTTGGACTTGGAAGTAGATTATCTTAATTAACTCTGATGAAACACCCGAAACATGTCAAATAGTTATTTGACAAGCGTTAGAGGGACGTCTCTTATAGTATAATTTAAAGACGTCTCTACAAAAAAAAAAATTAATAATTATCTTAACTTGGACCAGTTTCTCGATTGTTCTATTTTGCGTTTAAGAAAAAAATAATTAAGTATATTTACATACATTTGCATCAGTGTGTTAACTGCACATTTTCAGTCACTAGTGAAGTTTGCTATATTTTATATCAGCCCTCTCGCCATCTTAACCTTTAAAACTCTAAATCAGAATATCATTTTTTGACATTAAGCACTCCCCCTCTCCCTGCCCACCCCTCCCCTCTTTTTTTTTTCCCCTCCCCGCACTTAGCCGCCCAGCTGATCTACAACCTCAAGGCGCCTTCCTGTAGTGTTCTATGGAAATTTGACATTAAATAAACAAAGGGGGAAGAAATATTAATGGCTTTATTTTCAAACATTCATGTTCGCTTAAGGCAGTTCCCGTATTTTTATGGAAACCCATTAGCGCTATCGAAATTAGGTCAACGGTTCACGAGGAAGCTATTAGTATTAGCGCATACATCTGATTATAAAATAAAAGCTGACATTGGTTTGATAAGTCTTTCATTCTCAATGGCTACAAGTACGCATTTATGAGACATTATCATCGATTACGAAGATTAGGAATGAGTGCAGTATTTTATGTGAACACGCAAAACCCACTTGCGACCTACATATTTTGCCCTAAATCATATAGACGAAGCCGTTTTTCTACGGGGATCTATTTAAGTTTTCTTTTAGTAATATGAGTATTTGTTCGGTTAGGGCTTTTCTGTGGGCCAAAAATGTATGTCCAGGGACTCTCGTTAGACTCTTCAGCTGTCTCTTTTAGAGGCCATATGCTGGCTGATACTTTCCTCTTTACCAGTGAGTGACAAATGGCGCCTGGGTTGAACTTCATAGCCCTTCTGGGGAGTTTGAGTTTAGGCAGATCGGAACAATTTAGGCCATGTCGTCCTTCTCGGGAGGGGAGTGCTAATACCAGTCGATGACTTGTAGCACCTAACTGCTGGTAGACAACTAAACTGTTGAAGACATAATATATCTTAACTAATAAAACTTCAGATGACTTGAATAACTTCCTTGTGAACAAAACTAAATATAACTTTATAATATAGACAAAATCAACTTGTGATAAAATGAAATAAATCTAGTAGACTCTAGTAACAATATCTTTTAACAAAATCTAACTCGCTACAATACCACAACCATTCTGTCTCAAGTCCTGTAGTAGTCTGTCCTAAGACCAAAAAATGCCACATATGTTGCATCATTCGCAACCAATCGCTAACCTCTTCCCATCGTCACCATAGAAACGCACACACACACAATACATAAAAAAAAGGGGGAGGGGGCACCTCTGTTGAATGGTAAGTATATCTTCTGATCTGTCCACATCAGCGTCAAGCAGAATATGGTTAATTGTAAGGTAGTTTGACGAGCCTTACATAACTTTAAGATATATTGTTTTTACTTCGATGTTGACACCAGGACACCTGCATTCACAAATTGGTATGACACTGTTTCCATAGATATACACTGGCATTTTTTTTTTACGTACGTAATTCCTTCATTGCTATTGCTTCGTCATTTTTAAGTTTCACTTTCAGACCTTGCTATGTGCTTTGCCTGGTTGTCGAGGGTGTCATGTGGATAACACAACGACCAACATGCCCAAGTAATGTTAAGTATCCATTAGAGCTAGGTCAGCGGTTCTCAACCTTTTATGCTCGGCGACCCCTTTTTACAACCCCCCCCCCCCCCCACTCTGTTGCGACCCCTTCCACGCAAACACATGCAGCAATAGAAGAATAGACAATAACAATCCATATTTTCGATGGTCTTAGGCGACCCCTGGCAAATCGTCAATGGACTCCCAAGGGGGTAGCGACCCACAGGTTGAGAACCCCTGAGCTAGTTGGACTTAGGAACAACATGAAAATCTTCATTGGGACTTGAACCCAAGACACTTCAGTTCGCAGTCAAGCTCTTTACCACTCAGGCCTCACGTCCCTAAACTTCTATAGGCTTACCATTAAATGTATTTATATGTGTCCATACATAAATGCTTACATTGCCAGAAATGATTCTTTTGTAAGATGTTTGTAAAATGTTTTACAAGTTTTGGGTGTTCCTTCAGAGTTGAAAATAATTTACTTCCTAGTCCGATCTACCGCAGGACGACGGGGGATGGGAGCAGGCAGGGTTTGAACTCAGGACCATCGAAAATTACGAACGACAAACCGCACGACCAGGCAGCCAGACCAATGTTTTATACAGTGAAGTCAACATTGTCGCCGAGTTTACAACAGCATCATATTGATGCCCTGTAAATTTAGAATATTTTAATAAATAAACTAGTACGTGTCGACCATAAAATCATCACTAACTGTAATTACGTTATATTCTTATAATCGATTTTGTATAAGTTGAAATGATGTACATTATATTCATACATATTATGCTTGGCATCCTTGTCAGACAGGATACCAGCGACTGAGAAATGCATCACCACACAGTAAATTCATTTAAGGGTCGATAACTTTGTCTGTAGCATGTTTATGCATGTGTGTGTGTGTTTGGGATGAGGATTATGGAGGGGGAGGATGTGGTAGTGCTTAAGGAAATCACGTTCCCGTTGACCCATCAGAAGATAACGTGGTCAAGCGTCCACTAGCTACCATTCTCCAGGGGTTCAAATGGTCAGTGTACAAGTGATATCGACCCCCATGTATGGCTCGAAGTTGATGTTAAGGTCCCTGGAGTTCGTTTTTCCTCGAGACCTTTAAGACCTTTAGAGCTCGTCGGTTCTGAAAGAAATCAATTTAGCATAGAGACGACCCGATGAGAAATAGGATTGCTTGCACAATGCTGTAGGACAAAGAACAAAACAAGAAAATATTTTAAAAAAAAACAACAACAAAGTTTATAATATATAAAGCGAACTTTTATTAATTAGTTTGGATCTGCCATATAATTAAATGTTTAATAGATCTAGACTAACAATAAAAAAGCATTTCTAAAAATATGAATAAAAAAATTGGGGAAACGACCTGAATTCAGACTCATGGCTCAAGCATGGCTTCTCAAGCCAACACGGTAACCACTCAGCAAGAGGAGAGCTTAAATTATGAATATGGAAGATTGTATAATTATCTATTGTTTCTATAGTCTCGACCTATCTCTCATGTTTGTGATCACTAAGACTCAGACGACAACCTATAAAAGGAACTAATTCAGCTTATACCACCACTTAAGTCAATAACAATATCTTTCCCTTGTTCGAAATACTAAACAAAATAATTTATTACCAATAGTTAAATAACTAATTTTTTAATTTTTTAAAATTGATTCTTGTGTTATCAGGTAAAAGAAATAATTGTGCGAAATTTCAGTTTGATCCGAAGCAGGCTATTCCAGCTGGAGCTAGTGTCGTTTGTCTTGCTTTTCTTTTCTGGCGTTTTTCTTCTGCCAGCGTTGTTCTTTTTTCCTCAGCAACCTGTGCGCCAGTTTTCACAGCGCGACGCCATGATGCCTGGGTCTATGCTGAACGCCTTCAGAGAAGCTTTGAGGGTGTCCCTGAAGCGCTTTCTTTGACCACCTTGCGAGCTCTTTCCTTCCCTTAGTTGGCCATACAAGAGTCGTTTAGGTATGCGATGGTCTTCCATTCTGTAGACGTGACCTGCCCATCGCAGCTGGGACTGCATCAGGATTGTGTGGATGCTTTGCAGACACGCTCTTCGAAGGACTTCTGTATCTGGTATTTTGTCTTGCCATTTGACATTTAGCATTTTTCTCAGACATGTCGTGTGGAAGTGGTTTAGTTTTTTTGCATGTTTACTGTACACTGTCCATGTTTCTGAGGCATAGAGCAATGTAAGGAGGATGACGGCTCTATAGACCCCTAGCTTTGTGTTTGTGGTGATACCACGTCTTTTTCAGACATTTGTAGACAGTCTGCCATAGGATGCACTGGCCTTGGCGATACGCAGGTCGATTTCACTATCGATTTTTTCATTTCTGGAGAGTGTGCTGCCAAGATATGTGAATTTATCCACTGCGTTTACATCCTGTCCATTTATAGTGATGCTTGGATCCGAGTAGGCTTTCCCAGGAGCAGGTAGATATAAGACTTCAGTCTTGTTCGTATTGATGGTAAGGCCAAAGTCGGAGCATGCTCTTGAATAGTCACTGACGATGCTCTGCAGATCGTTTTCAGAGCAGGCATTTAGGGCACAGTCGTCAGCAAAAAGCAAGTCTCTGATTACTGTTGCATTTGTTTTTGATTTTGCTTTAAGCCGCCTCGGGTTGAATAGGCCACCATCAAATCTGTATGATATATTTATCCCGTAGTTTTCTCTATTTGTGAATGCATCTGTCAGCATAGCGGAGAACATGATACTGAACAGTGTAGGTCCTAGGACTCAGCCTTGTTTTACCCCGTTAAATACTTCGAAGGGCTCTGATGGTTCTCCACTTTCTTGGACACGAGCCTTCATGCCATCATGAAATAGTCTCACCATGGTTATGAATTTTTGTGGACAGCCATACTTTGACATGATCTTCCAGAGTCCTTCTCTGCTAACAGTGTCGAATGCCTTTGTTGAGTCGACATATATTGAGAACAGGTCAGCATTTTGTTCTTGGCATTTTTCCTGGAGCTGCCTTGCTGCAAAGATCATGTCAATGGTTCCACGCTCTTTTCTGAAGCCGCACTGGCTTTCTGGTAGTAGACCATATTCTATATGTTGCATGAGCCGATTTAGTAGGATGCGTGCAAGGATTTTCCCAGCAATAGAGAGAAGAGATATTCTTCTGTGGTTGTCGCAATCTGGCGGTTTCCTTTTCGCTTGTATAAATAAACAATTGTGGCATCTTTAAAGTCTTGTGGTATTGACTCTATTTCCCACATAATTAAGAAGAGCTAACGAAGTCTTTCAATCAGGGCTAATCCACCTTTTTTGTAGACCTCTGCGGGAATGGAGTCAGCTCCTGGGGCTTTTCCGCTTGCGAGCTGTTGAATGGCAAGATCGGTTTCCTTTAACGTAGAGGGTTCATCCATTTTTTCATTTATTGGTACTTGCTGTAGCCTGTCTATTGCCGCTTCATTTATGATGGAAGGAGTATTGAGAACCTTTTAGAAGTGCTCTGCCCAGCGTTTTAGGATTTCTTCCTCATCTGTCAATAGGATTGTCCCATCAGCATTTAATAGAGGGGATGAGCCTGACTTTGTGGGTCCATAGATTTCGTTTATGGCATGGTAGAAGTTCTTCATATCGTGCTTGTCTGTATTTTTTCCACTTTCTTGCTAAGCCAGGCATCTTGAATTTGGCGTAGCTGTTTTTGCACATTTTTGCGGATGTTAGTGAATGCATCTTTAGTGGACTGGGAGTTTGGGTTGTTCAGATAGAAAAATACATATAGGTGTGTGGGTTTAACTTCTGTGCTATTAGAGGCACAAAAACTGATGACGCAATATTTTAAGGAAGAGACATATAGTTACATAAACATTGAATATTTTTCTTACTTGCCATTCTAAGAAAGCCATTCCACTAGTTCAATGGTTAGCGCTTTGACTTGACTACTAACAGATACTTAAGGAGACGTGGAGACCAACAGATCGTTGCCACATCCTGTAGACCTGCGAAGTGGCAACGAGCTATTAGTCTTCTCTGCACACAGGTTGTGACGTTAAAGGTCAGTGTTCAGGCCTACTACAGCTTAACCACTGGGGGTTAAAGCGGATTATGTAAGCCAGGTGGAAGGGTTGAGATGAAGTTGACCTCCATGAACTCAGACTAACTAGGTTACCATTGTTTGTGTGTTTGTGTGTGTGTGTGCGTGTGCGTGCGTGCGTGCGTGTATGTGCGTGTGTGTGTGTTGAATATTTGTCTACCTCATCAGTGCGAGAAAGCCTATCCACTGGTCAAATGGTCAGTGCTTTGTCTTGACTACTTACAGATATTTTCAGGGGCGTGGATAGAATCATTTTCTTCACCATCTCTCATGTTTTTTTTAAGAGCTCAGAGAAAGCAAAAAATCACACACACAATATATCTGTATCATTCTTAAATGACATTCTTTTTATCCTTCTCTCTCACGTCTTATTCATTTTTTCTCTTCATCTCTGTTTTCTTTCTTTCCTTTCTCCCTCTATCTCTCATCCTCTTTTCTTTCTCTTTTGCTTTCTTTTATTGTTCTCTTGCTCTCATTTATATCTTTACCATCTCTTTCTATCTCTGCCTTTTTCAGTTTCTTTCCTACTGGTTTTTCTCTTTTAGTTCTCAAGCCACGATGATCTACAATCTTCTAATTATGAGTGACGTGTGGAATAAATCTCTTGACCACTCGTGCTGGTCAGCAGTGGTCATCGATCAGTATGGTGGACCAGCGTAAGGTCTTTCAGGATTTAAGAGCTATTAATCTGCTACATCAGAGCGCTGATACAATTTGAGCTATCTGTGTGTCTGTTTATCTATCTATCTATCTATCTATCTATCTATCTATCTATCTAACTATCTAACTATCTATCTATCTATCTATCTATCCATCTATCCATCTATCCATCTATCTATCTATCTATACTATAAAGTAGAATGTGATGTGTTTGTATGTGACTTATAGACATCAAAGCCGCTTGACCAATCTTGATATAACTTGGCAGGAATGTTTCTTGGGTACCAACTTAGACCTTAGTGTATGTATTGTAGCCCTAAACAAACTTAAGACCCTAAAAAAAATAAAGTTGTCCGACTCTATTAAAGCTATAGTATTTACAATGTTGACATGAGAAAAGATCGAAAGGATTTAGACATAGATCTAATTTTAAGAAATACACTTTGCGCAGATAGTTTTTTACTTTGGCACATGAAAATACAAAAGAAGATCCTTTGATTTCATTATATAATAAAATTAACCTTCAATTTTGTGTTTCAAAAGCATTTTTTACATTAATTAGTTCCTTATATATGTAACTACAGATTTCCTGACGAACATTCTTTCATTAGACAATACCGTAATGAATCGTGTACTAAAAATTAATTCGTTTAATTGTTTACTTTATAATCCCATCCCTAGATCTAAAACTCTAATTCAACTCTAAGATGATAAAACTTCTCTTCGCACAGATAGTTTTATACTTTAACACATGAACATACTAATTATAGTCCATTCATTTCATATTTTGATCAAATCAACATTCAAATTTGGTTTTCTAAAGCATTATTTTTAAGAGACTACATTCGTTTACAAAAGCTGCGAAGCCGAGTTGAGATAGGCCTAGATCTATATTCATTCATGAATCGCGTACTAAAAACTATTTCGTTTAATTGTTCACTTTATAATCCCATTCATTTAACAAAAAGCTATCGCTCTTTTTGTTTTTAATAGATATGAATGTATCAGCTTCGGGTAAACCCATTTTCGCAAAACTAATTTTATTTTCGTAGCGAAAGAGAAATAACGTGAAAGGATCATTAGCTAAGTTTAACATACATCTAGATCCAATCCACTACATTAGTAAACACAAACTTAGACCCGCAGGCCGCGGGTAATGCCTGGCTAATATATATGTATATAATTATCCATCCATCCAACCTATCTATCTATCTATCTATCTATCTATCTATCTATCTATCTATCTATCTATCTAACTGTCTATCTATCTATCTATCTATCTATCTGTCTATCTATTTTTCTATCTATATGTCTATCTATCTATCTATCTTTATATCTATAATGATCCATTTATCCAACTGTCTTTTTGTCTGTCGGTCTATCTGCCTGTCTACAAATCAGTTCGTCAGTCATTCAATCAGTTTGTCTTTCCGTCTGTCTGTATATTGGACTCTAAGTCGCTTCGTTAGGGATCTAATGTACATTTTTGGATTCAACTGTTTCATTGTTCAGAGTTTCCAGCGAAGCTATCTCAACACAGACTTCAATGTAAATTTGCCGTTATTTCGACTCTTCCAGTTGTCAACGCAATTGCTGCTAATCTTGGCTTAGTGTTTTGTAATTGAATTTATCACCGCCAAACCTGGCTAGAGTCTCTCTTTACTTTATGGCAAACTAACAAAGGGAGCTAACAGAGTCGTTCAGATTCCACAAAAAGTCAGAGTTAACACCCCGTGGCTATCCATTTTACTTATTTCAACAAGACTGAAGAATGACAAACATGGCCGCCAATTTAGTTATTTCAACCTGGCGACTGAGTTAATACCAGGCTTTGTGTTACCTTTGCCAAGTTTAAAACATAATTCAATCCAGGCCGGTAACGATTTAAAACGAACACTGTAGTAGGCTAATGTTCTAGATCTTTCTCAAGAAAAATGTATTATTGATTTAGCCGAGTTCAGTTTATTTTTCCCCAGACATAAGAACACTTGTAATTACCTGCTCTGAAATACAAGTAATGCAAGTTTTTTCTAAGTGTTAAGTTTAAGTTTTTTTAAGGTTAATTTTACATGCTATCTTTGTTTAAAGTATTACACTTATTCAAACAGTTGTTATACATTTTTGTAACACTTTTTTTGTAAACAGTTTGTATTAGTTATGTTCTTGCTATTTCTACACTATTTCTATTCAAGTCGGAACTTCGTGGAAACTGGATCCAGGAACATGGACAGCTGATCTCAAAATCGGCTCTAACTAATTTCTAAAAAAGTTAAACAGCTTATGTATATCGCTGAGAAAAGAAGTACTAGCTCGTTAGCAATATGGGGAAAATCTAGTATGACTTTTATAAATTTGCTCTCAAAAGATACAGTCACATCTTGCTCTCTAAATATACCGTCACATCTTGCTCTCTAAAGATACAGTCACATCTTGCTCACTAAACATACAGTCACATCTGGCTCTCTAAACATACCGTCACATCTTGCTCTCTAAACATACAGTCACATCTGGCTCTCTAAACATACAGTCACATCTGGCTCTCTAAACATACCGTCACATCTTGCTCTCTAAACATACAGTCACATCTGGCTCTCAAAACATACCGTCACATCTGGCTCTCTAAACATACAGTCACATCTGGCTCTCAAAACATACAGTCACATCTTGCTCTCAAAACATACAGTCACATCTTGCTCTCTAAATATACCGTCACATCTTGCTCTCAAAACATACAGTCACATCTTGCTCTCTAAACATACAGTCACATCTGGCTCTCTAAACATACAGTCACATCTTGCTCTCTAAACATACAGTCACATCTTGCTCTCTAAACATACCGTCACATCTTGCTCTCAAAACATACCGTCACATCTGGCTCTCAAAACATACAGTCACATCTTGCTCTCAAAACATACAGTCACATCTTGCTCTCTAAACATACCGTCACATCTTGCTCTCAAAACGTACCGTCACATCTGGCTCTCAAAACATACAGTCACATCTTGCTCTCTAAACATACAGTCACATCTGGCTCTCTAAATATACCGTCACATCTGGCTCTCTAAATATACCGTCACATCTTGCTCTCTAAACAAACCGTCACATCTTGCTCTCTAAACATACAGTCACATCTGACTCTCTAAATATAACGTCACATCTGGCTCTCTAAATATAACGTTACATCTGGCTCTCTAAATATAACGTCACATCTGGCTCTCTAAATATACCGTCACATCTTGCTCTCTAAACATACCGTCACATCTTGCTCTCTAAACATACCGTCACATCTGGCTCTCTAAACATACCGTCACATCTGGCTCTCCAAATATACCGTCACATCTTGCTCTCTAAACATACCGTCACATCTTGCTCTCTAAACATACCGTCACATCTGGCTCTCCAAATATACAGTCACATCTTGCTCTCAAAACATACAGTCACATCTTGCTCTCTAAATATAACGTCACATCTGGCTCTCAAAACATACAGTCACATCTTGCTCTCAAAACATACAGTCACATCTTGCTCTCTAAACATACCGTCACATCTTGCTCTCAAAACGTACCGTCACATCTGGCTCTCAAAACATATAGTCACATCTTGCTCTCTAAACATACAGTCACATCTGGCTCTCTAAATATACCGTCACATTTGGCTCTACAAATATACCGTCACATCTGGCTCTCTAAATATACCGTCACATCTTGCTCTCTAAACAAACCGTCACATCTTGCTCTCTAAACATACAGTCACATCTGACTCTCTAAATATAACGTCACATCTGGCTCTCTAAATATAACGTCACATCTGACTCTCTAAATATAACGTCACATCTGGCTCTCTAAATATAACGTTACATCTGGCTCTTTAAATATAACGTCACATCTTGCTCTCTAAATATACCGTCACATCTGAGTCTCTAAATATAACGTCACTTCTCGCTCTCTAAATATACCGTCGCATCTGACTCTCTAAATATACCGTCACGTCTGGCTCTCTAAATATACCGTCACATCTGGCTCTCTAAATATAACGTTACATCTGGCTCTCTAAATATAACGTCACATCTGGCTCTCTAAACATATATTCACATCGGGCTCTCTAAACATACCGTCACATCTGGCTCTCAAAACATACAGTCGCATCTTGCTCTCTAAACATACAGTTACATCTGGCTCTCAAAACATACAGTCACATCTTGCTCTCTAAACATACCGTCACATCTGGCTCTCTAAACATACTGTCACATCTGGCTCTCCAAATATACCGTCACATCTTGCTCTCTAAACATACCGTCACATCTTGCTCTCTAAACATACAGTCACATCTGGCTCTCCAAATATACAGTCACATCTTGCTCTCAAAACATACAGTCACATCTTGCTCTCTAAATATACCGTCACATCTGGCTCTCTAAATATAACGTCACATCTGGCTCTCTAAATATAACGTCACATCTGGCTCTCTAAATATACCGTCACATCTGTCTCTAATTATAACGTCACATCTGGCTCTCTAAATATAACGTCACATCTGACTCTCTAAATATAACGTCACATCTGGCTCTCTAAATATAACGTCACATCTGACTCTCTAAATATAACGTCACATCTGGCTCTTTAAATATAACGTCACATCTGGCTCTCTAAATATACCGTCACATCTTGCTCTCTAAACATACCGTCACATCTTGCTCTCTAAACATACCGTCACATCTGGCTCTCTAAACATACCGTCACATCTGGCTCTCCAAATATACCGTCACATCTTGCTCTCTAAACATACCGTCACATCTTGCTCTCTAAACATACCGTCACATCTGGCTCTCCAAATATACAGTCACATCTTGCTCTCAAAACATACAGTCACATCTTGCTCTCTAAATATAACGTCACATCTGGCTCTCAAAACATACAGTCACATCTTGCTCTCAAAACATACAGTCACATCTTGCTCTCTAAACATACCGTCACATCTTGCTCTCAAAACGTACCGTCACATCTGGCTCTCAAAACATACAGTCACATCTTGCTCTCTAAACATACAGTCACATCTGGCTCTCTAAATATACCGTCACATTTGGCTCTACAAATATACCGTCACATCTGGCTCTCTAAATATACCGTCACATCTTGCTCTCTAAACAAACCGTCACATCTTGCTCTCTAAACATACAGTCACATCTGACTCTCTAAATATAACGTCACATCTGGCTCTCTAAATATAACGTCACATCTGACTCTCTAAATATAACGTCACATCTGGCTCTCTAAATATAACGTTACATCTGGCTCTTTAAATATAACGTCACATCTTGCTCTCTAAATATACCGTCACATCTGAGTCTCTAAATATAACGTCACTTCTCGCTCTCTAAATATACCGTCGCATCTGACTCTCTAAATATACCGTCACGTCTGGCTCTCTAAATATACCGTCACATCTGGCTCTCTAAATATAACGTTACATCTGGCTCTCTAAATATAACGTCACATCTGGCTCTCTAAACATATATTCACATCGGGCTCTCTAAACATACCGTCACATCTGGCTCTCAAAACATACAGTCGCATCTTGCTCTCTAAACATACAGTTACATCTGGCTCTCAAAACATACAGTCACATCTTGCTCTCTAAACATACCGTCACATCTGGCTCTCTAAACATACTGTCACATCTGGCTCTCCAAATATACCGTCACATCTTGCTCTCTAAACATACCGTCACATCTTGCTCTCTAAACATACAGTCACATCTGGCTCTCCAAATATACAGTCACATCTTGCTCTCAAAACATACAGTCACATCTTGCTCTCTAAATATACCGTCACATCTGGCTCTCTAAATATAACGTCACATCTTGCTCTCTAAATATACCGTCACATCTGAGTCTCTAAATATAACGTCACTTCTCGCTCTCTAAATATACCGTCGCATCTGACTCTCTAAATATACCGTCACGTCTGGCTCTCTAAATATACCGTCACATCTGGCTCTCTAAATATAACGTTACATCTGGCTGTCTAAATATAACGTCACATCTGGCTCTCTAAACATATATTCACATCGGGCTCTCTAAACATACCGTCACATCTGGCTCTCAAAACATACAGTCGCATCTTGCTCTCTAAACATACAGTTACATCTGGCTCTCAAAACATACAGTCACATCTTGCTCTCTAAACATACCGTCACATCTGGCTCTCTAAACATACTGTCACATCTGGCTCTCCAAATATACCGTCACATCTTGCTCTCTAAACATACCGTCACATCTTGCTCTCTAAACATACAGTCACATCTGGCTCTCCAAATATACAGTCACATCTTGCTCTCAAAACATACAGTCACATCTTGCTCTCTAAATATACCGTCACATCTGGCTCTCTAAATATAACGTCACATCTGGCTCTCTAAATATAACGTCACATCTGGCTCTCTAAATATACCGTCACATCTGTCTCTAATTATAACGTCACATCTGGCTCTCTAAATATAACGTCACATCTGACTCTCTAAATATAACGTCACATCTGGCTCTCTAAATATAACGTCACATCTGACTCTCTAAATATAACGTCACATCTGGCTCTTTAAATATAACGTCACATCTGGCTCTCTAAATATACCGTCACATCTTGCTCTCTAAACATACCGTCACATCTTGCTCTCTAAACATACCGTCACATCTGGCTCTCTAAACATACCGTCACATCTGGCTCTCCAAATATACCGTCACATCTTGCTCTCTAAACATACCGTCACATCTTGCTCTCTAAACATACCGTCACATCTGGCTCTCCAAATATACAGTCACATCTTGCTCTCAAAACATACAGTCACATCTTGCTCTCTAAATATAACGTCACATCTGGCTCTCAAAACATACAGTCACATCTTGCTCTCAAAACATACAGTCACATCTTGCTCTCTAAACATACCGTCACATCTTGCTCTCAAAACGTACCGTCACATCTGGCTCTCAAAACATACAGTCACATCTTGCTCTCTAAACATACAGTCACATCTGGCTCTCTAAATATACCGTCACATTTGGCTCTACAAATATACCGTCACATCTGGCTCTCTAAATATACCGTCACATCTTGCTCTCTAAACAAACCGTCACATCTTGCTCTCTAAACATACAGTCACATCTGACTCTCTAAATATAACGTCACATCTGGCTCTCTAAATATAACGTCACATCTGACTCTCTAAATATAACGTCACATCTGGCTCTCTAAATATAACGTTACATCTGGCTCTTTAAATATAACGTCACATCTTGCTCTCTAAATATACCGTCACATCTGAGTCTCTAAATATAACGTCACTTCTCGCTCTCTAAATATACCGTCGCATCTGACTCTCTAAATATACCGTCACGTCTGGCTCTCTAAATATACCGTCACATCTGGCTCTCTAAATATAACGTTACATCTGGCTCTCTAAATATAACGTCACATCTGGCTCTCTAAACATATATTCACATCGGGCTCTCTAAACATACCGTCACATCTGGCTCTCAAAACATACAGTCGCATCTTGCTCTCTAAACATACAGTTACATCTGGCTCTCAAAACATACAGTCACATCTTGCTCTCTAAACATACCGTCACATCTGGCTCTCTAAACATACTGTCACATCTGGCTCTCCAAATATACCGTCACATCTTGCTCTCTAAACATACCGTCACATCTTGCTCTCTAAACATACAGTCACATCTGGCTCTCCAAATATACAGTCACATCTTGCTCTCAAAACATACAGTCACATCTTGCTCTCTAAATATACCGTCACATCTGGCTCTCTAAATATAACGTCACATCTGGCTCTCTAAATATAACGTCACATCTGGCTCTCTAAATATACCGTCACATCTGTCTCTAATTATAACGTCACATCTGGCTCTCTAAATATAACGTCACATCTGACTCTCTAAATATAACGTCACATCTGGCTCTCTAAATATAACGTCACATCTGACTCTCTAAATATAACGTCACATCTGGCTCTTTAAATATAACGTCACATCTTGCTCTCTAAATGTACCGTCACATCTGACTCTCTAAATATAACGTCACTTCTCGCTGTCTAAATATACCGTCGCATCTGACTCTCTAAATATACCGTCACATCTGGCTCTCTAAATATACCGTCACATCTGGCTCTCTAAATATAACGTCACATCTGGCTCTCTAAATATAACGTCACATCTGGCTCTCTAAATATACCGTCACATCTTGCTCTCTAAACATAACGTCACATCTGGCTCTCCAAATATACCGTCACGTCTGACTCTCGAAATATACCTAATAAACCTATCCTATCACGCATATTAAACATTTAAGGGCATAGTTTGATTCTGTTCGAGAACACTCTCATAATTTACTCCTTACCCCTCCCCCCCCTCTCTCTCTCTCATTCTCCTTATTCTTCTCTTCCTCTCAAACAATACTTTGGTATTTCGGTTACTCGGTTTAAGCATCATTTACTTAGTCACCCCCCCCCCCCTTTCGCTCTTTAGCATTCCAACTCAACTCTTAACCCCCCCCCCCCCCCCCCCAACATCCACACAGGGCTAAGCTCTGGTATTCTTAACATTGCTTGATAAGGTTCGTGGTGCGGAGTCATCCCCAAAACGGGGCATCGATATCACACTAGTACCCTCAAGACGTGACTCCGGAGCCAGGCTTTTAGCTTCACTTGAGTACTTCCTGGTGCGGGGCTCGATACTGCCGAATTCAGAATTGCAAAGCCGGGTCACGTAGCTAAAAATTGAAATCAATTCACTTAGCGGCGTTATTTTAACTAATCGATGCTTAATCGATACATTATTTGTAAACGTCTCTATGCACTGAGTATTAGTCAAATATGGTGTGGGGTTATTCAAAACGGTTATAAAAAATTCAAAGACTTTCGTTGGGTTTTTCTTTTGCAGACCTACGTGTATAATATATGTTGATATTATGATCTAATTGTTCAGCACCTTGCTATACGGAAGTGAAACATGGTCAACCTACTCAGGGCAGGAACAAAAGCTGAATGTCTTCCACCTCCGATGCCTAAGGCGGATCTTTAAAAAAAGGTGGCAAGATAAGATATCCAATGAGGAAGTGCTACGAAGAGCACTCCGCTCTGTTTTCAGTAGAAGACGCCTTGGCTGGCTTGGCCACGTTCGTAGAATGCCAGTAGGTCGACTTCAACAAGACATTCTCTATGGCGATCTAATAGAAAGCAAGAGAGCCGTTGGTCGCCCACTTTAACGTTATACGGATGTATGTAAACGCGCGATAGGAATCTCTTCAAATTCGACACTAGTAGCTGGGAAAAAGTAGCACTGGATAGATCCACATGGAGAGAGAGCATAAAGGAAGGGTCTCAGATTGCAGATGCCATACACAACAGAAGCAGAAAGAGGGGTGATAATGCAACGGCGCCTGGTGATCACATATTCCCAACCTGCTATCGCAGCTGTGTATCAAGGACTGACTTCTTTAGTCACACAAGAAGTTGCAAAGGGAAAATATCGTCTCTCGAGACGTAAAATGCCACAGACAGAATGATCTAACTAATAGTAATAATTGTTTATGTAAACGAAATTTTGTAATGGAGCCTCACGAGCAACCATTAAACTCGGCCCCGCAATTTCTAAGGTCGGCCCTGCAAGACATGAATCAATTTAAAAATAATTGACCAATTAGTTAAATAATTATTGGTAACAAATTATTTTGTTTGATATCGAATAAGGAAACTTCCGAACCGGGGACCGGAGTTCGAATCCTGGTGAAGACTGGGATTTTTAATTTCGGGAGCCTTGGGCGCCTTTGAGTCCACCCAGCTTTAATGGGTACCGTTTGATTGTCGTCTGAGCTGAGCCGAAGGCTCTTCGAGCTCAAAGTTTGAAAAGAAAAAAACCTGTTAGGTCGTCCAGCCGTAACAGTAAAAAAAGAAAAACAAACCTGTGGGAACACAGTTCTGTTTGAGAGCGACCCGAGTCAATGCCTATATAAAGCATTGCTGTATCCAATGTCTTCGGCCTCCGACACATGGCCGAAGGCCTAGGAGCACTCGGAGCCTCCGTCATCTTCCTTCTTTGTACCAAGCTAACCGTGGGGGAACCGCCATTTATGGAACGGTCCTTTGAGGAACGGCGCATGGATGTGTGACAATTTTGTGAGGACTTTTTTACAACCCCGCCCGTGTAAGGGGTGGACTCTCGTCTACCCATGGGCATCCCCACGGGAGTTATGTTTTGCCATTCGTTTTGCCTAGCTATCTCCTCAAATAGCCGTTTCCACCCGGATGCCACGATGAGGCAGAACAGCGAACCCGGGTTAATGGGTACCTGACATTAGTTAGGGACGAGTAAAGGCGGTTGGTCGTTGTGCTGGCTACATGACACCCTTGTTAACCGTAGGCCGCAGAAACAGATGACCTTTACATCATCTGCCCTATAGACCACAAGGTCTGAAAGGGGAACTTTAACTTCATTATGGAGAGATATAGTTGTAAGTTCTTAGTTTTTTTTTAAAGGATTTATTTTATACTTTGCTTGTTTATTTCTAAATTCTAACTTAAAACAAACATGGTGAACTTTTTGTCTTTAGACGCCTAGGCTTAATAGTATGAGCACGCAAGGCTAAGACTGTTAATTGATTTGTTTCTCCGTTATACATTACTATCACCAGACACAAACACTTTTCAGAGATTCTGTTGTAATTTATGCTTGTGACAAGTTTATTTAAACACATTTATGTAAAAAGTTGTAGATTTTTTTGTCAAACATTTTTGTTTTTAAATTTTTATTGTTAATTTAATTTAGTTCTGTTATAGAAAGTACATTATTTACACACAATCTAAGGTTTACTATTTTTTTAAAGAGAAAAAATCTATTTAGTATGCATGATAAATAGCACCTAATTTAAAACAAATATTAATCTTGTTGATTTTATTTTCTCGATCGTTAGTAGTTGACCGCTATACAATTACAAATTAGAGTGTGAGCGTTTCCAAAACGCTAAAACTAACTTCTAATATGGCAGGGGAGTCGCGGTAGCTTAACTGTACAGCGCTTGGCTTCCGAACCGCGGGTCCTGGGTTCGAATCCTGGTGAAGACTGCGATTTTCATCTTTGGAATTCTTGGGCGCCTCTGAGTCCGCCCTTGTCTAATGGGTACCTGACATTAGTTGGGGAAAAGTAAACGTGGTTGGTCGTTGTGCTGGCTACACGACACCCTCGTTAACCGTAGGCCACAAAAACAGATGAACTTTACATCATCTGCCCACAAGGTCTGAAAGGGGAACTACTTAGGCCAGGTTCGCATCTAACTTTACATTCACTTTTACCTATCCTTTGATCTGTTGAGGCACTACACAAGATCTGTCAACCTTCTTTCTCCATTCTTATCTGCCATTTGTCTTTGATATAATTTCATTCGGATGTTCTTTCTTAAAATATTGAAGCCTGCCTGGGTGGACCACTTCGGGGGCCGATTTTGAGTTTGTGCTTCCACACAAACTGTCTTTGTAACCTTGCTTTTTATTATTTCCTAGTCATAAGACACAATCATGTCTGCACTGGAGATTTTCAGATTAAGCAATGTCAAGGTCGTTAAAATCAAAGTTGCCAAACTAAATCAAAGCGACTAACGGAAGAGCTGATCGAAAATTGAATTCTGCAGTACAAGAAAGTGAATAAGATTATCTTAGAACTTGAACAAAAAATTAGCATATTTGCACTTCCGTTGCTTTGTACACCGGATACACCTAAAAGCTTGAGCTTGCTTTTTATGAATTTGCCGACATTTAAAAAAAAACTATATTTAGTTTCTCTAAGAGAAGTTCAACCTTTCTGCACTAATCTCCCAGGTTTAATTTGGTTTCAGTTTCAAGCCTGATCATAACATAAGGGAAACCAATAAACAAAGGGTTAATGAAATCAAACAGAAGAGAATCTAGCTGTTCACTTTCTGACAGCGACAGGCGTTTGTGTTAGAAGACTAAACAAGTCTATTCCATTTGCACTGTAGGTGCACTCTGTGCCTCGTTTTGACTCATGAAGACAAAATCATAAATAAACCTGATTGCATTTCTGTTTCTTCATTCGAGCGTTTCGCGATAGAAAGACACTGCTCCCAAAGCCTGCTGTAGATCTTGAGATATCATTAAATGTAACTCTAGATGTCTTTTTGAAACCATACTACACCATACAATCATAAATCTTAGGGAAAAAAATACTTATTATCCATAAGGAAATGTGTCTTACAATTTGTGCGTTACACCAAACAAAACAAAACTATAGAAAACCAAGATATACATTTACACCACGAAAGTGGAGTGAGGCAGGAGACCTTTTTTTAAAGCCACCAATTTAGGGCCCGCAAATTTTGATGGCTTGACCCTCCACTAGTCTCCAGGGCGGCGGCTGATCAGTTCAGCATTAGCTAAAGCCCAGACAGACACAAATTCCTACACCAAACGAGTGTGCAGGGGTTATGTCGATCAGAGCTTATTAATACCCAGACCTCACCAGCAGAGCTCTGCACTGGGAGAGCATGAGAGCCTGCTATGAAAGTTGGGGCTCCCGCAACATTAACCTTTTTCAGAGCACCCTGAGAGCAAGGGTGGACTTACTCCAGTTACCAGGGGACACCACGAGGAGGTCGGCGGGTACTGTCCCCCATATACATTTACACCAGACTCACTCATAATTTACATGTGAAATGTTTATATCAGACAGTTTAATTTTATTTAATGATTTGATTGCCAGGGGGACAAAAGAGTTTTATGTCTGTTTGTCTTTGTTATCTCTGTTGTCTGTTTGTCTTTGTTATCTCTGTTGTCTGTTTGTCTTTGTTATCTCTGTTGTATGTTTGTCTTTGTTATCTCTGTTGTCTGTTTGTCTTTGTTATCTCTGTTGTCTGTTTTCTCTGGTATCTCTTGTGAGAGTAAAATCACAAAATCCTGATCCAAAAATGATTATGTCTAAGATTTTTTTTTAGATTTCTTATAAATGTTTTTCTCAAACAGCTGCCCAAATAGGGTTTGTCTTTTTTGCCAATTAGTAAAAAATGTCTTTATATAGATCTTATAAAGGCATAATAATGATCTAATATAGATCTTGATTTAAAGCATTATAAATTCCAACTTCCAAATTCCAAAGCATTTTAAGTATAACCAGAGATTTTGATTGAAAGCATTAGAAAGCTCTATAGGGTCATGGTGAGTTTTACGGGTTTTAATTTTTTAAATGACTCCAATTAACCGGGCTCCCCAACACGGCTTGCTAATACAGTAAATTGGGGAAAAACAACATAAAAACATCGCTAAACAGGACATAGACTAAAATCCACAGGAGAAGAGAAAGGCCGGAAGACCCAAGCAAACAAAAGATCAGTAGACCCAAAGACTAAGAAGACATGATGGACATGGACCAAACTGAGGGGAATTAGTCAATACTAGTCGACCGGCGGCCAACCCTAGGCCACTGCAACCTATGCGACGGCAGTGGGCCCAACACTTTTATAGGACCCGCGCTAATTTAAGGTGTATAAATTATTAAATTAAACCATTTTATAACTTATAACAGCTTTCCCGCGGCCTCCTGTCGATTTAACAGAAGGTCCTGGAAATCTCCTGAAAATGCAAAATATACGAAAAAGTCCTGGAAATATCCGGAAATTATTAAAATCTTTTGAAATATCTTTTGAAATATCTGTCCGAGTTGCAAAAATAAAAGAGTGATCTTTTCATGTGTCCAAACTCTTGAGCCTCCTTTGTCACTTCGATACAGAGTAGATTACACCCCCCCCCTTTTTTTTTGTTTACGTTAGGTAGAAATAAAAAAAAAAAGAGTGATATTGCAACGGTCCTGCCCTGCTATTTTGTGACTACGTGTTCTCTCCCCCCCCCCCCCCCTCTTGTTTTCTTGTGGACTATCCGCAGAGTGATCTTTCCTTTACTCCTTACTACTCGTTTAAACTGTTGAGGGAAGAAGAGAACTATTATATAGACTAGATCCTGATGGCGAGGTACTGTAGCTATACTACGCTTCAGTGGGAGTCAAAAAAAAAAACTAAGTCAAATCCCTTTCTAAGCTAACTAGTACAGAAAAGACAAAAACAAAAACACTCTGAGAGTTGTCGCCCTTTACTGATGTCAGTTCCGATCAGAAGAGTTTGGGTGACATTTCGAGTGGCATTTGGACGACATTGGATTATAAGGATGGACTCAGTAGACAAACACAATTACATTGTCACTTGGTAACATGGATAGCAGCTCGCTATGATCACTGAGTCACATAGTAAAGTAAAGTTTCCCTTTTCAGACCTGGCGATGTAAAAGGCAGATGAAGTCAAGGTTATCTGTTTCTATGGCCGACGGTTAACTAGGGTGTTATGTGACCAGCACAACGACCAACCGCTTTTACTTTTCCCAACTAATGTCAGGTACCCATTAAAGTTGGTTGGACTCAGTGGCGACTTTAAAATCCCTAAAATAAAAATCTCGGTCTTCACTGGTTCAAAATCAAGCGCTATACTCGGCCACCACGCACCCAGTTAGTCTCAGACTTAATGTTTTAAAGTGCCATGGTGGTGTGTTGACATCAACTACTATTTATATACATTTTTCTTGTAACTGGAAAAGGAATAATGGAGTCAAGAGTGAGCCAGTTATAATTATGTGCTCTGAAGAGCTATTTTCAGATGAGAGTTAATGGACACAGATGATTTGAATGAAAACGGTCCGGGGTGTTATTCAATGTGATTTGTTATAGCCAGATGTTATTCAATGTGATTTGTTATAGCCAGATGTAATGGTCAGTGATGTTAATAAACAAATGTACATGGAGCCACGAGTAATGGTCAGTGATGTTACTGAACAAATGTGCATGGAGCCAGATGCAATGGTCAGTTATGTTACTGAACGAATGTGCATGGAGCCAGATGTAAAGGTCAGTGATGCTACTAAAAGAATGTCCATGAAGCCAAATGCAATGGTCAGTGATGTTACTGAACGAATGTGCATGAAGCCAGATGTAAAGTTCAGTGATGTTACTGCACGAATGTGCATGGGGCCAGATGTAATGGTCAGTGATGTTCCTGAACGAATGTGCATGAAGCCAGATGCAATGGTCAGTGATGTTACTGATCGAATGTGAATGAAGCCAGATGTAAAGATCAGTGATGTTACTGCACGAATGTGCATGGGGCCAGATGTAATGGTCAGTGATGTTCCTGAACGAATGTGCATGAAGCCAGATGCAATGGTCAGTGATGTTACTGATCGAATGTGAATGAAGCCAGATGTAAAGATCAGTGATGTTATTGAACGAATGTGCATGAAGCCAGATGTAAAGGTCAGTGATGTTACTGAACGAATGTGCATGGAGCCAGATGCAATGGTCAGTGATGTTACTGATCGAATGTGCATGAAGCCAGATGTAAAGGTCAGTGATGTTACTGAACGAATGTGCATGGAGCCAGATGTAAAGGTCAGTGATGTTACTGAACGAATGTGCGTGAAGCCAGATGTTAAGGTCAGTGATATTACTGAACGAATGTGCCTTAAGCCAGATGTAAAGAACAGTGATGTTACTGAACGAATGTGCATGAAGCCAGATGTAAAGGTCAGTGATGTTACTGAACGAATATGCGTGAAGCAAGATGTAAAGGTCACTGATGTTACTGAACGAATGTGCATGGAGCCAGATGTAAAGATCAGTGATGTTATTGAACGAATGTGCGTGAAGCCAGATGTAAAGGTCAGTGATGTTACTGCACGAATGTGCATGGGGCCAGATGTAATGGTCAGTGATGTTCCTGAACGAATGTGCATGAAGCCAGATGTAAAGATCAGTGATGTTACTGAACGAATGTGCATGAAGCCAGATGTTAAGATCAGTGATGTTACTGAACGAATGTGCGTGAAGCCAGATGTAAAGGTCAGTGATGTTACTGAACGAATGTGCGTGAAGCCAGATGTAAAGGTCAGTGATGTTACTGAACGAATGTGCGTGAAGCCAGATGTAAAGGTCAGTGATGTTACTGAACGAATGTGCGTGAAGCCAGATGTAAAGGTCAGTGATGTTACTGAACGAATGTGCATGGAGCCAGATTTAAAGATCAGTGATGTTACTGCACGAATGTGCGTGAAGCCAGATGTAAAGGTCAGTGATGTTACTGAACGAATGTGCATGAAGCCAGATGTAAAGGTCAGTGATGTTACTGAACGAATGTGCATGGAGCCAGATGCAATGGCCAGTGATGTTACTGATCGAATGTGCATGAAGCCAGATGTAAAGGTCAGTGATGTTACTGAACGAATGTGCGTAAAGCCAGATGTAAAGGTCAGTGATGTTACTGAACGAATGTGCATGAAGGCAGATGTAAAGATCAGTGATGTTACTGAACGAATGTGCATGAAGCCAGATGTAAAGATCAGTGATGTTACTGAACGAATGTGCGTGAAGCCAGATGTAAAGATCAGTGATGTTACTGAACGAATGTGCGTGAAGCCAGATGTAAAGATCAGTGATGTTACTGAACGAATGTGCATAAAGCCAGATGTAAATATCAGTGATGTTACTGAACGAATGTGCATGAAGCCAGATGTAAAGGTCAGTGATGTTACTGAACGAATGTGCGTGAAGCCATATGTAAAGGTCAGTGATGTTACTGAACGAATGTGCATGAAGCCAGATGTAAAGGTCAGTGATGTTACTGAACGAATGTGCATGAAGCCAGATGTAAAGGTCAGTAAGTTACTGAACGAATGTGCGTGAAGCCAGATGTAAAGGTCAGTGATGTTCCTGAACGAATGTGCCTTAAGCCAGATGTAAAGATCAGTGATGTTACTGAACGAATGTGCATGAAGCCAGATGTAAAGGTCAGTGATGTTACTGAACGAATGTGCATGAAGCCAGATGTAAAGATCAGTGATGTTACTGAACGAATGTGCATGAAACCAGATGTAAAGGTCAGTGATGTTACTGAACGAATGTGCATGGAGCCAGATGTAAAGGTCAGTGATGTTATTGAACGAATGTGCGTGAAGCCAGATGTAAAGGTCAGTGATGTTAATGAACGAATGTGCGTGAAGCCAGATGTAAATGTCAGTGATGTTAATGAATGAATGTGCGTGAAGCCAGATGTAAAGATCAGTGATGTTAATGAACGAATGTGCGTGAAGCCAGATGTAAAGGTCAGTGATGTTACTGAACGAATGTGCGTGAAGCCAGATGTAAAGGTCAGTGATGTTACTGAACGAATGTGCATGAAGCCAGATGTAAAGGTCAGTGATGTTACTGAACGAATGTACATGAAGCCAGATGTAAAGGTCAGTGATGTTACTGAACGAATGTGCGTGAAGCCAGATGTAAAGATCAGTAATGTTACTGAACGAATGTGCATGAAGCCAGATGTAAAGGTCAGTGATGTTACTGAACGAATGTGCGTGAAGCCAGATGTAAAGATCAGTAATGTTACTGAACGAATTTGCATGAAGCCAGATGTAAAGGTCAGTGATGTTACTGAACGAATGTGCATGAAGCCAAATGTAAAGGTCAGTGATGTTACTGAACGAATGTGCATGAAGCCAGATGTAAAGATCAGTAATGTTACTGAACGAATTTGCATGAAGCCAGATGTAAAGGTCAGTGATGTTAATGAACGAAAGTGAATGGAGACAAATGTAATGGTTAGTGATATTATTGAACAAGAACATTGAGTTAAATGTAATGGTAAGTGATGACACTGAACGAAAGTGAATGGAGCCAGATATAACGTTAATCGCTACTCCAAGGGTGCTGGTGGTGCTACCTATCATGGCTGGAGCTGTTTGGGTTAGTCATGACTGACCCAATGCTCTACAGTTTTCATACAGGGCTCGTTTACATTTTTCTTGCGCGTGCTCATGTAGCAGACTTCTATATTCATCCTGAGATACATTGTAACGAAGTGAAGAGTATTAACATTCGGAATAGAAGAAAAGCTTCAGATTGACCATAACAACTACGAGGCTTACAACTAACTTTGCACCCGTTTAAATACCAAGTCTGAAATCTTACGTCGTGTGTACTACGTAAAAGTTAATATGATGTTGATTAATATTCTTAATGCTAGCTATATTGTCCACCATCTGATGCCCTTGCTAAACGTAAACGGCTCGTAAACTGCATTGTGAACTGGATTCCATCAGACTAATTGCAATTCAATGGACTAGAAAACTAACAAGTTAGTTTAAAACTTGAATGAAATTTCTTCACTAAGTGTCGACCTGCCAGGGTGCCGAATAGAAATAGGTTAAAAACAAGCAAACTATAAACAATCCTTAAAAGACAAAAAGCTAAGCTTATCTAAATGTGAAGAACTCCGCCCGTTAAAAAAAAAATATATCAATAATGTACAAGCTGTTTCCCTTATTCAATATTAAACAAAAATAATTAATTACCAATATTTAATTGACTAATTTTTTTATTTTTTTTGAAATTGATAATGTATTGTTAGGTAAAATTATTTACGGTGACTAAACCCAACAAATTTAGCCTACCTTGTGAGTGCTGGAGGAATAGTTTCCCTTATTGGTATCACAAACTAAATAATCAATTATCAGTAATTAATTAACTATTACGTTCCTTTTTTTCATTGATTTATGCTTTAGGGTTAGGGCAATAAATAATTGTACGAAGTTTCGACTTGATACGAGAATGGTTGTGGGAGAAATAAAGTGTACGCATTTTTTACCAGACAGACAGAGTGAGTTGATATAAGCTTTGTAAAAGGTTAGTGTGGTTAGTGTGTACTGAAACTATTTGCTTATCACAGGGGAAAGTTCAAAGAGAAACTAAGTTAGTTATTCCTGTCAGATGGATACCTATCACATTTTTAGAACAAATGCTATCGTATTAATGATTAGCCTCAAATCTAGTGAGGTTGGTAGATCATCATAGCCTATTGAATTTTTATTTTAAATTTTTGGAAAGTAGCAAAATTTATTTACCATTAAAGAGAAACATAAAAAGTTTTTTTTTCTTCCATTTATTTTTTTCTACTTTCAGTGCCACTCGTAAATACTGATATAAAAGTGGACCATACAAATACACAGTGTATCCTTCATTGTTGCAATGAGTCTTTTTATTTCACCTTGATCAATCGCGTTCCTCTATAAGCTAAAGATTTTACAAGGGCATTTAGAGCCGGAAGTTCATGTCTACGAATGTACCTCTATTTTTTTCTCCTTACTGACTACAATAATAACAACAACAAAAACAAAACAAAACACTCAAAAAAAAAACAACCTTTGAATCAAGCACGGTAATCCCCTGTGAGGTCGATGATAGAGTTTTAATCGAAGAAAGCATATTTGGGGCAGGCTTTTTAAGCTCGGGACATTTTATCGCCTCTTCACTTTTGCCACATTACATATGTTCATGTTATGATGTCTTTAAAAAGTACGATACATATATATGCTTAGTTTGTGTGTTTGTGTTCAAACATATTCTTAATATTTAGAGTTGGGATGGACGGTTGTTGTTTACATAATCTTGTGCCACTAACATTATAGTGTGGGGTTATGTTTTAACCTTGTCCGCTATATTGGGGGTGGGGCGACATGCCAATATCATGGTCTCGGGTAGGAATCGACCTTTCACACTTGTTGATATTGAAGATATTACAACCTAGACCAAAGAAAAGCGGTGGGAGGGTTCATACCCGCAACAATCAAGACATGATCCAAGCACAAACTACTCGGCCAGGCAGCCATACACCGTTCGCAATATGCGTACATAAAATATTCATTAAAACTTTTTTCTGTGTGGGGTTGAGGGGCCAGAATGTATTCTATTTACTCTCTAGAGTAGAGTGTACTTCTGGATGCACCACCCAGGTTCCATAAAGAAATTGCAAGCTAATAAGAGGAATAGTAGAAATAGAATTCACACATGAGACCTATACAGCAGTCTCACGTTATCGATTGTTCCATTCCCCACTTTGTTTAAATTCTTGTTTTTCTCAGGAGAGATTTTTTCGCCCTCAAATCTTTTCAAAAAAAAAAAATTTCTTGACAAGAAAACAAATGAGTTTCACTGAAGCGAAGCCGAGTTGAGAAAGACAAGGCAAAAAAAAAATATATATAACAATTGGCCTCATGGGACTATAATCCAGGGAAGTTTGACGCATTGTACTGTTGTATCAAGGGTATCGTCTTGAGGGTTTTCAGTGCTTCAATTATATGCTACTTTTTGTGAGTTCTTGACAAATCTGTTGTTGTTTTTTCGGAATCTCGTGGCGCCAGTAAGTTCTCTGACAGTTCTTTGACCCAGACTTATACAAATACACTGCTTAACATGATACCTTTGAAAAAAAGCATTCAACGCGTCTGTTAGAAATGATCTAAGAAAACTGCTTGGCTGTGAGACTCCTTGGTTCGGATCTGTCATCCTGACTGGATGCTGGGTAAAAATCTGCTTCTCCCTAGACACATCCCGATCTTTAACTTGGCTTCCTCAGACTTGAAGATTTCAATATTTTCAGTGGCGTACAGAGACGAGAGGCGAAAAGGGGGGGGGGGAGAGGGGAAAGGAAAAATGGTCACCATAAAATATTTCCGTTGTTACAAACTCGTTCGTTCGTTAATTTCGTTGGCATTATCTGTAAGTTTTGGCTTATGAAGTTTGGGAGGTGCGGTGGCTTCTGAACCGAAAAATCCCGGGTTCAAATCCTTGGTGAAGCCTGGGATTTTTTTATTTCGGGATCATGGGCGCCTCTGCGTCCACCCAATTCTAATTGGGTTCCTGACAATTAGTTGAGAAAAGTACAAAGTTGTTGGTCGTTCTGCTGGCTACACGTTGGCCGTTAGGCCACAAAAACATGAAATTGACATAATCTGCCCAAGGGGAACTTTACTTTTACTTTTTTTTGGATAATGCAAATAGGAATCACTTGGACTTTTGGGAATAATGGGGGGGGGGGGGGGATAAATATGTATTGCTTCCCCAGTCACTACGGATGTAAATAAATTAGCATACTCACCTTTATGACCAATGTATTACTTCAGTGAATCTTCATCTCACGTTTACATTCACATTACCACCATCGATAACTTTCATCTTGACCATTGCAAGTGCTTTGACTAAATTATCTTATCTTATAAATCAGAGACGTTCCTTCCACAGAGGCGATGAGTACGTCATACACGTACCCAAATGTTAATCTACTCGGGAATGTTAATTAAGAGAGTTTCAAACTCGTTCAAGTCACTGGTCTTCCTGGCTGATTCAGTCAACCTGTTCCATGCTCTAATGCCACTGAGGAAGAAGGAGGACTTTATGAATTTGTCCTAGCATATGATGATTAGAAATTTGCTTTTATCTTTCTGAGTCTTTCTGGGTCTTTCTGAGTCTTTCTGAGTCTTTCTGGGTTTTTCTGGGTCTTTCTGGGTCTTTCTGAGTCTTTCTGGGTCTTTCTGAGTCTTTCTGAGTCTTTCTGGGTCTTTCTGAGTCTTTCTGGATCTTTCTGAGTATTTTAGTATTTGTATTTGTAAGTTATGGCTCAGTGTTCTATTTAGTATTGCTACTTTATATCTTAGTTTTCTTTCTTGAAGCCTCTTTAAATTTAGTGATATTACAAAAGTGAGATTACCTTCCATTGGCTTTCATATCTGTCAATATTGCAAGGATAATCTCCTATTTTGTTGACGAAATTAATTTCTACTAATTTGTTTAACTAGACGTTTATTTTTTTTAATTGATTCATGTGTTGACTTTGAGAAAGAATATTTTTGCCAAATTTCAACTTGATTTGAGAATGGGAAGTGGGAGAAAAATGTTTAAAAGACAGACAGAAAGACGGACAAAAAGACAGAGTGATTTGTAAATAAACTCTGTACAAACATGAACTCCCATTTATGAATGACACTACACTAAAGTTTTAACTTATTCGAGAATGTGTGGGAGAAATAATATGAACACTTATTTAAGGGGAAAGAAACCGACATATTTAGCCATATATGTGAATAATGAAGGATTCATTTCCCTTGTGTGTATCAACCAAAATAATTAATTAATTATCAGTAATTAATTGAATTTTTTGGGTATTTTTTTAAAATTGATGCACGTCTTGTCTATGCCAATAAATACTTGTGCAAAGTTTCGACTTGATATGAAACTGGGTGTGGGTGAAATAACGTGTACAAACTTTTAACCAGACAGAGGGAGTTGACATAAGCGTTGTGGAAAAGTCGAAAAAGCCAAAAGCAATTTTTTCTCCGTTTATTTGCCATATTGTTGTCTTTGTCAAATAGTCTTCTTGTAAAATCAGGACTTATTAATTCGAAAGTTTGTTTTTTCAAGAACAAAGTTATTCAAATGGTAAATTGTATATCTTTTACTTTTCAGGTGTTAAGAGGGTCTTCACTTGTTAGTCTCCAGACAGCAGCTTCACTCATTCTGGACAGTGTGGAGTCTCACACCAACCCTGAACCTATCCATTACCAAGCATTAAGCCGCTTTTTAAAAAAAAATACTAGCCGACTTTCAATACTTTGATGGAATAGTAAAAAGGTTGGTCCTGATTGTAGCTTTGCGCTTTCAAAGAAAACGGATATCGGGCGTCATAGAAACATATGCAGGTTTAGCCAGCATTGGACGTACGCTGGTTCTTCGCATACTCTCTAGGCTAAGCACTTTCAACCTGTTCAGGCCAAGCATCGCCTGATGTCTATCATGATATGTGTGGACAGCGTCAACAAGGGAACAAGTGCTTTACCTGTTATAATAATAGCTCCACCCAGGGGTGAGTCTGAGTTCCTCCTGGAGATGAACACCAATGAGGAATCGGTCCATCGGCCATCGGAGAGTTCTCAAAAAGGGCAGCATACGTTGAATAGCTCAATGTTAAATTCCCATCACGACATCACACGAGATTCTAACTATTTAACTCTTATTTCTGGAACATCGGCTTCTTCTACCAGCGGTGTGCCGAACTCTATAGACGCAACTCCTAGAATAGTGTTATCTACATCAGAGTTTCCTATTATGCCTAGTTTGTGTATAGCTAAAAATAACTGCTATCTGCTTAACAGCCCATCTCCTGAAAACCACAATGTCACTCATGCGACAATGACTTTATACAAAACTGAAGAGTCTGTAGCACTTTCAAAGCCTAGCACCACGCAGCATCTTGACAACGTTTCAAGGAGTATTCTCCATCAAAGCCCGAAGAGCTGCAGCGGTAAAGATCATCACCGTCAACAGAATTTTCTGCAGCAGCACCGCGATCCGAAAAGTCTTTCTCATTTAACTGGCAGCTTCAGGGCAAGTTTTCAAACCAGCGGCAATCTCGTCTCCAAAAGCTACACCCACAACCAGCTAAGCAGCACGCATGTCAGTAGCGAATTCGCAACACTGCCCAAAAAGTCTTTCACGAAGCCTAGTAACCTCAACGAGAAACCACATAAAGAAGGAACCAGGAGTTTGTCTTCTTCCGTAAGCTATCAGACCTCTGCTGATCAAACGACAACAGTATACAGTACTAGATGCAGCCCGGCCAGTTCTTTAGCCGATAAGAGTTCGTCATTCGTAAAGTCATCCACAAGGTCTACTTCTGTTCACCAGTATAAACTAACCAATCACAATACGTCTTTCAACGAAACCGACAATGCTATTGAGCCAATGGAAACATTTGAAAGTACAGAGCCGGAAGTCCTTCGACCCTCGAACTCTAACATTGCCTCTTTGACACGCCCAACCGATGGCCTATATTCACAGGGCGCCTCGTTCATTAATTCCACAACATCTTCCTACGCCGGCGCCCTTACTTCCAACTCTGCCACACCAGCTAATGGTTCAGTGTCAGGATCCTTTGGCAAGCAAAATGGTTCACATAATGTTCTCAGAATGAAATCTTCTAGCTCCCTGCAGCCATCTAGGAGCCCCGTGCAATGCATAGCTGTTAAGCAACCAACGTCTTCAAACTCATCACTGCCAGTAACTTCTTTCGCGTCTTTCAGATCTCCTACAGTGTCTCCAGACTCGCACATGTCTCCACCAGAATTTTCAGTCAAAGACTCGATCCCTTCTCGAGCCAAATCTGTTCAAGAACAATCGGATATATCTTCTCCAACAAGCGCGCCGTCAAGTAGTGCATCTCTAGTGCCGTCAAGTAGTGCATCTCTAGTGCCGTCATGTAGCACATCTATGCTGGATATGCATGCTACGAAATCGACTGAAACTCTTAGCGTAGATAGCGGCAGACAACTTCGAGCCCGGAACAAAAGGTAAGTTTTAAACTTCCTTTCTTTGGGTCTAATTGGTTGTCGTAATTAAAAACTTCTAGGGATGGCCTAAGTTATTATGATAAGCTTAAACCCAGAAGTTTAAAGCCAGTTTTGACTGTACATAGTTACTAGTCCACATACGTTATTAATTTAAAGCTCAAGCTCTACCTAAACTAAGTAAAGTTAATATTACTTTAAAAACACAGTTATACATCTGTTTTTAGGTTATAAAAGTTACACAGTCAGTATAAGTAGGTAGTAATGTGAGCGTAACCTTGCAAGTTGATGGCCTTGGTAACCTAGGGAGGTCACAGAGGGTTTGCATTATTAAGATTCACTAGGAAATGGAATCGGGATTGCTTACTAAAAAAATAAACAACACCAGTCTCTTATACAACAGTCCTTGTAACTGATATGTTGCCTACCTGCGTATGACCACCCAGTCCACATGTCTGCCTATTTAACTATCCTTATCATATCCACCAGTCTGCCTACTGGTCTATCTGTACCCAGCCCACCAGTCCGCCTACGTGTCTATCTGTACCCAGCCCACCAGTCCGCCCACTTGTCTATCTGTACCCAGCCCACCAGTCTGCCTACTTGTCTATCTGTACCCAGCCCACCAGTCCGCCTACGTGTCTATCTGTACCCAGCCCACTAGTCCGCCTACTTGTCTATCTGTACCCAGCCCACCAGTCCGCCTACCTGTCTATCTGTACTCAGTCCACCAGTCCGCCTACTTGTCTATCTGTACCCAGCCCGCCAGTCTGCCTACTGGTCTATCTGTACCCAGCCCACCAGTCCGCCTACTTGTCTATCTGTACCCAGCCCACCAGTCCGCCCACTTGTCTATCTGTACTCAGTCTACACACCTGTATACTTCGCCGAATGTCAGATCATAAGTTTTTTTTTATGTTTTCGGACATTGTTATACTTAATGAAATATTAAATACCTTATAACATGTTTCCATTTATTTTTAAGCATGTATACATTTACTACGGCCATTTCTGATAGCGCAGGTTAAAGGAACCACAAATATGTTTCGTAGTAATCGGTCCTTGGTTTGAAGCTCCAAATAACAAGTAACACTTAACCAATGTAGTTGCATTGAATTCTTAATGCAGAACTGTACATACCTAACGATGGAGGGAGAGGCAAGAGGAGAGAGAGTGAGAAAGAGAGAGAGAAGGAACGAGGAAGAATTGAAGCCTCTAGCTATAAATCAACTCTATATCAAAGTCAAAAATTGATTTAAATGTCATAGAGATTTAGGTCTGCACTAGAAAAATAAAGTTCAAAAATGTTTTATTCGTCTCTAAGAAAGCAGAAAAATAATTACATTACTTGAAAAAAATAAAAAAAATAAAAAAGAATACTGATAATGAGAGCTTTAGACAGATAAAAGACTTATGAGACGAAATCATAAACGTTTAGTAGGGCTTGAATACTTTGGATGAGTCGACAGAAGACACATCGCAAACATGACATGAAAACACTCTCAGGACGATTTATTAACAAGTGTAAACACAAAAACTGTTACTGATACAATAGATGACATTTATCACAGAATGAAAATTACGAAACAAAAAGTATATACATCTTTTAAAAATGATAAATTGCTTAGGTTCTTTTTGTTGTTACTGCCCATATGCTAAAGGTAGCATTTACAAGAATATTCATTTGAAAAAAAAATACTTCTTGTAGGCGGTTGACATACTTGTTGGTCAGTTTTTTTAATGCACAAATTAAATGTTTTCATTATTAATAAAGGTCACCCAGAGTCACTGGTGCATATAACTTCTCCCTAAATGAGGCAGAATCTGATTAGTCAAACCAAGCCAGTTTTGCAGCGTTCAACTTGTCCACAAGAGCTGAGTCTTAGACTCTTGGAACTCTAGACCTGTGTTAGCTTTTCTCCATCTGCCTGTCTGAGCAAACCTCTATCTGTCCAAGCAGATGTACATTTTACATCCCTATTACCGATGAAAGAAGCTTATCTTATCTTATCTTATATAATACAGACGCTACTTCAAAAAAGAAGATGATTACGTCCTACGCGTCATGCATTTAGTCATGCATATTAACCAATGACTTAAATTCTGCCAAGTCACTGGTTTTCTTGGCTAGCTCAGGCAACCCATTCCATGCTCTAATAGCACTAGGGAAGAAGGAGTGTTTGTACAAATTTGTCCTAACATATGGAACGAGGAAGCTCAGGACAGAAGCGATGCCAAAGGCCGAGCACACCGGCGAAACTACCCCCATATTCCTTCTCTGTGTTGATAGTGACATCTTTGTTGGGGCTTTTCTCCCATCCCCGCCAGTGCAATGAACTTGGCACGAAAAACGAGAGCTCGTTTGGCTTCCCTTTGTCCTCACCGTCTCTGTAACGACCGTTTCCACCCCGAGCGCTACGTTGAGGCTTACAGCCCCCAAGGAGCTCAGAAATAACGGAGACAAGATCTCTGCACAACCAACTCACCATGACATAGAATCAAGTTTGCTTTCCAAAACCAAGTTCTAACTCCACCTGCCATCTTTGATTTCAAATAAGCTGAAAGTAAACACACTTGCGCCCAGCTTTAATTCCGAAATAGTAGATTCATTATATTTTAAGCTTAATTTAAGTATTCTTTTTGATCAATTTTAACGCGAAAAAGTTTTATTGAAAGTAAAACAAATTAAATAACAACAACTAAGCTTTGGTGACGTTGACCCATGCAGTGGAAACACATACAATGTGAATGCTTTTAAAAGCTTTTCAAGATTTAATGCCCCTTATATCGTTCGCTCCCTTGTTCGTCTTCGCTAATTTGTTGTTTTGAAAAAAAAATTAAAACATCAACGTCTTCATAAAAATAAAACTATTCATCGAAAAATAAAAAAAATTGCGGTAAAATGGAGTGCTCGTTCTTTGATCTAAAAATAAAAACTCGCTTCTAGTTTGATTCAATATTCTTCAATGGTTGTCACAGCACAATATCCTGTTTCTCGACTAGGCTTACTAACATAACCCCTGTCACCTAACCTTTCAAGTTTTATTTAGAGGCAACGCCCATGACCTCTATCAATCTTCCTAGGCTTCATGAACAACTTCGCCTTCCCCCTTTCTTTCCTTTAAAATTCAAAAATACTTTTTTTGGGGTTCAAAACATACAATGATTGATCATTTACAATAACTCATGCTTCAAGATATATAGGGGAAAAAAAAAGAAATTTTATTCACACATAAAAAGAAAATTACCCATAGCAGATCTTGCAATCCACGTGGCAGATAATGGGTCATCTGTATCTGTAGCTGATGTTTAATGAGGACGTCAAGTTGCCAGCACAACGACCAACCAACAAAAACAATTGGTACAAATATTTCTAATCGCAATGATTTATTGTTGTTGGTCTAGATCTAGTATAAATGTAATGGCAGGACTTGATCCAAACTCATTGCTATAGGAACTTTTGAAACGTGTTTTTTTAAAAAAGTTTTTGAACGTTGTTTTTTTCGTACGTTTTTCTTTGTTTTTCTTTGTTTTTCTTACTAGCACTACAATTTTTCCACAAAACATAAGAAACATTATCTACATGATGACAACATTTCTATGTAGTAAAAATATTGATGCTCTTTATGTTTGATTGACAACAAGGATTTAGTGTTTATTCTCTATGTATTTTTCGACCGTTCATTTGTCGTTCTAGTTTAATAAAGCCTTGTTTTAGCTTTCTCTGCAGTGTTACTTTAGTACTAAGCACGGTCCCACTATGAAAGACAATTAAAATGTTTTTTACATACATATTGCCATTTTTAGCGGCCCCCGAAAGGGGAAAAGACGCTATTAGTTTTGTGCAAAATGTCCGTACGTCTGTCCGTCCCGTCCCGTTTAGATCTCGTAAACTAGAAAAGATATTGAAAATCCGACATTACAATATTTTAGACCATTCAAAGTTCTGATGCAACGGCTACTTTTTTTTTTTCTGAAAGCGAAAAATCTAATTTTTAAAATCAGTTATGCAAGCAGTTTTTTAAAAATAAAAAGCTAATTAGTATGCATTATAAGTTAGACCTAGATTAAAACGAATAATGATCTTGTAAACTTCATTTTCGTTAATTTTTTTTAGAGCAGAAGGAAAAGAAATTAAGCCTTTTCAAAACAATTACATCAATTATAAGACTTCAGTTAGGCTAGGAGAGGCGCGGTAGCTGAGCGGTAAAACGCTTGACTTCCGAAACGGGGTCCCGGGTTCGAATCCTGGTGAAGACTGGAATTTTTAATTTAGGTATCTTGGGGCGCCTCTGAGTCCACCCAGCTCTAATGGGTACCTGACATTAGTTGGGGAAAAGTAAAGGCGGTTGGTCGTTGTGCTGGCTACATGACACCATCGTTAACCGTAGGCCACAAAAAACAGATGAACTTTACATCATCTGCTCTATAGACCACAAGGTCTGAAAGGGAACTAGTTAGGCCAGATTCACATCTAACTTTGCATTCACTTGCACCTATCCTTTGATCTGCTGGACCATTGGGGCACTACACAAGATCTGTCAACCTTTTTTCTCCATTCTTATCTCTCATTTGTCTTTGATATAATTTCATTTGGATGTTCTTTCTGAAAATATTGAAGCCTGCCTGGGTGGACCACTTCGGGGGCCGATTTTGAGTTTGTGTTTCCACACAAACTGTCTTTGTAACCTTGGTTATTTTTTATTTTGCACTCAAAAGAATGTTCAGGCCAGACCTACATCGAAGGTGAATTCCCACGCCTCTAAACCAGCAGATACCTGAAAGTCAATCCAGCTCCCCACTTGCACAAGCCTTAAGGGGTCAATCCGTGCTATAGGATATGTCACATAGTTTCATGGAGTTGCGTGCGTGTGTGTATAGACACTTCCCTCCCACTCCTTCCTCGCTCCAAGCGTTTCTTGTACAAGTTAACAGACAACTTTTTATATTGTCTATACGTAATAGCTCCATCAAGTTTTTCTTTTTGTTTGTTTTCTTAGAAATTTAGCGTTTGGTTGACTGGAAAGCTTGGCAGAAAAGATTTAAGGTCGCCAGTCTTATGGTCAAGTGTCTGAGTGCGTACTTGTGTGCTTATAGTGTAAATACTAAAAGTTAACATTTGTTGCCATAATAATAATAAGCTTGGCTATTAAGCGACTATAAAAGCTAACTACACCCTGTTGTTATATCAACCTAAGGGATAATGACCAGTGACCTGACAAACCTAAACCTTCCTATGAGGATCCTTAGTACCTGTCAAAGAAGGTCAGTGCTGCTGCAGAATTGCCAGATCATCAGAACATTTTTTAGTGGACACTGTTAAGGTATTCCAATGACATTTGTGTCCCTTTAAAGAAGCTCGACCCTGGCAATGCCAGAGAAGTAAAATCAATTCATTTCCAAATAATAACAATAATAATAATAATAATAATAATAATACGATTAGTTAAAGGGGGTGGTGACAAATAACCTTGCTGAAAACTTTGTGGCCATAAACATTCATAGGAAGATTGCCCCTAGGAAGATTGTCCCAAGGAAGATTGTCCCTACTTGCCAGAGGCCTGTAATACTGCAGAACTGCCATGTCCTCAGAAAATTTCTCAGTGGACGCTCTTAAAGAACCTACATTCCATTCTGTTTTCTTCAATAAATATCGGCATAGCTGTGTAAACAATTATAATAGTTGATGGTCGGTCGTTGGATTGTAGTGCCAGGCGGCTATTACCTCTAAACCGATGTGGGCGAATTACATTTTTAGTTGAATAAACTTTAAATAACTTGAACAAACTTATTTTGTGAAAAAAAAAACTCAATATAACCCAATTTTAACAATATACACAGATTCAACTTGAGATGAGAATTAGTGCTAATAGTGACCAAATAAAGTCATACTAAAAAAATTTAACCTTAAAGTCAAACTCAAACAAATTTAACCTTAAAGTCATTCTGAAACAAATTTAACCTTCTTGCCTCTCTAATACTCTCTCGTTCAACTTTAACCCACGTGACTTCCCACATAAACTATGTTAAGACAGATCAGCTCAAGGTTTCATCATTTTAGACTACCAAAAAACTAAAGCTCCCATTCATCGTCAGTACCATAGAAACACACAAATACACTCAATAATAGTAATGTAGCTTGAAGACGGCATGGAAACAGAACAGACCTCAAAAAAAGAAAAAAATTAAAATGGCAAAGTACTGGTAGTGCAATATATTGCATTATGCAAACATATTTCCGATACTCTGAATCCGTATCCGATTTTTACATTTACAATTTTTAGATTCGATTCCCTGAAAAATAATCGTTCGCCGTTTCATGATTTTACGATATGTGCAACTACAATAAAATATGAAAGACTTAAATGGTTTGAAGTTGCGTTTTTTTTATGTATGTTTGTATGTGCCTCTATCAAAGGGATGTACCGGGTTAATCTGTAACACCACAGGAGACATAACACTCTTGATGCAGGCTGATCAAAGACCGAAGCTTTGCTTGCATGGTCGTAACATATGTTGGGGGTTAGGGACCCTTTGACGCCTTGTTTTTCTATTACACTAGAGATATGGATGGGTGTTTTCTTGTGTGCTACTGTTAGGTATATGAACACAGTTAAACATTTGCTTAACTAGCCTGTGGATTGAAATTGAGAACGAGAAACTCTAGTAAGCTGCCTCTCTCTAAAGCCGTCAAAATTAGTCTGTCTACATTCAGCTATTCCTCCTAAAATTCTAGTCTTCCTTTTACTAACCACGTCATTGTCTCTGAGTCAAAAATTTCCCTTTTTCTACGAAACAAATAACTAATTCGTAACCTTGCTATAAAAAAAATCTAAGCGTGACAGACGGACTAACGGAAAGACACACAGACAACACGAAACTAATAGCGGCTTTAATTCTTTCGTGGACCGCTAAAAATGAAAAAAAAACAAAAAAAAACAACAGAAAAAACAAAAACTGTCCGATTAAACAGAATTAAAATTCGCTGTAAAACATTTGTCCGCTATTGGCTTATTCACCTGTCGTTAACTATAGTAAGATGTAGTCCTACTTACAAGTACACAAAGGATAAACGCCAACTGTATTTGCATATTTCATATGTCTATTAACTTATTTGAGCCAACATTTTGACGGGTCAAAGAGCTAGTGTCTAATAAATGTAAATTTAAGGGTATCATACTTGATGACGTTTCCTTTTTAAAATTACGAAGTTCATTTTCATAAATATCTTCAAATTCAAATATATTAATATATTTAAAAGTGTGCTGTAACAGCGTTTTTTTTTTTTTCATTCTTATTTTTAAAGTCGGTAACGTTTTAGTTTAACCTTGTGCTTAATTTTTTTTTAAAAGAGAAACAACCTTGACATATTGTGATCAGAACTGTCAAGTAGGCCTATGACATGGCCGACACCACATAGCGTGGTATGGACAAGAGGGCTTGTCAGTGGCCTGAGAGCTGCCCTAGTTTTTTTTTAGTTTTTTTTTATTTGAAGTGGGGGGTTTGAAAGCCCTCCCCTTGCACACCTGGCTGTTAAGAACATACTCTCACCTTTGGCTTCCTTAAGTTGCAGCGGTGTGACGGGTAGAGGTGTCAACGTCATATCATTGCTAGGGAGGTAGCGGAAGCACAGGTAGACTCGTGTGTGTGTGGGAGAGAGAGTGAGAGAGCGTGCAAGTGTAGCGTGTGAAGTTTAAGAAGAAAGGGAAATAAATCCTATTGAAGTAGTTGAGTTATAAGCTGACAAAACCTAAAATAGGCTTATTTAAAAAACAAAAAAAAAGCAACAACTAAGAACAAAAAATAATTAGTTTAATTGACTCTATAAATATAGTTTGAAGCTTTTAGCACTGAAACAGATCTTATATAATACAGACGTTACTTCAAAAAAGAAGATGATTACGTCCTACGCGTCATGCATTTAGTCATGCATAATAACCAATGACTTAAATTCTGCCAAGTCACTGGTTTTCCTGGCTAGCTCAGGCAACCCATTCCATGCTCTAACAGCACTAGGGAAGAAGGAGCATTTGTACAAATTTGTCCTAGCATATGGGACGAGGAATGTGCCTTTATCTTTGTGTCTTTCTGAGTATTTTATTAGATTATGTATAAACATGACATGTAACATGTAATGATAGCAGCACTAAGATACAAGGTTATTAATATAAGAATGTCAAGAAAATATGGCGAAACATAGGTAGGCCCATCCTGGGATTCGAACCACTGACCCCGACCAGGCGCCTTCGCATAGCAGCTACCAGGTATATAAGTAACATTCACTTTCGCGATCTCCAAAAAAAGAGCATAACGACTGTAGTTATTTGTTTCCGCATCACCTCCCAGAGTCCCAGAACACAGAATGGGATGTGCGAACAATTTTGTCCAGTTAACCCATTATTCTGAACCTATAGTCGATGAACCTGAACCTGTTTTCCATGAACCGGTTGTCATTAAAACCATTTGCCTGATGAACACCTAACCGGGTGAGCTTGTTTTCCAGTGAACCCATAGTCATGAGCTAATAGTCATACCAATAGTCCGGGAACCTGTACTGTGGCCCACGTAAACTTATCCGAAGTGCACAGATATTACTTGCCAAAAACATTTTTAAGTGACAAGGTAAAAGAAATATAAAAATACGTTCGGGGGTCAAAACCTAGATTCGTATAGTTTTAAAAGTAACTTAAAGTTCTTTGTGCTCCTGCCAACACTTGACTTCCGGTGCGCTGTGCACAAAATGCCTTCTCCTTATACTCCCCCCTCCAAATTTTTTTTTAATTGTTATGTATTAATCATGTCTACAAGATTTAACTTTAACCAAAAGTCTAAACTCGTTTTGTACAGAAAAAAAAATATTGGCTCACCATTTTCACAAATTTCTCTGCATTTCTAATTACCGTTAATTAGCTGAATGCTTTCGGGTCCGAAAAAAAAAAAAAAGGCTTTTTCTTCCTATAATTTTATTATCTTTATTTTTCTAACTTTCTAAGTCTGGTATGATGTCTGGTTGTGGTGAGTACTGGGAAGACTCGATCTTATCCCGTAGTGCCTCGAAAGTAACTCCGGGATCTACTGTTTCGTGCGCATGGTGGTGTGTAGAATGTGGAACTGGAATGGTGCGCATTCGTGTTAAAAGGAAAAATGGAAAACAGAAAGTAGAGGAATATAAACTAATAGTGTTTTACAGTGTTTAGTCAGATTTAACTCATAGACTTATATATGCTAGATGTAGACTGGACGTGGAGATTTTTTAACACTACAAAAAATGTCGTGAAAATTTTGTAGAAAGTTGGATCAAGGCGTTGTTTTGTAAAGTATTTAAAAGAAGTAATGTTATTTTTTTTCCACCCTAACCTATGTAACACATAATTTGATTTTTAGAACTAGATCTAGTAATTGAACATCAAAAATAAGAGTACTCTTGTCTCATAATTATTATTTTGCAATTTTTAGATACATAATCTAGAAAAATCTAGGTAATCAATCTATTTAAATGTACATAAGATGATTTAAATCAACATGAATTATTTCGATCTAGGATTTTTGAAACATTATCTCAATGGAAACAAACAGGAAATGGCTTTGTTTCATATATGTGCATGAATATCCGAGAAATGATTTTGCATTAATTCTAAACTTTGAAAACTAAAGATCATTACTTTTCTAAGACAAAAAAGATTGATTGGGTCGACTTCCCTTAGAGCCTGAAAAAAGAGTTTACGTACATAAAAATCTATATATGTATGTGTCTGTGAATCGATCAGTCGCGGATAAGAATTAATTTCTGGTTTCCAGTCTAGATATTATATAAGTCTATGATTAAACTATCACTAAAACTATGATTTTGACGTTTGGTTTTTATGTGTGAAAGAGTCTCATCTACTCCTAATATCTATCTTTGCTCCCATAGAGTTCAAGTGACGAAACAGTGTTAGAAGTGTGTCGTTGGATTGGAGCTACAAACCGCTAGTATAACTAAACCGATGTATGTGTAATATAGAACCTTATTTAAACACAAACAAGCTTTTTTCTTTTACACAGATTGGACTTGAAAGTAGATTGTAGGACCACTCATGAAATAATAACTTAAACAAGGTGCAGCTCACAAGATGTCTCGTGTCTCTTGTCGTAGTCTCTTGCTTGTCTTAACATTTCTTCATCTTACACACAATTTTATATTACGTTAATTTTAACCTCAATTACGACGGACCACCCCCCATCGGAAAATCTTCAGCCTACGCAACCAAAACATCCGCTCTTCTTTCCTCATGGTTATAAGTTAAAACACGCACATGCAATGTCCACACTGAACTTCTGAGGCAATGCCGCCTGCGCTGGCTTGGTCATGTTCGCCGGATGGAGGACAATCGAATCCCCAAAGACATCCTTTATAGTTAAAACACGCACATGCAATGTCCACACTGAACTTGTGAGGTAAGGTGACTGTTTTTACAATAAAGTACAGTACCTTCTTGCAAGGGCAACACTGGAAGACGTAATTTGCTCTGGCATAGTATTCACCGGTGGGGGGGGGGGGGGCAATGTCACGTTATGGTGGTTTAGAATGCTCCAACCTATTTAGCGACCAGAGTGGGAGATATTCGTTCTGGGGCCTGCACAATCTGCCAAAGTACTTTGATATATAGTCAGAATTTGGATTAGAAAGGCTACAGTAGCTCTTACTAGGAAAGAAAATACAAGTACTAGAAAAACACCTTCTCGGTCAATCAATCAATCAACAACTAATCAGTCTATCTATCTATCTATCTATCTATCTATCTATCTATCTATCTATCTATCTATCTATCTATCTATCTATCTATCTATCTATCTATCTATCTATCTATCTAATCTATCTAATCTATCTATCTAATCTATCCTCTGCCTACTCTCCTTTCTAAATGTAAATACAAAGACCCTCTGTTTTAAAGTATAATATGAATCTGTGTCTGTCTGCCCCTGTCCCTCTATCTATCAGAGTTCTCTCCCCGGGTGCATATATGTCTAATATAACATCATTAGCGCCAAAAAAAAAAAGCATGGCAACAGATGCTTAATACCTTTAGGCGGCTTTCTTTCATCCACAGCTCTACTGGATTATAAAAGATCCAAGCAACTATTGCCTTGGAAGCTTATGCTGCATTTATCACTTTTTTCCTTATAGATTCTTCATTTTCTGAACACATGTTGGGATATTTACAAACGAGACAGCTGGATGTCTCGTTTTAACTTTGTGACCTTTGCCCTAGTAAGGAATTAACAGAACAATGTTGTTAATTAAATGTAAACAAAGTAACAAAAGTCCAAAGTTTGTTACAACATTGAAAGAATAAACATAACCATTAAAATTAAAATTAATATAGCCTCTTAAAAGAAATGAACGATATCACTTAATTGAGTGGTGGCTCAGTGGTAAAGCACTTTTTACCGAACAGAGGGGTTCTGGGTTCGAATCCTGGTGAAGACTGAGATTTTTAAGTTCGGGATCTTTTAGGGCGCCTCGATGGATAAACGTAATGATGTCTTACAAGTGATGACGATTACACAAAGATGTTTCCAAGTCTCTCCAAGTCCAGCTGCTTTAACTAGATTGATTCTCTTTTCCTAGCTAGCTTGTTGCTTCTGAGCTGTAGGCTCTTTTGCTGGGCTGTGCCAAAGAGAAATAGTGTGCTGTGTCTTTCATTTGTTCAGCACTTCCATAAAGAGTGCTGGTTATGATGGGCTGTAGTGGTAGTAGGGTCTGCCTAAGAGCTAATTCTTTTATTATTATTTTTTTGGTCACTGTAGTTGTGGGAATGCTATGATATGGTCATAAAAAAAGAAAGTGCTCCTCTATCACCAAAGCGAATGCCACCTTAATCTGCCACCATGATACAAAAAAAAAACAACAACAACAAAATCTAATAAAATACTCAGAAAGACACAAAAATAAAGGCACATTTCTCGTCCCATATGCTAGGACAAATTTGTATAAGTGCTCCTTCTTCGTAGTGAAATTAGAGCATGGACTGGATTGCCAGAGCTAGCCAAGAAAACCAGTGACTTAGCAGAATTTATGCATGACTAAATGCATGACTAAATGCATGACTAAATGCATGACGCGTAGGACGTAATCGTCTTTTTTTTTTTAAATAACGTCTGTATTATATAAGATAAGATAAGATAAGGTCTACAAGGCACTAGTTTGAGCACGCCACTGTACGGCAGTGAGTCATGGAATACTTACTCAAAACATGGGAGAACATTTAATTCTTTCCACTTTCACTGCCTCTGGAGGATCCTAAAAATCATATGGCAAGAAATGTGTGTAACACTGGTATACTTTAAAAAAAAAATCTTTCCAGTATCCTTTTAATCCTCAGGCAACGCAGCCTGCGCTGGCTTAATCCTGTTTTCCGGATGGAGGACAATCGTATCCCGAAAGATCCTTTATGGTCAACAAGCGAATGGCTCAAGAAAAACTGGTCTTCCCTTTTTCTTTTGCAAATTATTAACTTAACAAGCAGGACTTTTAAGGGAAAGACTCTATGTTTACAGCTAAATTAACACAACATGTCAGATGAATACAGTGTGAAATCCAGGGCTGGCCCTAACAATTGCGGGGCCCTATGCGAAACGGATTGCGCGGGGCCCTGTCTGGGCGGGGAAAAGCATAATGTAAAAATTAAAATTTTTTCAAATTAGAAAATACATTCGCATTTGCAATATTTTTATTAAAGGTATTGCCGTTTTTTTAACACCTCAAAATGACAATTTTGTCCATTTTCTGCAGATTTTTATGAGCTTTGAAATGATTTTCAGGACTTTTTCGTACCTAAATATTTTTCAATTTCAGGAGATTTCCAGGAAGTCCTGGAAAATGAAGAGCCGCGTAAACCTTGTTATTATATATAGGTGATAGGCCTAATGATTTAATTTAATAATTTACAATTAGAAGTAGCTCGGGACCTACGATAGTCCTAGGCCCACTGCGGGGCCGCGCAGGTTGCAGTGACCTAAGGCCGGCCCCGCTGAGAGCCCTTTGACTTGGAGAGAGAGCACTTGAGATACTTTTAGTCATAACCGAAGAGTAGTTACGTAATACATACAGAAAAAGAGCCTTTGGACCTGTAAAGTAAAGAGCCCTAGAAATACTCGAATCATGATTCAAGAGTAAATATGTAATGGATGTAGAAAGATAAAATTACACTTGCTCGTATAGAGTAAGAGGCTTTTGGTTTACTTTAGTCATAATCCGAGATGTACCCTGTACAGAACAAGAGCCCTTTGTACACTTTGGTCATGAGTAGATATGTGATGAATATAGAAACTGTACCGTTGTGCTCTTCCGAGTGAGAGTCCTTGGTCTTCTGTAACTATCCCCCATTAGTAGTTCAGAAGTACCGGTGCCAGAAGAAATCTGCTGAATCACAGTTTATTTATTTTATTTTATTTTTTGGCTATTTTAGCTCAGCGTGGTCAGTTTTTGCTTTCTTTGAAGCAACTTTGGAATATTTAGGTCGATGTAGGAACATTGAACTTCAGGATAGAAAGTTTCTCTACAGCTTACATCACACGGTTCTTTTATAGGTCATTCTGTTAGCATCTCTTTCTTTCTATCTCTATCTGTCTGTCTCTCTTTCTGTCTGTCTCACTCTGTATCTCTCTCTCTGTCTCTCTGTGTTTCTCTTTCTTTGTCTCTCTCTGTCTCTCTGTGTTTCTCTCTTGGTATCTGTGTCTCTCTCTCTGTCACATTTCCCTTTTATTCTCGCGTTTCTTCTCTCCCTTTCCTACAATCCTACGATATCCATTCTCACCTTTTCTCTCTCTCTCAATCTCTCAATGTCAAACATATGCTCTATCTCTTTATCTCTTTCTTTCTCTCTTTATCTCTTTCTTTCTCTCTTTATCTCTTTCTTTCTCTCTTTATCTCTTTCTTTCTCTCTTTATCTCTTTCTTTCTCTCTTTATCTCTTTCTTTCTCTCTTTATCAATTTCTTTCTCTACCTTATTAATCCTCTCTTCATTCATTTCTTTTTTTTCTTTTTCTTAATCTAATTATTTCAATTTCACTCTCGACCCTTGTCAACTCTCTTCCACTCCATCCTCTGTTCAACTCTCTTCCACTCCATCCTCTGTTCAACTCTCTTCCACTCCATCCTCTGTTCAACTCTCTTCCACTCCATCCTCTGTTCAACTCTCTTCCACTCCATCCTCTGTTCAACTCTCTTCCACTCCATCCTCTGTTCAACTCTCTTCCACTCCATCCTCTGTTCAACTCTCTTCCACTCCATCCTCTGTTCAACTCTCTTCCACTCCATCCTCTGTTCAACTCTCTTCCACTCCATCCTCTGTTCAACTCTCTTCCACTCCATCCTCTGTTCAACTCTCTTCCACTCCATCCTCTGTTCAACTCTCTTCCACTCCATCCTCTGTTCAACTCTCTTCCACTCCATCCTCTGTTCAACTCTCTTCCACTCCATCCTCTGTTCAACTCTCTTCCACTCCATCCTCTGTTCAACTCTCTTCCACTCCATCCTCTGTTCAACTCTCTTCCACTCCATCCTCTGTTCAACTCTCTTCCACCCCATCCTCTGTTCAACTCTCTTCCACCCCATCCTCTGTACAACTCTCTTCCACCCATCCTCTGTTCCACTCTCTTCCACCCCATCCTCTGTTCAACTCTCTTCCACCCCATCCTCTGTTCAACTCTCTTCCACCCCATCCTCTGTTCAACTCTCTTCCACCCCATCCTCTGTTCCACTCTCTTCCACCCCATCCTCTGTTCAACTCTCTTCCACCCCATCCTCTGTTCAACTCTCTTCCACCCCATCCTCTGTTCCACTCTCTTCCACCCCATCCTCTGTTCCACTCTCTTCCACCCCATCCTCTGTTCAACTCTCTTCCACCCCATCCTCTGTTCAACTCTCTTTCTCCCCCACTTTCGTCCTCTCTCTTTACTTTTTCTCACTTCCCCCTTCTCGTACTCTTTGCTGCTCTCCATCCACCTTGTCTTCTCTCTCTCTCTCTCTGTATTGACGCTTACTTTTGTTATCCTTGATATTCTCCAATTCCCTTCCCCACACATACACACACACTCTCTCTCTCTCTCTCTCTCTCGCTCTCTAAAATACTGTTCATCTCAGGCAGCAGGTGGCAGTTAATGACCGGTTCCAGATATCGGTCGCCACTTTTTTTTTTCGCCTCACCTCCCCTCCTCCCTCCGCCGCCCTCATCCCGCGCCCTCCTCGCGCGTGTCAAGTATACTGGATCCGTTGCTCACCTTGGAACACTTGTGTCTGTTGAAGAGGTGGGGGAGGAGGGTAACCGGCAGGAGGGTTACCGGCATGTCAGAGAGAGCGAGAGAGAGAAAGTCACGTACGCATCTCCCGCCAACACCTGTAGATTTAATTACACCCCAACCTTCTCCCACACGCGCACTTTTCCTCAAAGATAAATCTTCAAGATACAACTTTTCAAAAAAGCGAAAAAAAACACAAAATTCAAGGGAGAAAAACTTTGGCTTAAGAGTTATGTCCCTTAAGGGGTTAGACACATTGTTTTAATGTTTTAATTGGCTTTTATAAACATATGTACATATCACCCGTACACACACACACATACACACACATAAGGACAAAAAAAAAATACATCACTTTTTATGTATATTGTTTTATTCAAAACTGCAGACAAGGGGAAGCTACTCGCTGCCAGATTGTTTATAATTTGGTTTTGCTTTTAAATTGAAACCACGTGCCATGCGTCAAATTGACGTGGGAAAAATTTCGAAACTTTTCTAGAGCGTTCTAAGAATTTATCTTCGAACTAAAACTTTTAAAAGAAGGGAAAAAAATTGTATCCACTTAAGTCAATGACCGTGATGACCAATGATAGAGCGAGCATTGAGTTGGTGAGTGATGTACGGTTCAACGTCGTGACTGATGGGGGGGGGGGGGTGCCCCGCTTCCTGTCGCCGAGCAAAGTAGTTTTTAAGTTAGAATTGATCCTTTCCCACCATGCCCAGAAGTACTTTAAGTCTAATCAAGCGTAAGCTCTCCGTAATGTAATATGTTATGTCATGGTATGCAGTTATATTATCTCTCTCTCTCTCTCTCTGTCTCTCTCTGTTATGACTTTTATTACAAAGCTTATATCAACTCACTCTGTCTGTCTGGCCAAAAGTTTGTACACGTTATTTCTCCGACACCCAATCTCGGATCAAGCTGAAATTATGCACACTTTTTTTTCTTTTACCTGACAACACAAGAATCAATTTGACAAAATGACCAGTTAGTTAATTAACTATTGGTAATAAATTATTTTGTTTGGTATCTCAAACAGGGAAACAATTTGAACTTGATTTAAGTCGTGGTATAAGCTAAATTAGTCCCCGTTATATATTGTCTTCTGACGCTTAGTGAACACAAACATGAAATAGAAGAGATAACTATACAATCTTCCATGTTCATAGACCCTTCGCTAGCAGAGTGGTTACCGCGTCGGCTTGAGAAGGCTTTAGCTTACAAGTTCGAATTCAGGTCGTTTCCTTTTTTTAAAAATAATACATTTCAAAAGCGATCATATTTTTGTTTGATTACCTTAGAGAACAATTCTCTTGTCATTCTAAAATCAAAGTTAAGTTAGAATGATCAATAATTGTAAATAATGGCATTTATCTTCATGGAAATATGCTTATATTGTGGTCTTTGTAATTGAAGGCGTACGTTTCCTTACCGTCTAGGACAACTCTAGCCTTTTTTTTTTTGTAATGTCGTGGAAGAACATGTGTTCTATAGTTTCTGATTCGAATAGTCCAGTGCAAAACAATGGAATTATATTTCAAATTCCGAACGATTTATTTTAAATATGTGTCTAATATACTGCAGATTGGATTCGCATATGTATCCAACGTGTTATTGATTTTACTAAAAAAAATATTTTCAAAATTAATTTACTCTACAGTACTTTTGTCGATTGGAAAATATGTTTACGTGTATCATTGATATGAATAACTACAGTTATTCAAGGAAATGACGTCAAAGAGACACACCCAACCCGAGTCTGTCAACTGTGAACTGTGTGGCGAATTACTTCCTTTTATATTTAATTCTTTCTGTTAATGTGCTCCCACCGATATTTGAATTATTTGACCTTTAATATTTTGTGTTCAACGTATTTTCATTGTTACCTCCCTTCCAGTTTTGGTAGTGTTCAGCATGTCAGGGCCTTTGACCTTTTTGTTTTTTGAAAGGCTTTAAAGAAGTTATCGTTAACTGTGACTAACGGACGTCCCTGTGTCAACGTGACCTTGTTATCGGCGACATAGATGCATGCCTGGTGTGCATGCTGAACTTCAAAGGCCTGATAAACGCCTGGGGTGTATCACACGACGTCACTGTCGGAGTTATGTCATGGCAAATCTGTTTTCCAGGTCAGTTTGGGGCAATATAAAAGGGGCGATGTGTCAGGGGGTGTGTGACAACTGCCGTGTGACTGGGTTGATACGACTGTAGCGACGAGACTTCTACGACGTCACAGCGTCGAGGTGACAGGGGCTATGTATCAACTCCTTAGTAACGGATGCGGTGTGACTAAGGCAATGTTACAGGGATAATGTGACTGAATCAAAGCCTCAGGGAACAATGTTACAGGGACAATCTTTCAGGGACAATGTGACTAAGATAATGTTACAGGGACAATGTGACTGAGATAATGTTACTGGGACAATGTGACTAAGATAATGTTACAGGGACAATGTGACTGCGATAACGTTACAGGAACAATGTGACTGATACAATGTTACAGCGAAAGTGTTACATGGACAATGTGACTCAGGCAATGTTACAGGGACACTCGACTGAGGCGATGTTTCTTGGACAAATGACTGATGTGATGTTTCTTGGACAATTGACTGAGGTGATGTTTCTTGGACAATTGACTGAGGTGATGTTTCTTGGACAATGGACTGAGGTGATGTTTCTTGGACAATTGACTTAGGTGATGTTTCTTGGACAATTGACTGAGGTGATGTTTCTTGGACAATTGACTGAGGTGATGTTGCATGATCGATCAACAACCTTCACGTGTTTTTGTTTTTGTTTTTTTGAATGCTTTAATTCCTTTTCAATATCTGCCACCTATCCGTACACCACATTTCAATTTGTTAACAATCTAGCAGCCTAACTGGCTTTATCATTCAGGAACGTAAATATTTTCTGAGATCTTCTGTTTTAAAAAAAAAGGAATCCACAAAACAAATCATTGAATTCCCTCCCACCCTTGGCCATCTGCTGACCAGTTGACGCCTCTTCACGACACTGCAGGTCTCTGAACAAAAACACATTGACCAATGCACCTCATCTCAGTTATGTGTTCAGATGTTACGAACCGATCACAGGGATATGTTTGTTTTGGGTGTTTGTGAGGAGGGGGTAACAGTTGGCATGGCTGTAAAAATCTTTCTGTTCTCTTTGTTGCCAGGCATTCAAGGGTAATCAGCCGGCCTTGTTTCAAACTCTCAACGTCAGCTGTGGTAGATCTTGGGTTTTGGGGCATTAATCCTTGTTGTTTTATATTATTGTTAGAGTTAATCCCCTTGAAGATTTTTTTAGGGGCGTGTCATTGGTTTCAGTTTTGTGTATTCATATAAATCATGCATGCGCAGATAAGCCTTGTTAGTGTTAACATAGGCCTACACACACACTCACTAGGGCGTTAGCAAAAAAGAAAAAAGTCAAATATCACATTTTCACTCAGGCAACCATATCGGCCATGCGACATGAAGATCTAGTACTTTCTAATTACATGGGGTAATTTTTTGCGGTCCCCGAAAGGTCTAGATTCGAGATCGAGATCTAGATAGATCTAAATCTAGATTAAGATCTAGTTTAGATCACGAGTTTAGATCAAGAGTTTAGATCCAGAACTAAGCTAGATCTACAACTAGTCTAGAAATCTAGTTCTAGCCTTTGATTTCAACGGACCTCAATCACCAATCGTAAACAAACAATATTTAGCCACGTGATAATATTAATAAAAAATGAAAATTACGTATCAAGTGACAGCCTTAATGGATTGCGTAGTTTGTATAGAAGATATAGAAAACCACGTGGCAAAATGTTGGTGAATGAGGTCCATTCTAGCTCTATTTCAATTCTAGTTCTACATTTCAGTTCTAGATTCTAGTTCTATCTAGATCAAGTCTAGATCTAGATCAAGAACTAGTCTAGAGATCTAGTCTAAATGTAGATCTAGACTATACCTAGAACTACTAAAACAATCTAGATCTTGTCTAGATCTAGATTCTCTATATCTATTCTATATTCTGGATCTAGTCTAGACCTATTAAGTAAATAGAGCGATTATGATCAGTATTAGTAGGCCTTCTAGTGGGTAATAGTGTATTAGCCTCTGCTGTTCGCATGGGAAATCTATTATGTTGTGCAGGCTCATTTTTTTAAATTTTCTTACGACGTCCCCTCCAATATATCAATCGAAATTGTTGGGAAGAAGTAGGTATCTTGGAGCAGTGGCGTCATTGAGGGAGGGGGGCGAAGTTGCGGTCGACACCATTTTGGGGGTGGCAACCAATTAGGAAAAATTATATCTTGGCAAAAGCAGACACATCGGAAAAGATAATAATTAAATCTCAAGATATATCTTTGAGCAGTGGCGTCACTAGGGGGTGCAAGGGATGCGGTCGCACCGGTCGACACCATATTGGGGTGGACAACCAAAAAATTTTAATTTGGTAAAAGCAGACACATGAGAAAAGATAATAAAATCTCTAGATATCTGCCCAAATATGTCTTGACACATCTAGATGGTAGTGGAAGTGTAAATGATACAGTACAACGTATACCAAGAGAAACCTGTTCATATGATGTTAAGTCTGTTTATAATGTACAATAAATATAATTCTAACATTTGAATAAATGTAATAAACTTTAGGATTTTACATTTGAGTAAAAATCAATAAAAGTATGTAAGCAATAGTGCTCATTGGAACATATTTCAAGAAAATTGATGGGGAGAGGTCACACCCTGAGCTACCGCACTAGGTGCCACCTACACTGTATCGGGAGGTTTCCATGCTTAAGGATCACTTAACGCTACCCTACTTATTCCAGAAGAGTTAGCAGAGTCTTATCAAAGATGACGTGTTGCACTGTTTGCTTGTGAAAAATAACTCCAATTTTTATTTTTTTTAAACGATCAAAACAAGAATATGGCTTGAATATATTTCGCGTCCATTATTGAATTTGATAGGGGCCGCCTCTTGAATTTTTGTGTTAACACAAACTCTCTTTGTAATCTTGTTTTGTTTTTTTTATGTTGACTCGTTTTTTTCATTGTTGAGATAGGATATTTTAAAATGCTCTTTTGGAGAGTATTGTGTGTAGGAGATAGGGAGGCTTGAATTAAATTTATGAGGGCTTATTTTGTGCTAAGGTTCACTGTTTCGCCATTGCATGAAATTAGAAAACATAGCAGATCGAGCTTTATGAGGTTAGAGGTTGTTGAGATACGTCTGCTCAGGCCTGCCTGGGAGCTACACTGACGTACTGAGCTCAATTCCAGGACATTGCTGGCAGAGGGGTTTTGTCCTGATATCATTCGGAGTTCATCGCAAGTCCTAACTCTTTCTTATGTGAGTTAGGGGAGTGGGAGGGATCAGTACGAGCCAGTATGCCAAGGCCTGTATTCTGACTTCTGCTTAAGCACAGTCACAGAGGGGTTTCTGTACAGGGCTTTTTGGAAGTCGGGATTTAGACCTCTCAAGACCACATGGAGTTCGATATAGTAGCCAGTGTGAACCAATTATTGTGAACCAAACGGAAAAGAGCTAGTTTGGCAGCACAAAATCGCACACAATAAAAACTCCAAACGTTCAACCAGATTGTTATCCGCCTCAGATGACATGGATACGTGGTGGCTGAACGGTAATGCGCCCGGATTCTAAACTGGTTGGGTCCCGGGTTCGAATCCTGTTGAAGACTAGGATTTTTAATTTCGGGATCTTTGGTTTCCTCTGAGTCCACCCAGCTCTAATGGGTACCTGACATTAGTTGGGTAAAAGTAAAAGCGGTTAGTTGTTGTGCTCGTTAACCGTAGGCCCTAGAAACAGATTATCTTTATATCATCTGCCCCATAGAGCACAAGGTCTGAAAGGGGAACTTTACTTTTTCATGTGACATACACAGATCAAGAGTTCGGCCCAGCTCTCTGTCTTAGCTTGTGGTAATCTTCCAACAAAAATAATATACTTTTGAAACTAGAAGTTACACAGTTAAACGTTTACCATTTAGGACATGAAAAAAAAAAGTACTCTACGGCGATTTACGATCTTAGTTGATAGTAACAACGACTAATCGCTAATTTCTAAAGCCTGAAACTATAGGTATACTCATATAGGTAAACCTATACTGAATCAGTATAATTTCCAGGTATATTAGTTAAGCGCTCTCTACTTCTTAGACACAATACCACCGTATGATATGATAAAGATGGTCAAAGGATTGTTGAACATTTGGTGTTAACTTGTTTAAAAACAAACAAACAAAGTTGTCATTTTTGTTAAAGACTTTCACCATTACCTTATTCTATCCAATCGTTGGGGCACTAAGTATGATCTGTTGACCATCTTTCTCCATTCCTCTTTGTTGAGACTTTGCAGAGATAACATTATCAACATCGATCACCTTGACCTTCACCTATCCCTTAATCTGTTGGACCGTTGGTGCACCACGCAAGATTTGTCGACCGTCATTCTCTATTCCTCTCTTGTCTTTTCCCTTGGATAGAACCAAGCATCGATAACTTTGGTAAATAAGTGTAAAAGCTCAAGTCAGACTAACTTTACTTTCTCATTGTGTTCCAGCCAGGCCGCTAAGTCATGAAAAGCTATATAGTTGGTTCTGAAATCTTCTGACGCTTAGAGGTCGTCTGCAAAGAACGACAATGCATACAGGAGAGAGAACTCTGATTTCAAAACTTTTTTATTCTTTGGATAACACCTTGAAAAAAGTCCAGTCGGGGTTGGCCACCGAAGGCGCCTTTATCCCGATTGATCGTTTGAAGGAATTGTATCCAGCTAACAGGTGTGGACCAGAAGCTCTTCAACCCATAAGTCCTGTCTAAGGGTTCCGAACGACCATGAACCACTTGGGGAGCGTACCATGTACATTGTGCGCCACACCAGAAATGTCGAGAGATGAACCATGATGCATTGGGCAAACCAGTAATCCTTTTTGTTCCCAAAAGACAAAGAACATTTCTCCTGTCTGTCAAGGAGTAAGCATTCTCCAGTGTTTGAAGGGGATAGGGGTGGGGTGAGAGAGGGGCAATCGTATGTCTTTTAACTAATGCTGTTCATATCTAACCATTGATCCTTTTATCTTGTAGCCAGGAATGTGCCCCCCCGAGTGTCTATAGCATCCATAGTTTCTCTAGTTATGAGATTTTTAGCGAAATGTGCACATAGCTAATTCATTCCAAGACTAAGAGAACAAAGATAAGATTAAAGAAAGCATGTGTTATCACGACAAACTCTGAGGCGGTTCACGACGGGTCCGCTCATGGATAAAAAATGCAGGTAGAGAGGTTTAAAAAAAAAAAGTTGACATTAAAAAAACAAAAAACAACCGGAGAATAGGGCAGATGAGTTGCCCCCGAGACGACGTCCCACCGGGCCCATACTTTATGCTCTGCAGATAAACTGAAATTCAACACTTATCTTTTTTTTTTTTTTTTCTGGTTTCTTAAACTCCATTTCACGTAATGAAGGTTCTAAAAAAAAAAAATACATAACAAAGGGCTTGTATTACCGTACGTGTCAAAACAGAGAGAAAGTATTATCTCCCCTGCCCTCCTGGGGCAAGCATCTAATATTTACAGTACTTTTAGGTCGCCTAATTCACCCCTCCCTCCCCCCAACTGTTCACCACAATACTGAACAGATCTAGGAGATTACCCATGACTCGTGTGACCCCCCCTTTCCTTTTCTCACAAACAGAAACACACACACACATGATTCTCCCATCTGTTGCTCGGCACCCAACATGCCCCCCCTTCCGACTTACATTTTTTTTTTGTTTTCCTTTTGCTTTCTCGTCGCTATGGTGATTATTAAAGTTGAAGGTTAGCTCACAAAATTACCTCTGAAATAAAAAGGCAAAGGAGTTGGTCTGTCACTAATGGGTCGCGCTGACCTTGTCAAAGCGAATCTGTGGACGAAACACTGCTAGCGTAACAAGTGGAAAATTTTGGAATTTGTGTGTGTGTGTTGTCAAGGAGTGTGTGTGTGTGTGTGTTTTCAAGGTGGTTATAAAGAAAGCAAGTATTTATTATTAGTTGGAGACAGGGAGAGAGAGAGGGAGCATCAATTTATCGTTAGTCTTGTAGAATGATGCAAGATAAGCGGGGCTGTGGTAAGCTGTGTTAAGTACGTCAGACGACTCCAGAAAGCCAGGGTGTAAAGACATGTTTTGATGGTGTGTCAGATTTTTAAATTCGGCTTTTTAATTTTCTCTCTACTCGAATAGTAACAAAAGCTATATTTTTTTTATCTTATAAAATAGAGACGTTACTTCAATGAGAAGATGCTTGTTCACAAAGTGATATTACGTTTTAAAAGCTAAATATATACAGCGGTTCAATTGTCCGTTTGCGTGTTGGTGCTACAAGTCAACGAGCGTCAACAAAAAATGGGGAGGGGGGGCGATTTCTTTAAGTTTTTTTTTTTTGGGGGGGGGCCGTTCAGTCATAATCCAACTTGTTTCTTCATAACATTCCACATTGTTTTGTGCAGGGCTACTACATGCGGAGTAGGAGATACTGCGGAAGTAGATGATATCTGATCTGTCTACAGGTGTGAGCTGAGGCGACCAGAAACCAGGTCGCTGTGATTTCGCCCGCCCCTCCTCCCCCGAAAAAAAAAAGTTTTTTTTTCTTTTACAAATAGCACATTTAAAAAAAAAATTCAAGTATTCTTCCTGTCTTTTTCTCTGTGTCTCCGTGTCCGTAAAGACTGTGATTTTTAATTTCGGGGTCTTTGAGTGTCTCTGCGTCCACCCAACTCTATTGGGTACCTGACATTAGTTGGGTAAAAGTAAAGGCGGTTGATCGTTGTGCCGTCACATGACACCCTCGTAAACCGTAATCCACAGAAACAGATGACCTTTACATCATCTACCCTATAGACCAGAAGGTCTGAAAGGGGAACTATTAATGCAGTTTTGGTTTCAGGCTCATGGAAACAAAGTGTACATTGACAGGATAATATCCTTCATCCTTCTCATCCGGTGTGCCGCCCTTGCAGATTAACACACACACAGACACACGTACACCCACAAAACGCCCACTTGTCAAAATTTGCAGTGATCGATACGCCCCCGTCGATTCCCAGTGATGCCCCCACGCACTCCCCGAGATACTCTCATGTACTCACGGACTTAAAGATCCATGAAAGCAAAAATTACCTTGTCGGAGAGTTCCCGGAGAGTTTGTACCTGGTGGGAACGAACTCACCATCTCTCTGGCACCTGCAAAACACAGGGCGCTGGGGGTGAAAACATGGGGGGGAGAAGGGAGGACTTGTGGGTGCCTGGGAACAGGGCGTAACTAAAGTACAGAGTACAACATCATCTGACTTCTTAATCTCTTACCCACCATTGCTGCCCCTGCTCTGGATCCTCTTTTTTTTTTACAGTTGCTCTTGGCTCAGCATATGCCTAAAATATTAAGTCTCTTTGATTTTTTTTCTATCTTTAATTAATTAAATAGGAGGTGCGGTGGCTGAGCGGTAAAGCGCTTAACTTCCGAACCGGGGGGTCCCAGGTTCGAATCCTGGCGAAGACTGGGATTTTTTATTTCAGGATCTTGGGTGACTCTGAGTCTACCCAGCTCCAATGTACACCTGGCATTAGTTTGGGGAAAAATAAAGGCGGTTGGTCGTTGTGCTGGCCACATGACACCTTCGTAAACAGACGACCTTTACATCATCTGCCCTATAGACCAGAAGGTTTTAATTACATAAATGTGTCGCTACGTTGCTTGATGAGGGGCGTGGTGGCTGAGTGATAAAGCGCTTGGGTCTGGGGTTCGAATATCTGTGGACTAGGATTTTGAATTTGGGCATTTTAGGAAGCCCCTGATTTCACCAAACTCTAATGGGTACATGACATGAGTTGGGGAAAGTAAAAGCGGTTTGTCATTGTGCTTGCTACACGACACCTTTGTTGGCCGTCGGTCTTGTGTCTTATGTGTCTTTGAGTGTGTGTTCGTGTGGACGGTCGACTAGCTAGGTTGTAGTAATTGTTGTGTAAAACATCAAGGGATTCATTGAGAGACAATTAGGATTAAACTAGAGAGAGAGACTGAAAGAGAGAACATTTTATAATTATTAAGGAAAAGTATACTTTTAAATCAATAATAAGGCTTGTCTTCGAGTCCGAAGATCAATAAGGAATTCAGTATTTCCCGTGGCTTCGCAGCCCCAGCTGTGACCTACATATTTTGCCACTTCCAGGGCAAGCATAACCATTGTCCGCGGGTGGTCTACTCTGATTTTCTTTTCGCCGTCTGCGTCTGTCCTGGCTGTGTATCCCTTTGTGAGTGACCTCCAGCTGTCTCGTTCCTATGCCGTATGCAATTAAAGGCTCTCTTCTATGTCAGTAGTAATGGTGTTATTAAAATGTTACCCTTTTATAGTTCTTAATTAAGTTTATCCTTGATGATAATAAACCATTGTCCTCGATTTGGAACGAAAAAGTAAGCAAAATACAAACAAATTCCTTTTTTTTTTTTTTACAAAAAAAAGAAAACAAAGCTTATCTCTCATTGAAACATATTGCAAGAAAATTGATGGGGAGGGATGACACCCTGAGCTGCCGCACTGCCATCGACACAGTATAGGGAGGTTTCCATGCTGATCTTAGGTGATCACTTAACGCTACCCTACTTTTTCCAGAAGAGTTAGAAGATTCTTATCAAAGACGACGTGTTGCACCTTTTTTTTTTTTCATGAAAAATAACACCAAATTTATAAAAGTTCTTTAAGCGATATATATATATATATATTTCTCGTCCATTGGTGAATTTGATGTGGGCCGCCTCTGTTGTTTTTGTGATAACACAAACTGTCTGTATTTTTTGTTTTTTATGTATATTTTGTTAGGTACAATAAATAATTGTTTAAGTATCAACTTGATCGGAGAAAACGTGTTGGAGAAATAGCATTAACTTTATTTAATGGGACTAAATCCAACTAATTTAGCCATATCTGTAAATACTGAAGAATTAATATCCCTTGTTGGTATCAAACAAATTGATATTAATTACTAGTAATTAATTGGCTAATTGTTTAATGTTTTGTACTGTCTACACCAATGAATATTTGTGCAAATTTTGTCATTTTATCTGTTAAGGGGTTTGGGAGAAATCACACTTTTTACCAGACAGACAGAATGAGCTGATATAAGCTTTGAAAAAAAGGATGAGTCTATTTTGTTTCATGTGATTACGCAGACTCAGTTTCGATCTGCTTTTTTTGCCACACCTGATGTAGAAAAAGCCGTTGTCCACAGAGAGTCTGTGTACGTTGTCCTTCGTCGTCTGCTCTTGTCGTCTGCCAGAGCTTTTTTTTATGGTCTCAAATGCATATCTTTCGAGCTTCGTGAGTTCTCTTCAGCCGCCTTTCAGAGGCACACTACGTTCAACTTTCTTCATTTTGTGCTGATAAGACAGACGCAAAAAGAGAGAAACAGAGAGACAAACACATAATTAGAGAATAAGACATAGGTAGAAAGAGAAAAAAAAGAGAGAAAGAGAAAAAGTAAAAAAAAAAGATAGAAAGAGATAGAAAGAGACAGAAAGAGATAGAAAGAGAGAGAAAGACATAGAAAGAGAGAAAGAGATAGAAAGAGAAAGAGAGAGAAAGAGGAAAGAGAGGACGTTTCAAAACTAGAACTAAAGATATCAAGACCTTATCAATGGACTCCAGAAAGCAACGAAACAATAATAAAACAGTGGACTACAAAACCACGCCAGCGAGAGTAAGAGTCTCAACACAGAGAGAATTCCTTTTGGCGCCATTTCGGATAACATCGTGCCTGCGCTGATGTTGCTTCTGTTTTCGTAACTGGCAAAGTAAATGTTTAAGGATTTAGACCCCTTGCAACAGTCAGGCGTTCAGGTGAGTACTCTATGGAAGTAGGTCAAGAAATGTTTTGAGCCGAATCCTGGTTCCGTATTTTTATGTTTTGAGTGTGCAAGGAAGGGGCATGACTTTCTTCTTTTTTTTCAGACTTCTTGGATGAATACATAGGGAAAGGGGAAAAAAAGGGAAGATATAGTTTAATTATTGTTCCTCATTCTTTCTTCTCTCAATCTTAATAGATATCTCAAGTTTAGGTCCTAGTCAAGGGAATAGGAAGTTGCTGGATTTGTAATCGTAGTAACTATTAAAATGTCCAATCAAATATCTCTTTTTGTTTGTTTTTTTTAGCAAGAAAGTAAACTTCCAATCAACATGCAGCACACATTTCGATGATGTAAAGATCATTTGTTTCTGTGGCTTGCCGTGGTCAGCATAATGATCAATAGCCTTTACTTTTCCCCAACTAATATCAGGTACACATTAGAGTTCTGTGGACTCCTGGGCGCCCTAAAAAATCCAGAAATTCCAATCCCAGCCTTAAAACCTTTCTGTTCTAAAACCAAGTACTGCACCTGAAGTGCTACAATACTGAAATAAAAACGGCTGTGCTACCATACTTAAGGAAGAACTGCAGTGCTGACAAACTGGTGAAAGAACTGCAGTGCTACCATACTGAAGGAAGAACTGTACTGCTATCTTACTAAAGGAAGATTTACACTGCTACCATATTGAAGGCACAACTGTAGTGCTACCATACTAAAGGAAGAACTGCACAGCTACCATTCTGAAGGTAGAACTGCAGTGCTGACATTCTGAAGGAAGATTTACACTTCTGTGGCACTGAAGGTACAACCACAATGCTACCATACTAACGGAAGACCTGTAGTAGCCATTGTGTAAATAGAGAAAGCTTTTAATGTCTTTCCTTCTTTTTTTTGTTTTCATTTTTTTCTACATTGAGCACATACGTCACACAGTAGGAAGATGATAGAGGGAGAAGAATAACAAAAGGAACACTTGAGAGAATGAGAGATAAGAAAGAAAGAAAGACATAATGAGGTCGAAAGAAAAAGAAAAACAAGAATAGGGATATCGACAAAACCAAAAATGATGAAAAAGGAAGAAAGAAATAAGAAAGGAAGAAATTCAAAGTTAAAAAGGAAGAAAAAATGGAAAAAAATATTAAGAAAAACAAAGAAGGAAGTAAGACAAGATAGAAAGAAAAAGTAGGAAGAAATATAAGATAGAAAGAAAAAGTAGGAAGAAATATAAGATAGAAAGAAAAAGTAGGAAGAAATTTAAGATAGAAAGAAAAAGTAGGAAGAAATATAAGATAGAAAGAAAAAGTAGGAAGAAATATAAGATAGAAAGAAAAAGTAGGAAGAAATATAAGATAGAAAGAAAAAGTAGGAAGAAATATAAGATAGAAAGAAAAAGTAGGAAGAAATATAAGATAGGAAGAAAAAAAGAGGAGGAAATACTTGATAGGAAGAAATGCCGAAAAAAGGAGATAGGGACAGAATAAACGAGGAAGATACGAAATAAAACAGGAATTAGGAGAAGATAGCGAAACAAAACACGAAATATGTATGTATATAAGGGGAGAGGAAGAGGATTAGCTAGACTGAAACAAACAACAGAAAACAACTCTCAACAAAATCAACTCATGCAGGCACAGGAACTGTTAGCTTCTCCACTTATGCCTTGTTCTCGCTACCTATGTCGCTTGTCGGGGGCATTAACCTTTCACCCTAAAATTGAAAACAAGGAATTGAACAACCAATCCGTCGTCTTGTTAACGTGCGCACTTTTTATTTAGGACGGAAACTGTGAATAGTACATTCTGGCCCCCCATTTCCTTCCCATCCGTTTTGTTCCGGTCCCCAAGGTCATGCCAGCGGCGAGAGAAAGGGTAGCGATGCTCATTAGAGGTCTCCTGGTACTGGAAGTCTTCGGCGCCCACGTCTAATGGCAGAAGTTTGTTTTCATGTCTCAGCGAAACGAGCGCCGCCCTGAGATTCCTTTTTATTATGCTTTTATTAGATGCACGCATCCTACTCATGAACGCTAACTCTGCAATAGCAAAGTTTAAAATATTCATAGTGTCGTGTACTTAAATAAAAGTACATAGCCTGAATGTAAAACAACTAATGTTTTTTCCTCTCGTTGTTCCAATGCACATAACACGACTACGCCAAATGTTACAGGTTACTGACATTCTTTTGCTAAAACCCGCAATACTTTTATTTTTTATTCAAGAAGAAGTTGAGAGCTCATTGGGGTATACATATAAATGGCGGATTGTTCTTGCTGGGTTTTCACTCAGGACCGCAGCTTCCGTAACATCAGGGCGGCGCCTTGTAGGTAACTTCAGCTCGGGGAAGCAGATACTAGGCTAAGAACTGTTAGACACTTCCGCGGTGTCTTATGCCAATAAACTAAATGTAGGTGACACTCAGCGTAATGCAGAATTCAGCAACACTGCCCAAAGGCCGAACAATCAATATAAGTTAGTCGATGCTGATACTGAAAGTCGAACAAGTTTAATAGCAATGAAGGGAACCATCGAATGTCAGCTAACTCTAGACGTTCATAAAATGCTTCTTATTTCTACGTTGTCCTGAAAAGGTTTACGTCGACGTCTATTTCATTCAGTCTCTAAAATTCTATCCTTGTTTTACTAGTCACGTCATTGTCACTATTTCAAATCTTCCCCTATTTCCAAAACAAATAATTAATTCCTAATCGTGCCATAACAGAACATAGACTGCAGACCATAGAATGTTCTTGCGATAGTACATGCACGCTATATGACTAACCCAGTCCGATCCGTCGCACCTTTCCCCAGCGTGGACTATAAGGGAGGTGAAGGTTTCTCCAAGGAAAGCATTGGTACATTATACAGTTTGTTCCCTTGTGGGCTCGGTATCCGGCCTTCCATGGGATGGGGAGAATCCATTGCATCGGCTCAAAGGGCAGTGACCCATGAACAAACGGATGTGATTAAATGATCTAATGGACGGGGCCCTCAAATAAGTTGGAGAATAGCCAATACCTCATACTGGCCACGGGATAAAAGCCTTTCCCGGGTCAAAGGCGCATAAAAAGGATATATCTCCAACATCTTTGGACACTTCGACGAGGCAGGGCCATCCGGACGCTGACTTTTTGATGTGGCACTGATGAGAACTTCTAAATGATGGTGAACACTTCCAATTAAAAAGATGGTGAACACTTCCGATCGAAAAGATGGTGAACACTTCCGATTAAAAAGATGGTGAACACTTCCAATCAAAAAGATGATGAACACTTCCGATCAGAAAGATGGTGAACACTTCCAATCAGAAAGATGGTGAACACTTCCGATCAGAAAGATGGTGAACACTTCAGATCAGAAAGATGGTGAATACTTCCGATCAGAAAGATGGTGAACACTTCCGATCAAAAAGATGGTGAACACTTCCGATCAAAAAGATGGTAAACAATACGATCAGAAAGATGGTGAACACTTCCGATCAGAAAGATGGTGAACACTTCCAATCAAAAAGATGATGAACACTTCCGATCAGAAAGATGGTGAACACTTCCGATCAAAAAGATGGTGAACACTTCCGATCGAAAAGATGGTAAACACTTCCGATCAAAAGATGGTAAACACTTCCGATCAGAAAGATGGTGAACACTTCCGATCAAAAGATGGTGAACACTTCCGATCAGAAAGATGGTGAACACTTCCGATCAAAAAGATGGTGAACACTTCCGATCAGAAAGATGGTGAACACTTCCGATCAGAAAGATGGTGAACACTTACGATCAGAAAGATGGTGAACACTTACGATCAAAAAGATGGTGAACACTTCCGATCAGAAAGATGGTGAACACTTCCAATCAAAAAGATTTTTTTTAGTTACGTGGCAACGAGCTATTGATTTAAACTGTCGAGAGGTTGCGACGTCGTTGTTCATTGTTAAGGCCTCCTGTAACAATTAGTCTCGGTTGTATTGGCCTGCATGTTTGGGAGTAGTCTGTGTACTTGTCCACTTAGAGATGCTATGAACTTTTTAACCTCAAACTAAAAACAATCACGGCTAATTATTGCCATTTTAATGAGATGAACGCATGGCAACAGCTATGGTCGGTAGATGTCGCCTACACAGCCGCTCCCTTCCCATCTACACGCGATGATGTGCCCAAAGGGGTGAGTTTGGTATCTGTGGCGTTGTAGGTTCTGCCAGGTTGTAGGATAGGGTTCGTTAAACTAAATAATTTTCGTCGGCTCCTTGATTTTTCTTGAGGGTTGACCCCCTTAGCTCTTCCAATGTTTTGGTATAGCTGCAAAGCGGCACATTTTAAATTCAAGAGTTTTCCTTGTCCTATGTTGATTGACAGCTAAAGCTAACAAGCCCCTCTTGCCCAAAGCTTACTGATTTTGACCCAATTACTCGCCTTTGGCTTTTCTCCTGGCTTCTTCAGGGCCTTATATTTGAGTCACACGTTAGTACCAGGACTCGCTAGTAACTATTTATCATCGTCACCAGTCGTGTGCGTCCGTCATCGAACATAGGGCCTCAGTATAAACTATGACAATCTCCAGTCTCTGCTAGTCATTCTGCTAGAGCTTAAAAAACGTCCAGACTTCTAGACCTTTAAAGTTGTGTAAAAAAAAAAGTTTACCTTTCAGACCTCAAGATCTATAGGGCAGATGATGTAAAGGTCATCTGTTTTTGTGTGGCCTACGGTTAACGAGGGTGTCTTGTGGCCAGCATAACGACCAACCGCCTTTACTTTTTTGCCCAACTAATGCCAGATATACATTGGACCTTGGTGGACTCAAGAGGTGCCCGAAGATACCAAAATTAAAAATCCCAGTCTTCACCAGGATTTGAACCCGGAAACCCTGGTTCGGAACTCAACCGCTTTACCGCAATGCAGATGTATTTTAGGAGAAAATCACCGTCCTTTTTGAACAATGTCTAAGAAATGAACAAAAGTTTTGAATAGTCTCTGGTACAATCCTCAATGGACTTACACGAACTTCAACCAGAGGTTCATCGATGATTCACACTGGGCTGGGCGAGTAGGTAACAGCTTGTTATTAATAAACTAGCATAGTGCATTGTTTTATGACAGTTGAGTAAACATTTTAAATTGATGAACCTAATAACCTTAATGTACGCCAGGTACTCAAGAAGCTTAAGGAAGTTACTGAGATATATAAACGTGATGAACTGAATTAACTTAATGAGATCGAACTCCATACACTTAGCTTATGAACTTATAGAGATTTGTGAGCTAATTGAACACGATGAGCTTAAAGAGCTTAATGAACACAATGAGTTTAATTAGCTATACGACCTTAATGAGCAGAATGAGTTTAATTAACTATAAGACCTTAATAAACAGAATGAGTGTGACGAACACACTTGCCGGGGATTATATTATCAAACTTGACAATTCAATGAAGTGAACGAAGAAACATCTCTCTGTATTTTCTTAAAACTTCTTTAATAATACTTCTTCGACTTTCACATAAAATGACTTCTCAATTCAATAACAACTTAACTTGATACTTCTTGAATAAAACTTAAAGATACTTGAAACTTCACTTAGTATAACTTCAACTTCAAGTAATATAACTTCAGATAATATTACTTCAACTAATAAAAATTTAATTAAATGGACCGGCTAATATCATAAAAGTTAACTAAGAGAGGACTTAAGCGATAACTAAGCAAGGACTAAGCGAGGACCATCGCTCTATAAGAACTACTACTATGTGAGGACCCCGTCTAACTGACTTTCCCCTAATTTATACTTTCTTTGATCGTACGTTCCAGAATCATGGAACGTTCTCAGATAATTATTTTAGTTACTTTGACCTTCTAGAAGTTGACGTGGGCTATTTTTTTCCCTTAACCTCTTTCTTTGATTGGATACCTAAAATTAACTTGTTTACGCTGGACGCATGCACTGGTTTGACCTTGCTTCTAGAAACTGGTCGAAATAGATCACACACTCGACTCGTGACAATGAGTTTAATTAGCCATACGACCTTAATGAGCACAATGAGCTTAATTAACTATACGACCTTAATGAACAGAATGAGTTTAATTACCTATACGACCTAAATGAACAGAATGAGTTTAATTAACTATACGACCTTAATGAACAGAATGAGTTTAATTACCTATACGACCTTAATGAACAGAATGAGTTTAATTACCTATACGACCTTAATGAGCACAATGAGCTTAATTAACTATACGACCTTAATGAGCACAATGAGCTTAATTAACTATACGACCTTAATGAACAGAATGAGTTTAATTACCTATACGACCTTAATGAGCAGAATGAAGTTAATTAACTATACGACCTTAATGAGCAGAATGAAGTTAATTAACTATACGACCTTAATGAGCAGAATGAAGTTAATTAACTATACGACCTTAATGAGCAGAATGAAGTTAATTAACTATACGACCTTAATGAACAGAATGAGTTTAATTACCTATACGACCTTAATGAACAGAATGAGTTTAATTACCTATACGACCTTAATGAACAGAATGAGTTTAATTACCTATACGACCTTAATGAGCAGAATGAAGTTAATTAACTATACGACCTTAATGAGCAGAATGAAGTTAATTAACTATACGACCTTAATGAGCAGAATGAAGTTAATTAACTATACGACCTTAATGAGCAGAATGAAGTTAATTAACTATACGACCTTAATGAGCAGAATGAAGTTAATTAACTATACGACCTTTATGAGCAGAATGAAGTTAATTAACTATACGACCTTAATGAGCAGAATGAAGTTAATTAACTATACGACCTTAATGAGCAGAATGAAGTTAATTAACTATACGACCTTAATGAGCAGAATGAAGTTAATTAACTATACGACCTTAATGAGCAGAATGAAGTTAATTAACTATACGACCTTAATGAGCAGAATGAAGTTTAATTACCTATACGACCTTAATGAGCAGAATGAAGTTTAATTACCTATACGACCTTAATGAGCAGAATGAAGTTTAATTAACTATACGACCTTAATGAGCAGAATGAAGTTTAATTACCTATACGACCATAATGAGCAGAATGAAGTTTAATTACCTATACGACCTTAATGAGCAGAATGAAGTTTAATTACCTATACGACCATAATGAGCAGAATGAAGTTTAATTACCTATACGACCATAATGAGCAGAATGAAGTTTAATTACCTATACGACCATAATGAGCAGAATGAAGTGAGGTGATTGTGACAACCTTTGATCGTTTTGGTTTGAAGTATTACTTCAAATATTTCGTAAAAAATAGGACCGACTCACTCCTGCGTGGGAGACAAGACTTGATTAATGCTGATGCTCAAACAAACACACAAACACACACTCACTCAAACGCATTCACACACACACACACACACACTCTTACTCAAACACACAAACACAAACATATACCCGTCCACAAACACACACACTCTCTACTGCTTAGACGATGTAAGAAAAATAGCAAAACAAGCAAAACATCTTTTTTAGCAACCTTTAAAAAAAAAAAAAAAGACAAAGCTTTTCGAAGGGGAAGAACCGCAAATTCATGAATAAGCTCCTTTTTTTATATATATAAAACATAAGTAATTAGTTGTGACTAATTTAATTACTGATTGTTTAATTTTTTGATTGATTGATATGAATGGTTATGAAAAATGTCATCTTGATCTGGGACATATAAAACGTGCACACAATGTATTAAGGGAAATAACTGTACATATACAGCAGGCACAACAAATATTTGTGTAAAGTTTCAAGTTGATTCAAGAATGGATTTGGGAGAAATAACGGGTAAAAAAATTGTACCAGACTGACAGACAGAGGGACAGACAGCGTTAGTGGGAAAAAAAAAGGATATAAGCTTCATATTAATTTGTAGTTATTACCCCTGAATCCGCGAGCTGGGCGAGAGAGATAGAGAGGGTGGGGTCAAAATTAATGCAAACTAACAGTGTCACACCACCCAATCGAATCACTACGTCTAATGTGTCGTTTTCAATCAAAGACACACATAGCACTTAAAACACTAACACACACACACACACACAAACACGCTCAGCTACAGACCAATCCCTATGAAGTTTGTATTAACTCGTTTTTTTTTGCTGACGTCATCATTATGATCGAATAAAAAAGTTTGTCAGGAAAAATCCGATGACTCATAGGAAATTCCCAGAAAAAAAAAGAACACCTCCAAAACAAAACAAAAAATCGCCAACATCGAAAACAAAGGAAAAACAAAAACGTTTAATCTTGCTCTTTGTACTGCTTGGACATCAATAGAACATTTTAATACCTGCATGAAATCATTCAAATGGACCTGAAGAAACAATTATTCTTTTTTGGACACTGTGGAAAGTAGGTCACAGACAAATCAATGACGGTATCGGCTAGCAAGATGGCTGATTCCGTTGTGCGCGTGCTCACGCTAGCTTTCCACGAGACTCAGAGAGTCCCTAACCAACTCACGCTAACTTGGTCTGGAAAGCGAGAGATAACCGCTTTTTGAATGACCCATTACTCTGCATTAAGGTGCGCGGTGGCTGAGTGGTAAAGCGCTTGGCTTCCGAACCGAAGGGTTTTGGATAGAAATGTTGTGCGAAGACTGGGATTTCGAATTATTAGGACGTATCGAGTCCACCCGACTGCTAATGGTACCAGGCATTAGTTGAGGGGAAGTAGAGGCGGTTGGTCTTTGTACTGGCTACATAAACCCTCGTTAACCCGTCAGCCATAGAAACAGACGAGCTTTACATCTTTAAGCCCTATAGATCGCTATGTCTATATGGGGTGGGTTCTTGATTTACTTTATTCTTTTTTTGCATTGGCCAAGAAGTTAGACAGTAAGTATAAACAGGGATGCAATAAGTATAAAACAGGGATGCAATAAGTATAAACAGGGATGCAACAAGTATAAACAGGGATGCAACAAGTATAAAGAGGTATGCAACAAGTATAAAGAGGGATGCATCAAGTATAAAGAGGGATGCAACAAGTAAAAAGAGGGATGCAACAAGTAAAAAGAGGGATGCAACAAGTAAAAAGAGGGATGCAACAAGTATAAAGAGGGATGCAACAAGTATAAAGAGGGATGCAACAAGTATAAAGAGGGATGCAACAAGTATAAAGAGGGATGCAACAAGTATAAAGAGGGATGCAACAAGTATAAAGAGGGATGCAACAAGTATAAAGAGGGATGCAACAAGTATAAAGAGGTATGCAACAAGTATAAAGAGGGATGCAACAAGTATAAATTAGGATGCAACAAATATAAAGAGGGATGCAACAAGTATAAATTAGGATGCAACAAATATAAAGAGGGATGGAATAATCATAAATAGGGATGTATTGCTTCAAGCCTCCGTAAAGTATTTTTTAAAGCGCTAATTGGCTCGCGCAGACCAATACCACTTTTTAAATTAAATGCAGTCCACAGTAGCACAGAAGTCTGAGACGACAGTGAACAACAGATAGGCATAGGTTTTACATTGGAGTTTCTGTCTCCTAGACTGGCTGCCGACCAAAGCTCTAGAACTCAGTCTTCCCTTTGGCCGAATAGCAGTTTTCGGTAATGCCTGAGCTGGATGTGGCAAAATATGTGGGTCATAGCTGGGCCTGCCTAATCACGGAAGATACTGTATTCCTCATTAATCTTCGGACTCGAAGACAAGTCTTATAGTTACTAGTTGTACCCTTATTTCTATTAATACACCCTGTTTAGAATGCGTTGAAATTCCCCAGTTACTTAAACGTTGGAACATTTCGAACTGACAGTCGTGCTGGTATAGATGCTTCTTCCAGTTGTGTGAAAGCTCTAGCAATGCCACCATAAGGCAATGTCATCAACATAAGCAAGGTATTGTAGAGGCTGGCTGTATATCGTCCATGCAGGTTGCGGACCTTTATTTTGTCTTCAGTTCTGAAGTAGCTAATGATTGTTTCTCCTGTGTCTGTGCATATATTCTGTAGCATTCTCTATAGAGTTTGTATGATAGTGAGTCTCCATGTCTCAATGCTCATTTTATCCTGAGGTCCCGTGAGTTTTCTCTTTGTATTTTACTGTGATATTACTGTTTGAGTTGTTTCATGTCATATTGACTCTTATGTATAAGTCTTGTTGTTTTTTTTTTGCTACTCCAAAGTCTTGTAACGTTTTTTTCACCAGTGATACTAACACAGTTTGAAAAGTACTGCATTAGAAGTTCAAAATAAGCTGATTTTACCGTGATTCGAACTCATGACCTCTCGGTTCGAAAGTCGGGTGCTTGATGCTCGGCCATATTCCCTGTGTTCGCTTTGAAATGAGCAATGTCGTAAATAGCAGGATGGGACGAGAGACACGTAACTCTGACTTCCTTTACAATGAAACGGACCCTCCATCTGACTTGCACACTAACACAATGACAAACTCTGATTGCTCCTCTACCTCGAACTCTCCCCACCCACTGCTCGCTGAGGTAAACAGTCGGTCGTGCGAGCATGCATCTATCTCATCCATCGGCGTCCCCATCTGGTGGCTGTTTTTTTTTCGTCTGTTGTCTAGAAAGGCGGCTCTTATTTCATCTATCACTCTGATCGCCAGCTATAACTACTGCTTTGTAATTTGAAGGCGCCCGAGTGCTGTAGTGTCCAACAACCTTTGCAGACATGTCGGGTTTCAGTCCTTGTTGATTCTCCATTGTTCCTCGACATTACCATTAACATTCGTTCAGAAACATTTTTGACATAGTAATAATCAATTTATTTTCTTTATTTAAAGACTTTCTGGCAGAGGCGTGGCTACTTTTTATGATTTAAGGAGAGGGGGGGGGAAGTTGTCAGTATACAGTATGTACAGTTTTTCTTTCTACTGGCTGAGAGGACATAACCGCTTGGCTACGCTTGGCCACCTAACAAGTGGGCTTGAGTTCGAATCCAGTCGAGCAGAGTTGTGTTTGCTGAGCGCCTAAAGGCAAGACGGAAATCTTCTCCCAAGTACCCTTCCCGTACAGAACTGTGAAATGGCTACGATCTATTGGTCTAAATAGCCTACAGGTTGTGAGTTGCAGGTTCAGGCCTTCTATAACGATTTCGTTCTTGTATGAAACCCGGGACCATCGAAATGACTGAACGACAATCCACCGCAAGAGCATTCAGCAATATGGCACTAATGTACTAATATATCATATTCAAGATTCAAAACCTAAATGACTTGAGCTTAACAGCTCAACCAAAGCGCTAACTCCGTTCTCAGAATGAAATAAAATGTTTTTCCTTCTTGAATTTTAAGCCAAAACAAAAACCCAAACTAGAGGAAAAAGAAATCCTCCCAAAAAACTTACAATTTCAACTTCCGTTTTAATTCATGCTTGATAAGTAACAATCTTGAATACGTGATGACTACATGATACATCTGTCGGGTTGCCATTGGCTGACTTCTTCTACAGCTGCGTGCATTTTTTCTTATACAAACCTTTCTTCTCAGCACCTTGCTGGACGCATGCCATTGGAGGGAAATAACTTCTGCACTGTTCATTCTTAGCCCTGTTTTTTGTTGCACATGGACAACGTGCCAAAACTACGTACAATAAACATGAATTACAGAAAAAAAAAGTTCTTGGTGCTAAAGAGTAACTCAAATGTCAATGTTTTTCATTCAGTCGATCATAATAACGACAGTTGTAAGCGTGTTTGTATGAATATTTTATAGCAGTGGTTCTCAGACAGAGGGGTACCTCGAAATAAGAACCAGGCTCTTTCCACACCATTGTGAAGCGATGACTATACAATCACCACCATGAAAACAAAAAAAAAATCCAAGCATTCATCAAAGCCTGCAACAGGGTCAGCTGGCCAGACAAAAATCACTGATGAGGAACTGTTGCAAAGCAGCTGACCATTATAGGAGATATACTTCAAAGACGCTAGAGATGGAGAAGGCATGCCTTAGCAAGCATTTCAAATCACAGGATAAGCCCTAACCTAGAACGCCAAAAATAGAGAAAGAGGGGACGGCCCTGAAAAATGGCGCTTAGATTTGAATGCCGGTGTGCAGCAAGAGGTGCGGTGGCTGAGTGATTAAACTCTTGGCTGCCGAACCTGGGGTAGTGGGCTCAATTCTCAGTGAAGACTGTGATTTTTAATTTGGGGATTTTTAGGGCGCACTTGAGTCCACCCAACTCTAATAAGCACCTGGCGTTAGTTGGGGGGGGGGAAGTAAAAGCAGATTGTCGTTGTGCTGGCCACATGACACCCTGCTTGTTAACCGTTGGCAAAAAAAAAAGATTACCTTAACATCATCTGCCATATAGATTGTAAGGTCTGAAAGAGGAACTTTACTTTAGCTTTGTCAAGCAGACGTGGGCCACATTAATAGGGATATGTCTGTTGCTACCAATCATTGATTTGTAGCACCAAGCTGCTGGTAGACAACTAAACCGTTGTAGGCGTAAGATATCTTAACTAATACAACTTCAAATGACTTCCTTGTGTTCTTACAACTTCGCACCGTGCAATGAATAGGCTCTCACATTCCCTTAGACACTTCCACAGAAGTTTTATTTTGCTACTCATTTAGCCTAATCACTTCCTCTAGCGATCGTTTCCACCCGAGTGCCACGTTGAGGCAGAGTAGCGTACCCGGGCACAATGTAACCTGACGTAGGCATGGTTCCCTAGCCGTGGATGGTTCGCTAGCGTGCTCTATTTATCCTGTTCCACTACTGGACGTTTCCACCGAGGCACCACGCTGAGGCTACGGGAGCTGGAATTCTCGGCAGACCTTCCACCACAACTGATACTTCATCCTAGTCAAACCTTCCTTTTGGGGGTGGGGGGGGGGAGTATCGGAGTGTATGGTTTGATCCAGGGACAACGTGTTGACAGTCTGTAGCGACACCACACGACCAGACATAGGCTCACAATACTAAATCATTCTAGGAAGTTCAGGTCAGTAATTGATTATGGTGTAAGTTTAATAATATTTTTATCTTATCTTATAAAATACAGACGTTACTTCAAAAAAGATGATTATGTCCTACGCATCATGCATCTAGTCATGCATGTAAAATTATGCCAAGTCATTGGTTTTCCATGCTGGCTACGGAAGAAGGAGCTTTTGTACAAATTTGTCCTAGCATATGGTACAGGGAATGTGCTTTTATCTTTGTGTCTGAGTTTGTTTGTTTTTTTCTAGATTATGGTTTAGTGTTTTATGTATAATTGCTTCTTTACTTTTGATTCTTCTAACCTAAAGGCTTTCCAAATGTTGTGATTTTCCTAAGATGTTACTCTAGTCAAATGTGAATATTTTAGCTTAATATTGAAACAACGTTCTTTATGGTTACGATGTTCTTTGTGAAACGCCCGTCTAGACCGACGATACTCCGTGGTACTGTAATCAATTACATTTAATTTGGGCAACATTGTGTTATGACACAATTTGAAGTTAGTTATTTGTTTCGTAAATAAAGGCAAGTATTCTGTTGACATCGGTTGATATTTCGCTATTCTTCATCAAAACCTAGTCTAGTTTTTACTGGTCGCGTCATTCTCTAAGTCAAAGCTTCCCCTACTTCCGAAACAAATAACTAATTTCTAATCGTGCCATAACAGATGCTAGTTGCTCCAAAGACATTCGTGGTAACAATTATTGAGATATTCTATAACTATAAACATCACTATAACTCAAGACGTTGAATGCACTGAAGGGGCTTTGATGCACTCTTGCCTAAGAATGATTGACAACAATACTCTGCTTGCCAACACTATGCTTTAAAATATTTCTTCTGTGAGATTAAGTTCAAGAACACAATCACTCTGTCAATCTCTCTGGACATTTATCTACCAACCACGTGCGAACATCTTGCAATGAAATTTATTTACCTGTGGGAGTATACCTGTGTCTTGGTTTGTACCTGTGTCTTGGTCTGTACATGTGTCTTGTTGGGCTGTATTTGTCAATCAACAAAGAAATACGTTTACAAAATAGTGTGTTTTTTTTTGCTTTTAGTTTTTTGTCCTGTACCTGTGTGCTGCGTTTCTAATCAACAACTTGAATAGACTGAGAGGTTAAGGTACAAGAATAGTTATTTTAATAGTATGCTGTAATTTGTGATCTTATACTGTACTGTCCAGTTTGTCAGTTATTGTTAATAGTAATGTCCAGTTTGTTAGTTATTGTTAACTGTACTGTCAATTTTGACAGGGCTGGTTAGCTGTTCTGTCCAGTTTGATAGTTATTGTTAACTGTACTGTCAATTTTGTCAGGGCTTGTTAGCTGTACTGTCCAGTTTGTTAGGTATTGTTAACTGTACTGTCCAAATTTCTTAGGTATTGTTAACTATACTGTCCTGTTTGTCAGGGATTGTTAACTGCACTGTCTAGTTCATCAGTGATTGTTAATTGTACTGTCTAGTTTGTCAGGAATTGTTAACTGTACTGCTTAGTTTGTCAAGAACTGTTAACTGTACTTTCCAGTTTGTCAGGAATTGTTAATTTTCCTGTCTAGTTTGTCAGGAATTGTTAACTGTACTTTCCAGTTTGTCAGGAATTGTTAACTGTACTGTCTAGTTTGTCAGGAATTGTTAACTGTACTTTCCAGTTTGTCAGGAATTGTTAACTGTACATTCCAGTTTGTCAGGAATTGTTAACTGTACTGTCTAGTTTGTCAGGAATTGTTAACTGTACTTTCCAGTTTGTCAGGAATTGTTATGGTTGTTTATAGTAGTAGTTCACATCTTCTGATAGTCGTCCATCAAATAGTGAAGCATACCTTTTTATGTGTCTGTGTGGACCACTTCTATGCGTCCAGATTGAGTTTGGGTTTCCACACAAACTCTCTTTGTAATTTTGTTGGCTAGTAGACCTACGTACACGTGATTTTTCTCTCTCTTTCACCACCGCCTTTATCAATGGTTTTAGACTTTTTGTTCTTGGTTGTTGTTTTTTTTCGTACAGCATGTCCAGCGAATATGTCTTGTGAAGGTGTCTTATGAACATGTCTTGTAGATATTTCTTTCGAGGATGCCCCGTGAATGTGTCTTGCATGTAGATCTTTTGGGGATGTTGTGTTTATGTCTTTTGCGCATGTCTTGAGATTGTCTCTAGCTAACATATCTTTTAAACTCGTCATTGGAGCATGTCTTGAGAACATGTCTTAAGAACATGTCTTGGAAGCATGTCTTGAGAACATGTCTTGCAAGCATCTTGTTATTGGAGCACTTCTCTTTATGTTCCTCCTTTTTTCCTGTATTTTGTCTTTCTCTTGACATTTCTGTGTGTATTATGTTTACGACAGATCTTTCTTCTTCAGTTAGCCTTGTGTTTCTTTATTTCCCCCCCCCCCCTTGTTTCTTTATTCCCCCCCTTGTTTTTTATTCCCCCCCCCCTTGTTTTTTTATTTCCCCCTCCCCCTTGTTTCTTTATTTCCCCCCCCCCCCCCCCGGTTTCTTTATTCCCCCCCCCCCCTTGTTTCTTTATTCCCCCCCCCCCTTGTTTCTTTTGAACATCTCCCCCCCCCCCCTCCTCTGTAAGAGACGGATTACAGACTTTGCATGTAGCTTTGATTAACGATGGCCCACCAGATGTCACTTAATGTCATTACAACGTCAATCTGAGCTAGCGCCTGCTCGCTCCGCGCCGAATGTCAAAACAAAACCCCACAGCTCCTGGTCACATGATACGATTTGCGTAAACAAGAGAACGCGAAGGAGAGGGAGAAATAGAGAGAGAGAGGGAGGGAGAGGGAGAAATATAGAGGGAGAAAAAGCAAAAAAGTTCTGAAAGGGGGGATTGCTTTTCCCGCCATATTTCATTGGTAACCCTTTCTTGTTCGTAGTCAGTGAACGGTGTCGGGGGAGGAATCATCTGCTGACAAGATAATGTAAAGGGTGGGACTCAATCTCTGTATCTCTCCTGGACCCAACTGTGGAACATGTTTGGTGACGTACCTGGCGCCCTGGAGGGGTTAAAACAATAGACTTGCAATACTGGAGACAAAAATGATAAGTTCATGTGAAAAATATCTGACCATGTCACTTTAAAAGCTTTCGACTTTACAAAATTCAAATATTCGACATTAAAAAGTTAGGACTTAAAACATCCAACCATCCCAGTGGCGCTACAGCCCATGGAGGGCTCTGGCCTGCTTCAACACACCCTTCCATTCAGATCTCTCCTGGGCCTTTCGTCTCCACGCCCTAACCCCAAGCTGTAGTAGATCTGCCACCACATCATCAATCCATCGCATTTGGGGTCTGCCTTTGGGTCGCCTGCCTTTTGGTTTTTGCCTGTATACAATTTTCGCTCCTCTGCTATCTGACATTTTTTCAAGATGACCTGCCCGACGTAGTCTGTTCTTTTTATTTCGGTCACTATCAGCGGGTCTTAATACTATTGATATATCTCATGGTTATTAGGCTGATGTCTCAGGCTTAGTGAACACACACATGAAATAAAAACAATAGATAACTATACAATCTTCCATGTTCATAGACTCTTCGCTAGCAGAGTGGTTACCGCGTTGGCTTGAGACGTCTGAGAAGGCTTAAGCCCACAAGTTCCTTATATATATATATATTTATAAATGCTTTTTTTTTATTGTTAGTCTAGATCTATTACAAATCTAATTGAATGAATGATCTTAACTAATTAATATCAGTACGCTTAAAAAAAAGCATTTTTTTTTTTTTTTACAAAAGTAATTGTATTTTGTTTTTCTTGTTAAATCTCTTTGATCTAGTCATAATGGAGAGGAGGTCATCACATTTCTTCATATCACTTTCTCTTTTCCTTTCTGTCTTTCTGATAGTGATGGCACACAGAACGTAAACATGATCTCAAACATCAAAGTGTAAACAAGGAACAGATTACTCTGATGAACGGAAATCCCCAAATACTCTAATGACCTAATTCAGCGTTTCCCAAACTTTTTCCCTAACGAACACCTTGCACATTCTGAGTACTTAGCGGAACACTTTGCACATCCTGAGTATAAAGCGGAAAACTTTGCACACCTTGAGTATTTAGCGGAACACTTTGTTTATTTTTTTTTTGAGAGTTTAATTCACCTGACAACCTACTACTTAATTATGCCAGTAGTTTGTGGAATGCCCATTTAGGACTTGCGGAACACTAGGGTTCCGCGGAAGACATTTTGGGAAACACTGACCTAATTAAAATGATATAATCAATCCGACAAAGAAATAGATCTAAGACCTAAGCAATTATGCCCTGCAGCGATTTCTTATCTTATTAAAGGGTCAAGCTGCGCTCATCAGTTTCTCTCTTCCAAGCGAGAATTCCCCTTTGCACATGCTCATATTTTTCTATCCCACCTCATGGGCAATGTATGCCTGTCTCACCCCACCCCATGGGATTCCCATCATAATATTAATATGGAATGCAATTCAAATAACATCATTAAATGTATGCAAGTTTAGGTCTAGTGAGCAACCACAGTTTTAGTTAAATCCTGAAATTTTATATTTTTTGGTCGACCATTTCGTTGCACTTACGCAACTGCAAAATTCAGTCTAAATGTATTTTAAAATATCAAGTATCGAATACAAATGTGTGCTGTCCCTTTCCATTGGACGTTTTCCATGTGATTCCCATGGTAATAACATTCTGTAGCATAACTGTATATATCGCCCCAAGTTTGTGTTGACATCAGAATAATGTGAGGGCCATATTGTGCTCCGACCACAATTTTTATTTCATTTACCTATCACGCGTCCGCTCCCGTATCATTCCCCCTCCCACTTTCTTGTTATTTTTTTTCCATCTTCCCACCCCTCCCACTAAATGTCTTTACTCAACTTACTCACTCTCCCCCCCCCCCCTCCACCAAAAGTATTGTTATCCACTTGCTTGCCTACCAGTGGCATTAGCTATGCTAGCAGATGTCTGGAATTCCGCCTCGCCAGGTTCCAGACTTGCATTTGTCAGGTGTGGTCAAGGCCTGGCTGTCACGTGAGAACGTACGCTCGCATCACACCTTCTGACACCCCAGCCAGTTGGTTGGCATCGGTTGGTTGGCATCCGGGGTTGACAGAAAAATGAAAAAAAAAATGTTGTCCAGATTTAGCACTCATATATCACAAACTATTATATTTAAAGCCTTTTAACTTTTTTTTTACATGCCTTCAAAAGGCAACATGATACTTATGATGTGAGTTTCTTTAAATCTTTACTATCCTCAAGGACATTTCATTACTATTGTGTACTATACTACAATCATAGTTAAACAAAATATACTTTAACACCAAAGTCTCACTCGCACATTGCATGTGATATTTACATTCGACAGGTGTTTTTTATTTTTATTTATTACTTTGCTAGGGGAACAAAAGAGTTCTTTTGCCGAGATTCCCTTAAACGGCAGACAAAATTCATAAGACCCTTAACACTTTTACAGTGTCTCTTGAGGAATGTTTAAACTGATGAGACAAGTCTGCAGCAGTGCCGCCCTTAAGTAATTAGAATCTTTCTTGGAAAGTTATTAACATTATTATTGTAGATTTGAACTAATTATAATTCTCTGGCACTGCCTGGGGACGACCTTCGTTTAAAGGTAAACACAATTTATTGTAGTCCCCTCAACAGTGACGGTCGAAAGAGGTTAGTGACTGGTTGTTAATGATGCAATATAAACGGCATTGTCTTCAGCGGTCTTAGTTAGGACAAACGACTTCAGAACGCCAAACTGAAAAGAAATGTTTCTGTAGTGAGTTTGGATTGGTTCCGAATACCATATTACTAAAGTCTACTACATTGATTTTATTTCTAGTGGAATTTGTTTATACTGTAGTAAAAGTTCTATTTAGTTTTGTTTTATAAAAGAAGTTATTCAAATTATTTCAAGTTTTATTAGTTAAGATTTAATACGCCTACAGCGGTTTAGTTGTCTACCATCAACTTCATGCTACAAGTCAACGACCGTCCACAACTCTGTAACATACGAGTAGTTATAAATATATATTATCCACGGTAGGAAAGAAATGGGGTGCCACCAGATGCGGCCTTAGGTAGCGTGTGGCCAGGGGCGGTTGCCTCTCTCGCCTGGGGGGAGGGGTTGCTATAAAAAGAATAGTTTGTCCTATTGTCTCCGTCAGCCCATTCGTGACCATGATATGACAATCGCCCAGGGCCCCGCGCACGACGAAGGCCAGTTAAAGGTATCAATGACCTGGTACACATGTTTACACTTCAAATAAAAAATCTAAAATTTAATTAGTTCTTCGAGTAAACATTTCACCTTTTCCGGAGTTACAAAATAGATCTTCAAAAAAATATCAATTACAAATTCAGGTTTTTGTCATCCGTTGAACTTACCAATGCTAAAGTGCTGACATACTTATCTGATTCTAACTACCAGTGACGTAAATCTCAGGAAAAGATGAGTCTGTGAAATCCAGGTAGATTTGAATCTAATCTTTACTGCAAAATTTCCTGAGAAAAAAAGAAACGCACAACTAGATCGTCCCATTTCTGGTTTTCAAGAAATTTATGAAGTTACTTCTCGTTGCTATGCTATTTTTTTTTAAGCGATCACCTTTCAAATCCTCAATTAACTATGTCGATGTTTCTCAACCTGAGGAGGAATGGGAGGGGTGAAGGAGGGAGGGTGCAACTTCTGACAAGGGGGGATGAAAAGGCTTTTTTTTAAAAAATAAAATCTGTTGTAATAGCATATACATTTTGTAATTTGTGATTTTAGTTTTAATTTAAAAAAAACGACATTATTACCAATGCTTAAACTTTAAACCATTTAATTTATTGTATTTAAAATATGAATACTACATGGGAAAATATTTACACTCATAACTGATCTTACATAAGGAAAAGAACCGCTAAAATGAACTATATATTTTTTAAGACTGAAACTAATCTCACTGTACACAACAACATTAATTGATTGCCACTAATTAATTATTTATTTGTTTAATTTTGTTATTGATTCGTAAATTCTCATCGACTTTGGATAATCGTGCACAATTTTAACCTAGTCCGAGAATGAGAAGTGGGAAAAAAAACAACTATTTTAATTCTTCTTAGCGAACCCGATTCTAACCGTCCTTTCACTCTGTCTGTCGGTCTGTCTGTCTTATGAAATGTCTAAACACATTATTTCTCACACACCCCTCCTTGGACCCATTCAAAACTTTACTCATTTATGTATTATACCAAAACATTATAACAAAAAATAAAATTGTAAAAATAAATAAAAAAAAAAAAAAAAAACAACAACAAAATCAGTCCATTAATTAGTGGTAATTAATTATTCAAATTAATATTAAAAAGTTAATAAAACCTACAGTATTGAGATAGAAAATTGTAATAAAAGTAAATTTGTTCTTCTTAGATTAAGTTTTTTGTTTAAATAAATACTTTGTTTGTTTCTTTTTAACATAGAACGGTCGAATTTCCCCGTACCGCTCTGTAACATCGGTCGAATGACTTCCCCCTCCCCGCAAACAGGCCAACTAGTAGACTTGTTACTTGACAGGAAGATGGTTTTAATAATTTTATGCTGATTAAGCCAATTACAGATGCACGTGAGCAGTGAGCAGCATGAGCCTCGAATGTTCATCATGTTTTTTTTTGAAGGGCCGGTCCGAAACCACGCGGCGCCTTCGACACGGAGGTCACGAACCACGTCACGGGCCGGATACAGCTTTCGGGGAGTGGAATGGACACCATAGCTGTATAGCCTTTTTATTTCATTTTGTTGATTGAGGCAAGAAAAAGCTGGCAAATAATATAATTTAATCATTTTTTTAAAAGCTCGATAGGTTACAATACATTCTATTGTGTGAATATATATGTCTTACTGTCCCTTAAATTGTATCTAAAGTGGTTTTTCCTAGACGAAAAGAATGAACCTTTTGGTCATGCATTCTTACAGATCTTAAAATCTGAGGATAACTAATCTAGTTGTCGTTTTTTTTCCTCTTTGTTTAGACTTTAAAGTATTTCCTGATTTTCTTGGTTAGATTTAAATGATCATTAATAATGTAAAGAAAGACTAAAAAGAGTATTGACACACATATAGTTAGATAGATATGGACGGACTGACGGACAGACAGACAGACAGACTGACTTACCGCCTGACTGGTTGATTGATTGATTGACAATAATTATGTCTTTCTTTAAGCTTCCTCAGACTAATAGACACATTTTTCTTCTTAGAAATCTACCTTTCTTTGTTTTAAAATAAAGTCAAATCCGTTAAATCGGACCACATTGGAATAGGAACGTTTATGACCTTAATCACCGGCTGGTCCGATTATAAGAATATTCCCTGTGCTACAAGGTGGAGTTTAAAATTCATCACTTCAAATAAATATTGCTCTATATTTCAAATAAAAAAACAACAACATAAATATCTTTATTTTATATTGACTAACGAAGCGAATTTCTATCTTTGTGTATACTAATTATCTTTTAAATTCTTTAAAAAAAAATTATATCTTAAAAATTATGCTTTGGGCCCTTGGGCCTCCTATTTGAAGTAAAACTGAGTAATCAATTTGCAAAAATAACATTCTACATTGAAGTATTTTGGCGACCATATTGGAGCCTATTTTGCATAACATTTCGATTCACAACCTAATTTTGATTCCCCATTATATCGCCCATATAGAAATGAATGTTCTTAACTTAACTCTTTGTCTTCTAACTGACGATACCAACGTTGATTACACCAGAATGTGGTAAATAATTACGGAGAGAAAGAGTTAATAATGTAATATTTAGAGAACCAGATGAGTTACTACCTGAAAACTAAAATGCCCTTCAATTATGTAGATGGGAATGTAATGAATTTAACAAGTATTTTTCTATTTGACAAACTTCACAATGTTCGGACTAGGTTTATACCGTTGAGCAGAGAAAAATTAAAATAGTGACACGAACTAGAATTGTCGAAACGCGACATAGAAACTAAAAGGACATAAGCTTAAAATTATAGATTTGGGTAAATATATAGTTCTGTGAATTAATAGCCTTTTCTAATCGAAATCCTCGAAATGGGATTTTATTGTTTCTAAACTTTGAAAACTAAAGATCATTAATTTTCTGAGACAGAAGAGCGATTTCCAAGATTCATTCCGAATTCCCTACAGCCTAAAAAAAAGTTACGTATATAACGACCTGACATGACAATTGACTATGTTTTCTCTGTATATAGTATATATAGGGTCTTTGATCTCTTTATAACTTCTGCAAAAGAAAAATTAAAAACAACCAGGATGAATTTTGAAATATTCGACCTTTCACGGAACAGATATTGAGTATCCACATCAAGTATTTTTTCAACTATCTTTAATCAGTTATATTTTCCCCCATTTTGTTTTGTTGATTTTTCAACTCATTAACTGAATCAATAAACTAATTAAAATTTATTAAAAATCTAGATTTCTAAAAACAAATATTGTGGCCACACATTTCATGTCAACGAAAACAGTTCATGTTTTTAATTTTGTTTACAAACTATTAAGTGTCCAGGTTATGAGCATACTTAAGATTTTGGTTGGAAAATGTATAGAAAACATATTCAGAAAGTTAAAAGAAAAACTGGAGACATGTTAGGTAAGGTATAACCTGGGTACGCTACTCTGACTCACTATGGCTTTCGATTGGAAAATGATCGTTAGTGGAAAGGATTAGGCTAAATGCGTAGCAGCAAAAGACTCATGTGGAAGTGTCTCTAAAGGAATGCGAGAACTTTCCCATTGCACAGTGCGGGGTTGTAAATTTACTTCCACCCCCACTGTCAATAATCCAGGCGCCATTCTGCATGATTATCTCGACAAAACATATGAAAATGGTTTTCGGTGTGCTCGGCCTTCGGCCGCGTATTATAATCATGCGTCCGGTGTGCTCGACAAAGCCATTCGAAATTAATCATTTTATTTGGTATCTCGAACAAGGGAAAGAAATAGTATTTTGACTTAAGTGGTGGTTAGTCCCCTTTAATGGTCGCCGCTCTAAGTTGAAACAAACAATATATAACTATGTAATCTTCTCTAGTCGTAAGTACCTTACTAGCCGAGTGGTTAGCACGTCGGCCGCACGTAAATGTTTTTTAAAACCAATTACGGTAAAATAAACCCAGATAGCCCTTTCTTTCTGAACCCCCCCCCCCCCTCTTTCCATTTTCCTGACTGGTCCAAATAAGTGATAGGATCATAGCGTATTTAAAAAGTGATAGGATCATAGCGTATTTAAAAAGTGATAGGATCATAGCGTATTTAAAAAGTAATAGGATCATAGCGTATTGAGAAAGCTTAAAGCACGAAATAGCGCTACACAAACAAATGGTATAAATATTGTTAATGGCACAGATGTATTGTTGTTGGTGTAGATTTAGGTCTATTACAAATTTAGTTCCATGACTGATCCAAACTAATTGATACAATTGCACTTCGTAGAAGTTTTGTGATTTAATAAAAATTACTTTTGTATTTTATTCTTCTTTTTTATCCCCCTTGGTTAAATGAGAACACAGACAGGCAAGAACATATAAAACTAAATCGTGTTACATTTTATACCCTTTCTCTCTCTCCCTTCTTGTCTCTCTTTCTTTCTCTCTCTCTCTCTCACACACACTCTTTCTCTCTCTCTCTCTCTCTCTGTCTCTCTCCCCCTCTCTCACTCTCTCTCTGTCTCTCTCCCCCTCTCTCACTCTCTCTCTGTCTCTCACTCTCTCCCTCTCCCTCTCTCTCACTCTCTCTCTGTCTCTCTCCCTCTCTCTCACTCTCTCTCTGTCTCTCACCCTCTCTCTCACTCTCTCTCTGTCTCTCACTCTCTCCCTCTCTCTCTCATCATATCCAAAACAAAAAAATAACTCCTGCCTCTTCTTTTTCCTTTCTTCTATTTATTATTTTTTCTCTCGTTCTCTCTGTATGCCCCCCCCTCCCCCAAATGTTCTTCTTCCCTTCATTTCTTGTTCTGCATTGTCTCCTCATTAAAACATCATTAAAGAACCGTGGGACATGTTTGAATTTAGACCTCCAGACAGAAGAGACTTACTGTATTTCTTTTTAGATGCTATTTGTCTTTATCTCTCTCTCTCTCTCTCTCTATTTCTAATTGGTGCAATCCCTGGGGGATGGCTTAAGATGAAAGCTTGAGGATATTATTACATTTTTTAATTGCTTCCCCCCCCCCACACTTACACTTTTAAACCTTCCCTACTCTCACACACTCCCGCACACTCCCACACACTCCAATGGTTTGACGTCTCGTTACACGTTGAGCTGAAACGTAAATATCGAAGGAAAGCGTGGCGGGGGGGGGGGTAGTCCTCCAAAAAATAAAAATCCATTCTCTCCTCCCCATAACCTCAAAAGAGACTTGCAGTGATAACCTGCAAAATAATGAGGTGGCGGCTTATCCAGGGTGACTTATCTAAGCGGCTTATACAGGCTGGGTGTGTAATGATATCTGAGTAGCTGCTAACGTCCATTGAATTTTTAATTTATTACGAAATTTACATTAACTCGCTCTGTCCTGGGTGGAATCTTATACATCCATTTCCGATTCTCGAATCAAATTGAAACTTTGCACAATTATTTAATGTCAATGAGATTATATCAATCAATTTTTGAAAAGTAACTAATTAGTTATTAAATTAGTCGTAATTTTTTTTTTTTATAGAAAACTAGCCTGATACGACGTGCGGTCTGCGGGCCTTAGTTCAGGTATTACTGATCTACTTGATTGCAGTTAGATGTATGTCACACTAGAAGAATGTTCCTTTCCCATTTTTTTATTTTGCCTGGAAAAGAAAAGAAGAGAGTTAAAATGGGTTTACCCGATCAGCCAACATATTCATATCCATTATAAAATGCTTTAAAAACGCGTTAACCCGATTTTTTTTTAAAGTTTCGATTTATATTCACGACATACATAGGGACACACATACGTCATACTTTCTGCTTTATATTATAGATGTACTAAACAAAGGGAAGATAAGGTCATTCTCTTAAAAAATCAAATTAACAAATGAACCATCATAAAGGCTCAGAGCTTGAGATCGAATTCAGACTAGAACTACTTTTTTTTTTATTATTAATGTCTTTTGAAAAGTCCGCACGGAAGCCTTCTCCCAGATACTTCTACTACAACTAGTTCACATAAATGATTGGACCGTAGCGCACTAACCTAAAAAAAACAACAACAATTTATATATATAATGTATGATTGTCCGTCCAGATCTATTAATCAGTTACCAGGAAAAGAAGACAAATGAGTTTGTACTTGTACAAGCCAACTCTCTGTCTTGCGAGAGGGGGGAAATCCTCAATACTGTTAAAAGACGAAAGCTGAGCTGGATTGATCCTATTGTAAGACGTGACTCACTGTCAAAAGTCATCCTTTAAGGTACAGTGGAGGGAATACAACGAAAGGTACGTCCAAAGAAATGCTAGCTGGACGACATAGAAGAATGCTAAGAACTGTTGCTGACCTGGAAAAGGGGAGGGATTTGGTATCACGAATTGTAACAGCACCCCTAGGTCACAACACAACTGCGTCACAGCACAACTACGTCACAGCACAACTGCGTCACAGCACAACTACGTCACAGCACAACTGCGTCACAGCACAACTACGTCACGGCACAACTACGTCACAGCTCAACTGCGTCACAGCACAACTGCGTCACATGCACAGCACAACTGCGTCACAGCACAACTACGTCACAGCACAACTGCGTCACAGCACAACTACGTCACAGCACAACTGCGTCACAGCACAACTACATCACGGCACAACTACGTCACAGCTCAACTGCGTCACAGCACAACTGCGTCACAGGCACAGCACAACTACGTCACAGCACAACTACGTCACAGCACAACTACGTCACAGCACAACTACGTCACAGCACAACTACGTCACAGCACCCCTACGACGAAAGTCAAGGGAAAGATGATGAGAGATCTATTAAAAATTGTTTTTTAATATATATCTTTATTAAAACTAGAAAAAAAAACTCATTAGAGAAAAAAACTCAAAATCGGCTCCCAAAGTCGTCCACCTAGAGTCTTCACGAGGATTCGAACACGGTTCCAAGTGTTTTACCCCTCAGCCACAGCTTCTCCACATATTTATTTAGCGTACACTTATATTTTTTAAAATAATTATTATTAACCTTATACATACATTCAAAATTAATAACATTTTTCATGTAATAAAGAAAAACTAAAAAAGATTTATTCTTCTTATAAAATTAGATAGATTGGCAACACGAAAAAAATAAACTATTGACCTACTTTAATGTATAATTATGTACCTCATGACTTAAAAAACAATTCTTTCCCTCGCAAATAAAAATTAGTATCTCCATTGTCATTGTCAAATTAGAGATAGATCTAACTAGATCTAGACCTAGTTTTAGATCTAAATCTAGATTCAAGATCTAAGATTAGGTCTAGAACTAGATCTAAGTCTACATCTAGAAATAGATCTAAGTGTAGATCTAGAGTTACATCTAAGTCTATATCTAGATTTAAGTCTAGGTCTAAATCTAGATCTATAACTAGATATAGAATCTTGATATAAAAAAAATAGACGGTTAACTTTCGGGAAAAAAAAAAGTAGCCGTTGCATCAGTACTTTGAATGATCTAAAATATCATGATGTCCGATTTTCATTTTCTCTTCTAGTTTCTGAGATTAAAACGGGACGAACAGACAGGCCACACAAAACTAAGAGCGTCTTTTCCCATTTCGGGGGCCGCTACAAAACGAAGTAAAGTAACCTACTTATTTTCACATCTGTATATGAATATATATTCTCTGATGTCATATTGCTGTCTCTTGTTAGTTATTTGATGATTGCAGTCGTTGGGTCATGTTGTATTTGAAAAATATAATTTTAACCTTTGCAAAAAGAGAAGACATTGAAAGTTGAAAGATAGCTAAGTGTCGGAAGTTGTCCTAATCTTTTTTTTTATACATGCATGTTGGCGAAGTAAAAAATAGCAAAGTCGCCGAAATGAGAGTTCCGGGATCCATGACAGGTTCAGACAGGAAGTGAGATTTCCGTTGATATAGTTTCCTTTAGTTCATTCAGATCTGATGTGCATCTCTTATCTGATGTGTGTCTCTTATCTGATGTGTGTCTCTTATCTGATGTGTGTCTCTTATCTGATGTGCATCTCTTATCTGATGTGCATCTCTTATCTGATGTGCATCTCTTATCTGATGTGCATCTCTTATCTGATGTGCATCTCTTATCTGATGTGCATCTCTTATCTGATGTGCATCTCTTATCTGATGTGTGTCTCTTTTCTGATGTTCATCTTTTATCTGATGTTTATCTTTGAACTTCTGGGTGAATGTAAACAAAATCTCATTCTCCTGGCTTATTAAAACATTAATACACCTTAACATTCATGAAACGTGTCAGCAAGTTATACGAGGACGTCCCTGTTTGCGCATTCCTCGTAAAGGCCTCCATGTCATCGCAACTCTTGGTATGCGTAATTCATTTTGTCGAAGAATATGTCCCACGAAGCTCATGCGACGCTCTTTCACAACCCCACTAAGTGGTCGACACCCAGTTCGGCATAGGATATCCTTGATTGAGACCAGATCTCTATAACTGACTCCCTAAAATCCGTCTTAGCCTTTTTTTGTTGAGCCATATTTAGTCTTTTCTGACCACTAGGATGTCGTCCAAAAACTCTCTTTCATTTAAACTCTGCGTCATATTCTACACGAACGATTTGGTTTTGAAGAGATCTATAATAACTTTAGAGCGTCGTAATGGTTTGAGAACTCCTGCAGTAGACATCTTGGCTTTGATTTTTTTTTAAATCTCTTGTACATAACTCGCTGATTGGCTTCGTCTGCTAGTGCTGTGTTCTTAAGACTAGAATTACGGTGATTGGCTCAACAATTTTCCCCTTGTAATTGAAATTAGTTTGTACTTTTCTCTTGCTGAGTCCAACAGTTAAATGGGGCTTTTGATAGGAATGTTACAAACACAAGGGTTTAGTTAGCTGTCCAGAAACATTACAGGTTATTGACCACTTTATGTGTATATGTAGATGAATTTGTATTATTAATCACACCGACTTCACTTATCCCTTAGTCTGTTGAACCATTGGGGCACCACACAAGATCTATTAAGGGTCTTTCTCCATTCCTCTCTTTCTTTTGCATGTGATTGAATCTCTTTCAACGACAGGATCGTCCATTCTTCGTTGTTATCTTCTCATCGCTTAATCTGTCTGCCTCTTCTCCCTTTTCCTGGTACTGTTCCCTGGAGGAAGTTTTTTGCGAGCCCTGAGGATCTTGTAATATGGCCATAGAGTTTTAGTTTCCTTTTATGTTTTTACAGTAGTTAGCAGATCACGTGGGGTCCAGTCGCTGTAGTAACCCTGTCTCTGATCTCTTTGTTTGTGATGCGGTCTTTGAATGTGGTACCAAGGATCTTTCTGTAGCATCTCAATTCCATTGCTAGGATCCTCCTTTCGGGCTCTGCAGTCAGAGTTCAAGATTCGCAAGCATATAAGAATTTGGCCTTGACCTGAGAGCGCATCAGTCTGATTTTATTTTTGAGGCCTATGTCTTTGTCTTCCCATATTGTTTTAATCTTTGCAAGCTGTACTGTGCAATTCTAGCCAGTAGTTCAGGTTTGGTTCCTTCATTGAGACAATAGCGTCGATATATCTAAATTGAAACTACTGCCTCTTGGCAGCTTTTTACCTCCTATACTGATGTCTCTTTTAAGGCCATTTATTCACAGTACATTTTTATAATGAAATCATAATAGTGTAGCCATCTATTTTTAGACCGCTATTAATAATGTTGATTTATAGATTTGTAAAATAAATATCTTTTCAAGACGCTGTTTGTAATATTGATCATTGGTTTTTATAAATCTCTCGTGGAAGACTCTTTGGTTTACTGTCAATGAATTGATTTATTGACAACCCTTGAATATATTTTTCCAGATTAAAATTAGAAAAAAATAAACGTGGGTGCGACGGCTGAGTGGTTAAGCGCTTGGCTTACGAACCTGGGATCCAGAGTTCGAATCTCGGTGAAAACTTGGATTTGGAATTTCGGGATTTCTAGGGCGCCTCTGATTCCACCCAGCTCTAATGGTTACCTGACTAAAGTTAGGGAAAGTAAAGGCGGTTGGTCGTTGTGCTGGCTACATGACACCCTGCTCAGTTAATCGTTGGACTCTGAAACAGATGATCTTAACATCATCTGCCCTATAGATCGCAAGATCCTTAAAAAAGATCAATAGTATGTGTATATTTCCTTTTTAATATTTAAAGTCTAAGAAAGAATAAGTTCTGTTACGTCTAGGTCACGTGATTCGGTGTAAAAAAAAATGTCTCATTGTCTTTTAATCTAACAAAAAGACATTAGTTATTAATTAGTTATTATATTAGAACAGAATAACAATCGCTTTATAAGTCGTATTAAAAAATACGTCTTTTTACAAAAGTATTTTTGATGTTATTCTTATTTTAAATGTTGATGTTATTCTTATTTTAAATGTTGATGTTATTCTTATTTTAAATGTTGATGTTATTCTTATTTTAAATGTTGATGTTATTCTTATTTTAAATGTTGATGTTATTCTTATTTTAAATGTTGATGTTATTCTTATTTTAAATGTTGATGTTATTCTTATTTTAAATGTTGATGTTTTTCTTTCAATTCAATTCTTTCATAAATCAACGTAGATCACAGCTAGTACTTCCCAGCCACGTCTTAAACTTTATTTGGCATTAATCACTCACTAATCTTCAGCCTTTGAGCATTTGTATTAAGGCCAAATTGTTTGTTTGTGTGTGCTAATTTGTTTGTGTGTGCTAATTTGTTTGTGTGCTTATTCTTTTGTTCTCTGCTCTTTTCCTGTTGCTCCCTCAGGGAGAAAATCGTATCTGTTGTGGATCTACCCGCCCTAAAGACACACCGCGATTCTGGATAAATTCGTTCAGCCTAGATCTGCAGTCGCTTCAGTATTGCTCTAGCATAAGCCTTTCCAACTATGCTGAGAAGTGAAATTGTTTGTGTGTGTGTGTGTTTGTGTTCATTTGTTTCTGTGTTTGTGCTCATTTGTTTGTGTGTTTGTGTTCATTTGTTTGTGTGTAACAAATCAAAACGTGGTCTCGGTTCCCTAAATTACTTCACGTTATAAACCAACTTGTAGTAGGAACATATTTTGACTGGGAAATCACACTTGTCATAAAGAGTATTTATCTATTAGAGTCTATCGAGCAAAGTTTCTGCTATTCCCGAGTGCAATGTTTTCAAAACAAAAGCTACAGTTCCATTAACCATTATTTACTAGCAGTCTTCGTATTGTCAGGGCCGCCCCTTTCTGAACCAACCTCCCCTTCACCCCCAGTTTTCATGGCATCTCTTTACGTTTTTTTCTCCTTTCAGCTAAATGTCAGATACCTGGTGTGTCATTTCTCACGTCTTGACATTTCTGTATCTCGGATACATTCCTTCAATCTGACATCTGACATTTAGACACATCACAATAAAACAAAGCTTACTGATTATTGATTTTAATACATTAGATGTAATTTTTTGCCACTGGCCGTTCTATATTTCTTTAACCCCACGTGACCTTTTGGCTTTTCGTGTCAATAGTATTTTAATTGTATCAAAGTGTATGATGAAATGTTTTGTTTATATGTAGGGCAGGTGAACTTTTATTGGGCACAATAACTAGCAGTGGGGAGAGATCAGATTACAGGTGGAGGGCATTGAGTTTGAGACATTGTAAAGGAAATTAGCTTTACTTAAGGATTAAGAGACATTATGGTTATGTGGTGATAGAGTGCTCATATGTCTGCCCAGTTATGTGGTGATAGGGTGCTCATGTCTGCCTAGTTATGTGGTGATAGGGTGCTCATATGTCTGCCTAGTTATGTGGTGATAGGGTGCTCATATGTCTTCCTAGTTATGTGGTGATAGAGTGCTCATATGTCTGCCCAGTTATGTGGTGATAGGGTGCTCATATGTCTGCCTAGTTATGTGGTGATAGGGTGCTCATATGTCTGCCCAGTTATGTGATGAAAGGGTGCTCATATTTCTGCCCAGTTATAACTAGTACTTGACATTTGTATGCAAGGCATGTGAAGCTTGATATTGTGTTAGCCAAATATCGTTCTCTGAATTTTATATGGCCACGCATACGAGTTCCACTGTTTCAGGGTTGATTTATAATATTTTGCTGGTTTGCCCAGGTCCCTGACATTCAATGTACACATTCTACTTAACAACGACTAATTGACGAGCTGTTAATAATTAAATATGCTGCACCTTGCCGTCTCACAAGCCCTACACAACACCTCAGTATGTATCCGGCAATCTAGAAACAAATGGTGCATTACTAGCTCACAGCTGGCTCCCAGTTCAGACCCTAACTACAGTCCTGCCACTGGCTCCCCCTAAACAGGTGCGAACCAAGAAATCACAAGGAAGCGTTAAAGAGTCGACAAAGCAACATCCAGTATAGTGAAAGAGGCTCCTTAAACCAATAAGTAATGCAACAATAAAAGTGCTTTCTAAAATTATGCACATAAAAGAATGGGTGTTGGAAAAATGTAAATTACACACAGACACAATATAGCTTAAGTAATCGCTTGGCCTCCGAACTTAGGATCCTGGGTTCGAATCTCGGTGAAGACTGGGATTTTAAATTTTGGGACTTTAACATTATCTGCCCTATAATTCACAAGGTCTGACAGGATAACTTTACTTATTTTTTACTTTTACACTATAACCTACGTTAAACCCCCCCCCCCCCCCAATCCCCATGGTTTTCTCCTTTTTTTTTTTCAAAAGTTATGCTTTTATTTCTATTACGAGTTGTTATCCTTTCATTGGTTCTAGTTTTGTTTTTGTTTTTTACTTAAAAACTTGATGACTTTGTATCGAGAAATAAATTATTGATATCAGGCTTCTTGATGTAAATTCTAAATGATTCTGTTTCTAATTCCTCGTTGAATTCATGATGATTCTGTCTCTACTTTCTTTTACAAACTTTATTTAACTACTCCATTAAGGGCAACGGGAGGCCAGGTGGCTGAGTGAAGCGCCAGGCTACCGAACTGAGGGTCCCGGGTTTGAATCCTGGTGAAGACTGTGATTTTTAATTTCGGTATCATTAGGGCTCCCCTTAGTCTACCCAACTCTAATGACATTATTTTATACTGGCCACATGACACCCTCGTTAGCCGAGGGCCACATAAACAGATGGACGTTTCATCATCTGCCCCATAGATTGTAAGGTCTGAAAGTAAAACTGCTTTGTTATATCGTGTCCATTCTTTACACTTTGTAACACATTGCCGCCTGTAGCTGAAAAAATGAACTTTTAACAGATGTGTTCATTGCTGACATTTTAAATCCTACAAGTTATACGTTGTTTTTTTTTTGTTTTTTTACCCTGACCTTTTAAAAGCTGTAAATACAAATTAGTTTCAAAGAAAAATCATTGAAGTCGCAAGCCAGCATAAGGCTCATTGGTAATGTCGCAGAATGAAGCAAGGGAGTTAATGCAGATTAAAAGAACGTCTGATGTTGAAGCAGACGACGTATTGAGTTTAAAGGATGGGCAAGGCGGGCGGCGCCCAGCAGGGCGTCTTTTGTCATGCTGATGTACTTTTACGTTTTACACACACGCGCGCACAGACTGATGCAAAGACGTATACACACATACAGATAGAAAAACTACAATCAAAGAACATAAATTTGAAGTACAATGATTGTGGCTGAATTGCAGTGACGTCCATTGTACAAAGAACCATAGAGACTAAGAACAAAGGGAGAGAATGATAGAAGTCAAAAGAAAAAAAGACAGAAGAATAGGAAAGAGAGAACGAATCAGCGAGTAAAGTAAAAGAGAGAGAGTTGAAGAGGAGAATGGAAAAATAAAGTGAGATAATTTGAAAGAGAAAATAAATGAGAGAAGCTAAGAGAGCGAGAGAGAGAGAGAACTTATTAAGTTCCATTGTTCTAACAATCGGCCTTTTCAATTGAAGATAACATCGACTCCACAGCACAAGAGTTCACTAAGCTTCACTAAATTTGGAACGGTTTGAAAAATGTGTTGGGCCTTGTGCTATCAACATGGCACCCTGATTGCCCATTAGCCAATAAAGAAATAGTTAATAGAAAAATAAAAGGGGGGGGGGGGGCATTTTACATGTCATTTTACTTTTGTATTGCTTTTCATGCAGAGTATCTTTCTTGATACATTCTGCTCAGTTAGGAAGTCTGTGAACGGGAAAAAGGACCTCTGTGCTGATGACTTTTTTCTAACAGTGTGTTTAGAAGAGACAGAGAAAAAGAGAGAGAGAGAAAGAAAGAGAGAGAGACAGAGAGAGAAAGAGAGACAGAGAGAAAGAGAGAGAGACAGACAGACAGAGAAAGAGAGAAAGAGAGAGAGAGACAGAGAGAGAGAGACAGAGAGAAAGAGAGACAGAGAGAGAAAGAGAGAGAGAGACAGAGAAAGAGAGAGAGAAAGAGAGAGAGAGAAAGCGAGAGAGAAAGAGAGAGAGTCAGAGAGAGAAAGAGACAGAGAGAGAAAGAGAGAGAAAGAGAGAGAGAGAGAAAGAGAGAGCGAGAGAAAGAGAGAGAGAGTGCGAGAGAAAGAGAGAGAGCGAGAGAAAGAGAGAGAGAAAGACCCTCTGTGAAGCCTGTATAGCTTTATTATAATGTGGCTTTATTATAAATGTGGGCAGAAGGTTAAAGTGGCAGAAAGGCAAAGCATCACCGGAAGACACTCGCAGACCCTGGGATAATTATTGAGTGTTTGAAATTGTATCAACCAACAACTGTTGTACTCTTGGCTTTTCAGCAAATATCAGTTTGGTATTTAGTTTTCTCCTAAGTGTTTAAATGTTTCGGTGTTTAGTTTGCTCCTTAGCGTTTTTTTTTGTTTTTTTTAAATTCACTTTCGTCTCGCTCTTGTGTTGATAACCCAGAGGAGGCACTTGGCTGTAGAGTACACGCCTCTGTAATTTGAAATGCACTCTTGGAAATAGTTAAATATCTTCCTATCCACATGTGCAACATCAAATGATGCTATCAAGCGTTAAGTATTGAAATTCAAAGTAAAGTAATTTAACACAAGCACACACAAGCTTGAAATGTACACACACACGCGCATAAATTACAAACACACAAAAGCACGTATGCCAAGCAGCCAATCACACACACGTATGCACACACACACACACATTACATGACAGATCAAAGTTATACATAGATACATAGTCGTCGAAACATCTTAACGCCAGTGTGATTATCTTGTTGCAGGCACACTGCACTTCATTCCTCCCCCATATATCAACCTCTCTCAGCTTCACTATCTCCTCCTCTTCCCGTCCCCTCGCCCCGTATGCTTGACATGACACGCCCCCCCCCCCCTTTTATCTCTCTCTCTCTCTCTCTCTCTCAGCACCCCCACCTGTGTTGCACTCTTGTATAAATTTCTCAATATCTCCATAGGCCTAAAGATAAGTGTATCTCCGCAGGCTGTCAATGTGTATCACTTATCTGGTTTTAAGGACAAGAGAAAGACAACATTGCTAGACAGCTATGACAGATAATATGAAGAAAACACTACACTGTATTAAAATTGTGATCACCTCGTGGTCTTTTTGGACTTCTCGATACCTGTTGTCAACATTAATAAAAATGACAACAACAAAAGATGACCTTGGCAAATGTAAAAAACCTAGATCTTGAAATAACAACCCAACTACGGAAACACTGGGTGTTAATTGCATTTGCTCTTACTTTATAATTGGAAATAAAAACCAGCGATTTAAGTAAATGAAGTCACTCGTTACTTCCAGCCCAAAGAAAAAAAACAACAGATTTTAACTAGAGACCGATGTGACTAATTTACAACTATTTTTTTTTGTGTCATCTTTATATTCACTAATGTATTGGTGTGGTTGTTGTGTAAATGGAACGCTACATGTGTGGATATTGCAGTCTCTGCCAATGTACATGTAGTCTCTAAGTATATGCAATAATATCTAAGTATATATAGTCCATGCCTACTTAGAGTATACATGTAGGCTCTGTCAAAGAATATGCAGTCTCTGCCGAAGTATATATTTGCCTAAGTATATGCAGTCTTTAAGTATATTCCCTGACACTTGTCATTTTTTAAGTACAAAAAAGAAAAAAAAAACTGTAACGTTTAGTTTAACTCTGTGCGTGTTTATGTGTGTGTGTGTGTGTGTATGGGTGTGACTAAGTGAGAGCTTGTTGAAATCAAACATTTTGAAACTTCCGGCTGGATGTCAAAAACAGACGACATCCGGTTCAAACATTGACAGTTTCAACAGTTTCACGCGCTATTTCATTTTGATATTTCGGAATAACACCACACCAAGAATCATTACGTTACTGTTTAATCTCTCTCTCTTTATTTTTTTTTATCACTTTTACCATAGCATCATTTAAAAATATTTTTTTTCACAATTTATTTATTTATTGTAATGTGAATTACTTTTCATAATAAATTGCATTTTTTAAACGCTTCAATAAAAAATAATTATTAGAAATTCTTTTCTTTTTTTTTTTAATCTTCTAACTATCAACTTGACTTTTCTTTGTTTATTAGCAAGATTATTCCTGTTACTTTAAAATGTGCTTTTCCCCCTACTTTCTTTTTTTAATTCTTAAGCTCTTTTTAAATCAGTGTCTGTAAAAATTATTGTTGTAAACTGCATATTTCGCCCCTTTTTATTTCAGACCCTAGCTCCGCCACTGCTGAAAGTTTAATCTTGCGAAGAGCGTGTAGATTTAATCTACGACTCGAATTACCGTTTGTGTAGACATAATGCAATTCAAAGCAATGCGTAATAGCTTTATAATGTAAATATTTTGCAGGGCCGACCTTAGACCACTGCAACCTAAACGACCGCAGTGGGCCCCGCACTTTTATAGGACCCGCGCTAATTTTAGGTGTTAAACCATTTTATAACTTATTAATAAAATAATTTGATTTAATCGTGACTTTACAACACTGAAGATAGATTCGTTCTAATGACACAGAATGGATGGCTGCCGGGTCGTGTGGTATGCGCTTAGCTGGGCCGGATTTACAACAGTTCATGGCTTTGTGGTCTCCATAGGGGCTGAAAGAGTACCTTCACATTCTAAAATGAAAAGTTCTAACAAAACATGCCTTGCGATCTATAGAACAGATGATTTAAGTGTCATCTGTTACTATGGCCGACGGTTAACGAGGGTGTCATGTGGCCAGCACAACGACCGACCTCCTTTACTTTCCTTAACTAATGTCAGGCACCCGTTGAAGTTGGCTAAACTCTGGAATGTTCTAAAAATCCATAAGTGTTAAATCCATGCCTTCGCCGAGAGTCTTGTGCTGGCCACATGACACCATCCTTAACCGTTGGCGAAAGAAACAGATGACCTTAATATTATAACCCTAGATCGAAAGGTCTGAAAGGGGAATTTTTCTTTACTTTACTGGGGTTTTTGTATGGATCGTCTGAACTATATAAGATCTATGATAATTTAGAATCAATAGTTTCTGTTCCCGCCATTCTTACTCCGTTTTGAAATGGAGACGTTTTGAAACCTTGACACATACAGACTTAACCAATACAAATATTTTCTTCTCACATTTAAATAAATTACATAAGCATTTACCCTTTTTCATTCAATAATATTGACCATAAATATATAAGAATGAAAATAAAATACATTACAAATAACCATGTTCTGGTGGAGGCCGGTGTGGAAGCACTAATTTCTATTCGACAGCTTCGCTGAGTCGGACACTTATCCCGCTTGAGAGATGAACGTATTCCAAAAGAGATCTTCTGTGGCGAGCTTAAAAGAGGACGGCGTAACACAGCTGTAATCACTATAACGATCAACTGAGGCGCTATTTCACCCTCACTGGCATAGAGGCCTCGGAAAGAGAAAGTTCTCACAAAGGGTCTTGGGATACACATTTCAGACCTAAAGAAAAGCCATAGTTGAAAACAGGCTTTGTCCATGTCCGTTACATTTCCTTCATATCATATAAACTATCATGTTTTTTATGCTGACAAATTATGAAGGTAAATATAGAGGAGAGAGACAGAGACGGAGAGTAAAAGAGAGAAAGATAGATAGAGAGAGACAGAGACGGAGAGTAAAAGAGAGAAAGATAGAGAGAGAGAGAGAGACAGAGACGGAGAGTAAAAGAGAGAAAGATAGAGAGAGAGAGAGAGAGAGAGAGAAATGCAATAGACACCAGCAGTGTAGGTCAACGTGACACTGTGTACAGAAGTGTTTTTGTCACTTCCTGTTCTTGGGTGAAAAAAAAATACCTCAAGGTAATTAACCCCCCTTTTTTTCCTTCCTTTCCCTTCCCCTGCTGTTGTTACTTCAGTTGGATTTCATCTTTCTCTCTCGTAATTTATTTCTCTCACAATCTTCCTCTCTAAAAATCTTCCTTTATAACCATATTTGTCACAATCTATATCTGTCACTATCTATATCTGTCACAATGACCCCTCTCACTATATCTTATCAAAGTCTCAATGGTTTCTCCTCTCTCTTTCATAGATCTGTATTTTTTGTTTAGCCTTTTTGTAGGTTTAATTTAATTTGGCCTTCTTACGTTTCCTTTTCCGAATCTCTTTATGTCTTTATCCATCGTGCAACTCTTCTATTTCTACTTTCTCTCTCTCTCTCCCTCCCGTTTCTCTCATGCCCTCTCTCTCTCTCTCTCTCTCTCTCTCTCTCTCTCTGCTTATCGTTAATGGTCGTTGACTTGTAGCACCAAACTGCTGACAGTCAAGAAAACCATTGGTAGGCGTATTATATCTTAACTTATAAAACTTGAAATAAGTGAAATAACTTCTTTGTGAACAAAAATAGTTATAACTTTTATTACAATAGAGACAAATTCAACTTGAGATGAAATGAAATAAACTTTTTAAAACAGATTTAAGTCACATTTAAAACGCGACTTTACACTCTGGCATTCTTGAGTCGTATGGTGTACTTAACACAGTGTACGACATCGCCGCTTATTTTGCATCATTCTAAAACTAACATTATATTAAATCTCTCCCTCTCTCTCTCATTTAACAATAAATACTCCCTTCTTATATCACCTAGGAAACACACATACACTCCATAACACTACTCTCTGTAAATTTTATATGCACATTCTTTGGTACAGAGACAATCATAAAAACTAATTGACACATTTTTGCAACCGACAATAAAATCTACACTTTAGATGTTTCAAAGCGCATCAAGATCTGTCTTCGACTTAAAATGATGTGCCCATCAAAACAAATTCTTCCAGCAATAGCATGAGTTTTTATAGCCTTGCACTTTTAAGCTATAAATTGATCACTTTACTTTTCACGTGACCCCGGGAGGCAGGGGGGGGGGGGATAACTTGTAGAAAAAAAAAAAGAACTTTGATATTGAAAGCTCCATTACACGACAACACACACACACACACACATAACTTCTAGTTAAAAAAAACCCCCACTTATTCTTCATAGAGAATTAAAACGGCGTAGCCTGATTAAAGGGCTTGTAGTTTATAAAGATAATTTTGAAGTTTAGATTGTCTCTTTTTTCACATTCACCTGCCCCGTAGTCTGTTGAAACTTTGGGGCTCCACACATGATCGGTTCACCGTCTTTTTCCATTCTTCTCTACCTATTTGCCTAGAGTAGAACCTCCTTGATTAACAGGCCCGTCCATTCTTTATTTTTGTCTTCCCATCGCTTTCTCTGTCTTCTTCTTTTTCCTGGTGCTGTTCCCTGTAGGAAGGTCTTTGTGAGCCCTGATAATCTTGTGATATGGCCATAAAGTTTTAGTTTTTTGTTGTATCATTTAGCCAATAGTTTTAAACTGCTTAGACTACGGCTCGCCTATCTAGTATCAAAGCTCCGATGTAGTTACAGTGCGTCCAGTTCTAGTACTGTATTCTGGCGCAGAAATTCCTTTCGGATGCTGTGTTATTTGATGCGCACCAAGAAGAGTATTGGATGCTGGGAAATTTGTTTTGGATGCAAAGAACAACTTTCGAGATACCCGAATGCTTATTTGCACGATACCTTCTAGTTTCATTGGAATGCTTGTAACATTATGTCACATAATTTTCAGCATTACGATATAACGCTTCTCAGTATTTCTGTGGCTTGAGTTTGACTTTTAAGTTTGGAACTTGCTTGATCCCTGAGATCAGGTAGGATGCTGACGTCCAATGTCTCTATGTGTCCGAAGAGAATCCCAGTGTCCAGTGCTTTTCTTTGTGTTTATAGAGAAACCCAGTATCCAAGTTAAAGTTCGTCACAGGTGATAGTGAATTAATATTAATGACACTGCTTCTAGAATGATTGCAATGTTTCGCATAGCTACGCGACCTACATACTTTTTTACACTTTTCGCGCAGACAAAGTCATTGTCCGCCGGAGTTCTATTTCATTGTACTATAAGTCCTGTGCACCTGTCTTCAGTAAGGGTTTTTTCTTTTGGGTCTGAAATGTATCCTGCAGCTTTTGTAAGAGCTCTCCAACTGTCTCTTTCAGAGTCCATATGATACCAGCTACTGTCCTCTACACCGGTGAGGGCGAAATGGCGCCTGAGTTGATGTTTATATTCCTTACGAGTGGCACCTCTGTTAGCTGTCCTCCTTTATGCTCGCAAAAGAGGATCGTCTTTTGGCATGCGGTCATCTCTCATGCCGTATTATTGTAATTAGTGCTTCTATACTATCCAGCAGAACATAGTTATTTGTAATGTAGTCTTGCCAGCTTATGCCCATATTGAAGCGAAGGCACCTTTGATGGAAGCGTTCAAGGAGCCTGAATAACCTTCGATATAGTATGAAGGGGACACATCACACAAATGTGAATAGAAATGAAATGAAATATGTATATATTGTGGTGTATGCCAAAGATAGTTATTTACCTTGCTCATTAAAGTTTTACGGTACTAACACAGCTGACAAGCAGATGCAAAACACGTGACTAGGGGAAATAACCCACACGTCTTCAACATTCTGAACATTCCACGTTTTCGAAGTATATTTAATGCATATGTTACTCTGTAATTATTTTCTGGGGCGTTTCAACTGACTTATTCACCACTCACATTCAACATTCACCACTTATCAATTATTTTGTGTCTGCTACGTTATATTTCTACTCATTTCTTTTATTTTATATATGTTTTTTTTTTTAATTCCGTATCTTCTATGATCTAGAATTTTAGATGTAATCTGGAAGCATGAAGAGGAGAGTTCCATTTCTCTCTGTCGTTGCTGCAACTTCAAATCTGACAACAAAATGTCTTATTCATTGTGTTTGATGAGCTTTAAGGCTCTTTTCACATTCTTTCTTTTTTTTTTGCCTGTGTTTTTTTTTTTTAATAGCTTTTTTTTTTAAAAAAAAAAGGTTTTCTCCCCTGTCTGACAGTGTTTGTCGTTTCTTTGTCTGTTTCGCCATCCTATTTTTTATATTCTTTTCTCTTGCGTCATTTACTCTTTCTCTCTATCAAGTTTTAGATCTTTCTTAGTTTGCTCTGTGTCCCTCATTTTCTATTTTCTTCACTCTTGCTTTCTTTAAATCCATGTAAACTTTTATTTTTCTTTTTTTTTTTTTTTCTTTCTACTTTAATTATTTTCTTTCCTTATTGTTTTCTTTCTTTCTATCTAAATCTGAACTAAAAATATTGTTCTGGTATTTATCACATTCCGTCGCACTTTTTTTAAATTCGTGTTCTCTCTCACTCTGATATTTACGATTTTCTGATTCTTTCTTTTATTTCATGGACTCTCTCTCTCTCTCTTTCTCTCTTATTACATTATCTCTTTCCACTTCTCGATGATACTCTCTCTTTTTCTTTCTCTCTGTCTAGTTCTGTCCGTCTTTCTGTCTGTTTCTCTCTGTCAGTCTCTCTCTGTCTTTCTCTATCTCTCTTTGTCTGTCTCTCTGTCGCTCTTTTTCTCTGTCGCTCTTTCTCTCTGTCTGTCTCTCACTTCCGTAATGCAATCAACTTCCTGGGTTTCCTACAATTCAGCTGACTAAAGCATAAAAAAGAAACACATGTCCTGGCTGTCAAAGTTGTAGGCCCAGGTACTGTTAGCAAACACTGGACTATTGGGTCACTCCTGGCGAAATGAGGTCACCGGCACTTTTAAAGGGACAGCTCCAGGATGGTAATGTCTTTCTTAGAATAGAAAACAAACACAAGAGTTCAAACCCAATCCTCTTTAGTTGAAGGGAGCTTGTCAGTGACCCAGTTTATTAGAGGTGCATGACAAATAACAGACTTTGTCTGCTCGTTGTCACTCTCTCTTCCACACACACACACACACATAAATATAAAGACACACACACACACACACATACACTCTCTTTGTTCGATGTCTTCCTCTTTTCTCTCTTTTTCTTCTCATTCTTTCTGTCAGTCCTAAAGTAGTTGTAGTGAAGTATCTACAGTTGGTGAGCTGAACTGTTTCATAGTTCTTTCTCTCTTCCTGTTTTTGATATGATTTACTGTTGTGTGTACCGTTATTTATTCCTTTATTCTCTCTTTTTCCCACTTACCATTCTGTCTCTCTTTTTCCTTCTCACCTCTGTTCATTTTCTCTTTCTCTCCTTTCAGTTTTTTTTTAAACTTGCTTTTAAATTATTTTCTTATCCATTTTATGTTTATGGATTTTTTCTAAATAATTTTTAAGAAAAATCAATGTTAAAATTAAAAAAAATAAATATGGTAATACTAAAAAGAGTCTTGTTAGTTCTAAATATGATGTGTATTTTATGTGTGATGTATGGTGTCTGGTATTTTATTGTGATGTATTTGTGTTATATTCTGTTATATTATGATATTTCATGTTACGATATGAATTTTGTATGTATGTATTTATGTATGTATCTCTCTCTCTATATTTATATATACAAACACACATATAATATGTGACCTTTCTTTATGAGTGTTAATGACTGATTTCGGGTCAGACTTCTGAGCACCCCCCTCCTTATCATTGCCTCCCCATTTGCAGTAAATGGAAGGTCAACTTAATATGGACCATGTGAGTACCAAGGCCTCAGGGTACGATTTAATTGTTGGTCAAATAATGAACGACCCTCTGGTCACACTTTTACTAGTGCGTCCTGTCTGCTCGGGGCGTGGCTGTGTCCGGGAAAAACACATCTGGGGTCCTAAGCATGTCCCTGTTAAAAGATTTGTAACTGGTTTATTCAGGAAGGATTGGTTGATTTCATTCATTACACACCAGGCATGCTACGCACGTGCTGCTGAAACTCTAGTGATATAATGTTGCAAGCATTTCACTGAAACTCAGACTCTATAGTCTCAGAAACTCTAGTTTTGTTTGTTATAGGAACGAGACAGATGGAGATCACTTACAAAGGCCGCGGGATACACAACTGAGACTTTAAAAATGCACTACCTAGGTCAGACGTAGTCATCGAAAAGACAATCTAAATCGACCACCGGCGGACAATGGCTATGTCTGCTTTGGATGTGGCAAAATTTGTAGGTCGCAGCTGGTGCTAGTCTAGTCATCAAAAAATCAAGTCATACAAAATCTAGTTACCGAAAGTTGTACCATCAAAATATCTAGCATCGAAAAATCTAATTACCGAAAGTTATGTCACCAAAAATTCTAGTCATCAAAGTCTCAAGGTCTTACCCCTAGCTCACTTCATATTCTTTTGAAAACAATTGACAATGTTTTAAACAAAGAGGCATATGGCGTACAATCTAATTATAAATAAAAAAAACAAACAATTCTGTTGATTTAAGCACAGCAAGGGGAGAGAACAATAGTGGACAATAATTATGGCAATCATTGTTATCTCCCTTTGAGTTATACTCCTTGATATGTTGCACTTGTTATTTTTTATTTAGAGGAGCAGATAAGTATGTAGCTCAAAATACCAGACGTAGCCGGGTCAAGGACGATGTAATATCGGCTCTGACAGCAAATAAGGTGGCCAACGGACTTCGCCCTGCAGATTTATGCAATAGCATATGAGAGGGCTCTTGCGAACGCTATAGATCTAGGATCTGTATGGGGGTTACAAGGCTTTGCGTACTACTGGCTATTTTGTGTTTCTTAAGTGTTTACTCTAGAATAAAGGTTCTTACACTGTGATTTACCACCAGCTGCCCTTCCAGACGATCGAGTAGGGTCGACAGGATGATGAAAATTTTAATCAATTAAAATAACTTTTGGATAATTTGACTATTAAATCAACTCGCTCATCATTACAAACTCAGATTCTAGTCACAGATTGATCCCTTTAATACAGAAGAAATTAGAGATATATTCAGAGCCGAAGAACTAAAACTAATGTTTCTACAAGGATACCACAAATTCTGCCTTAAAAAAAACATATTCCGAAATTATACTATATCAGGGAGAGATATGGCGAGAGTGAATATGTTACTTTGATATTTTGGTATGATAGTTATATCCCTTGTTTCTGTACTCCCAGGTTATGAATGTGATAGTCTTGCATGTGTTATGAACTGAATGTTATAGTCTTCGTTGAATGTAAGAGAGAGTGTGTTAAGTTAGTGAGGTTTTTGTCCCCGGTCCAGGAAGATTGGACAGTCGCTTCCTGGACTGGTGTTTATGTATTAATATGTGATTTATTAAATATTAAAGAATTATCGTTATTCATGGATAGTTGAAGTGTGTCTAGTAATAATTGTTATTAAAAGTAATATTTAATTGTAAACTCTATCAAGCTAAGCCATAGCAAAGAAGAGAACCCTGACATACCTAAGCCATATATATATATATATATATATATATATTAACGAAAGCAATAATGTAAAAAAGGACACCTTCAACTATTTTTTATTACATAGGTAAATTAATACAATGCATTTATGTAACTTTTTTCACTTAAAGGTCACTTAACGATTGCTCTCGGATTAACGAGACATTCTGCCCTAATATTTAGAGATAGCAGATTATAATAATCCACAACTTAAGTATAACAACAAACACATACACATACTATTTCTCCCTCCCTCCCTCCCTCTCTCTCTCTCTCTCTCCCTCTCTCTCCCTCTCTCTCTCTCTCTAAACACTTGATACTTAACCTTGTAGAAAGTAGATACCAACTTTCAACAATCAAGACGGTGGAGTTTTGAGCACTGACGTACAAATTACTATAGTCTTGATCTTTGCCGGCGCCCCATCGGAATAGATCAGTAGCCGGCACTGTCAGCCACCAGACGACATTTAAACACTAAACAATGTTAAATTGCTGAAAGTGCTAAAATTACAATTCTTCTGAAAAATGGTTTGCAGTGACATTTATTCAACTGATTTTTGTTTTGAAATGTTACTGGGTGACTCTGAAAGAGAGAGGGAGGGACAAAAGAGAGACTGAGAGGGAGAGAGAGATGAGAAACAGAGACAGAGAAGGAGAGGCAGATGAGAAAAGAGGGAGGTAGAGAGGAGCAGAGAGGCAGAGAGAGGAAAAGAAAAACGGAGTAAAAAAGAGAGGTAAAGAGTCAGAGGGGCAGAGAGAGGTAAAGAGACAGAGGGGCAGAGAGAGCAATAGAGATAAAGACATAGAGAGAGAAATAGAGAGGTGTGAGAGGTGAGAGAGATTGAATAGGGAGTGGAGACGGAGGCAGAGAGAGAGAATATTATAATAACGATGTGCTATTGACCAAGAAATAGATCTGGAGAGAGAGAGAGGGAGGGAAGGTATAAGAAACATCACATTTAAATTCTAGAAAAACTCCATTCAGAGAGAGAGAGAGAGAGTCAGACAGAGGCGTTCCCCAAGATATGTTTATCACATTTAAACTGCACATATCCAATTTCTCAAAAACATCAAGCAATTATCAATGTAACGGCCTATTAAATCCATTGAAGCAGCAATGCTTTGATTTGCCGGGCCATTGTAACACGCCTGCAACCAAATACACAACAGAAGTCTTCAATTTCTTGGGGACATTTACGTTGCATAGAGGGAAGGACGCCCACTAAATTATAGACATTTGTTGTTTTTTTTTTTTTTGGCCTGGCATTCTTGCAACCCCCTCCACTCCACCCCTCTTTTAGACCAAATATAATTATACATCAAGGAAACTATTATTATACTTCCCCCCCCCCCCCCCATTAAATTAACGTTTTTGAAATTTGGTGTATAAATATTTTTTTTTTATTAAATGAAGGTTTTTGAAATTTGGTGTATAAATACTTTCAATAAAATTAACGTTTTTGAAATTTGGTGTATAAATACTTTCAATAAAATTAACGTTTTTGAAATTTGGTGTATAAATACGACTATAAATAGGATAGTTATTTTTTTATATATTTGTTTTAACCGATAACCCATTTTTTCTTATTCGTAATTGTCTTAAAATTTGAATCTAAGACTCTTGGAACTCAAGACCTATGGAAGCCTACTTCCATCTGCCTTTACGAACAAACTTCTGTCTGGGAAAGATCCGAAAAGATGTGAATCTCTACATCCTTATAACCGATGGCTCGTATCACAAGACACTCGGATTAGAAGCGAGACCAAAGGCTGAGCACATCGAGGAAACTCCCGCGTGTTCCTTCTCTGTACCACATTGGCCGGGCAGATGTCCGCCATAAAAAGGCCCCTTGAGAAACGGTGTTTAGGTGTGGGGATAGTGACATATTTGTTGGGGCTTTCTTCCATCTCCGCCAATGCAATGCACTCGGTCCTTATCACCCCAACGGCGTTTTTTTTTTTTTTTTTTTTTTTTGCTTCCCTGTTGGTGAAATCGTTTCCTCTAGCAACCGTTTCCACCAGAGCCCCACGTTGAGGCTAAGCAGTATTGGGTTAGAGAGCCCATCATGGGAAAAGCCACTAGTAGTTTTGTGTAGTCTGTCTGTCATTTTGTCCGTCTGTCGGTGCGAGACCATTCGTTATAGAGGGCCTCAACGCTGACCTGCGACGTGGAAACCTGTGGGCAGTTTAGACCAATAGCTCGTTGCCACGTCGTACAGACTTGTGACGTGGCAAAGTGCGATTAGACTCTTATTTATGCTCACATGTTACGACGTGGCAGGTCAGTGTTCAGGCCTTGTATGACGATTGGTCGCAGTCGGTGGATCACTACTATAGCTCAAAAATATTATACAAAGACTATTGAAAATCTGATTTCACCTTATTTTGTGGCTTGCTACAGCGACTGCTTTTTGTTTTTTAAATCACGATTTTTTAATTTTTTTTTTTATTAATTATGAAAAAAAGTTTTTTTTCTTGTTTTTCATCAAAATATACAACTTTTAAATCATTTCATAAATATGTAATGAAGATAATTAGGACTAATTATAAGACCGCGAAACTCCAGCCTCTGTATACAAATTGTAACTCTCAAATCGTGTCCAATTCATGTTTGTTGCAGCAAAGGAGATACTTGGAGAGAATTAATTATGGTAATTACTTTCCTAACTAGTTCACATTTTTATTTCCCCACATCGTACTTTACGACCTATCATTAAAACGTCGGGCGTGGCCGGTGGGTGAGGATTAGTGTTATATAAGCGCACACGCCTGTAACAGCAATGCCTTCCTAATAGCTCCTGGCCTTGCGAAGAATTAGACACATGCAGAATATATGACAAAGACCAGACAGTGTTGTTTAAAGGGCAACAACCTACAGATGATTAAGTGTTATAATACTAGGGGGGAAGAACCACTACAAGTATACACACATGTCCGCAGAACTCTGACAAAGGCGGGACGATTCCCTCGCGTATAAGGTTTAGGTTCATGGTTTGTATATCAAAGTACATTTCTTTGTTGAGATAGTTGTCGACGCTCTTAAGTCTGGGTGGAAGGTGTTATCTATCTATCTCTCTATCTATCTCTCTATCTATCTACGATGTATCTATCCATCCATCTATGTATCTAACTATCTTATTTATCTATCTTCGATCTATGTATGTATGTATGTATGTATGTGTGTATGTACGTATCTATCTATCTATCTATCTATCTATCTGTCTGTCTGTCTATTAGTCTATCTATCTATCTCTCTATCTATTTATCTATCTTAGATCTATCTATCTATCTCTCTCTCTCTATATATATATATCTCCTCTCTCTATCTGTCTGTCTCTCTCTCTCTCAATATATATATATATATATATATATAGTTGTTACACTGAGGTTGTCAGTTGTAGTCAAACTGAATTTCCATTTGATTGGATCAATAAAATTATCGTATGTTATCTTATCTTATCTATATATGTATATGTCTCCTTCGTCTTTCTTCTCCTTATCTTGTCATCGCTCTCTCTCTTTCTCCTTTCTTTGTTAAGTTTTTAAATTTTTTTTGCCATGTCAGCTGGTATTTAAATCGCTGACGCGCGCGTTTTCTTTTTCCTTTACTGTTTGTTTTTAAGAATAAAAAAAAAAGTTCAGCGCGGGTTTACAGCGCGCGACTTTGTCAGACGTAGCTATGGTTGACGAATGTTAAGTGACTCAATCTCTGGAACGGGGAGAGGCGGCGAGAAGTGAGAGGTCAATGTCGTCTGCATGGAGAAGCAGATAATCGATACTAGAAGGATTAGTAATCGAATATAAATGCGTGTTTTGTAAAGTGCATTACATATTGTTGACAATAGTTTCATGCTTGGGAAGGTTTGCTCTTCGGGCTGTCGTCCTGACGTTCCAGGGTTCTAACCAAGGCCGCAGCCACCCTTATCCTGTCAGCCTGCAGGAGGTCTGATTTCTTTAAAAATTATCTTCTTTCCTTAAAGAAGGTTCAAAGCTTCTCAAAGAAAGTAAAAGCACGTTTGTTTGTTTTATATTGTATGTGAATTTAATTACTGAAATGATTAATTTAACTCATTCTACTAGACAGAGTCCCCGCCACGGGGAGAGACAGAGTGTGGGCGGAGAACAGATATCCGCTTATGCTGGTGACATGTCCTAGGCAAAAAAAGTACCTTAGAAACTTACAACTCTAGGGTGGGTGGGGGATGGCTGAATGGTAAAGAGCTTTGCTTCTGAACCGGGTGAGGTCTCGTGTTTGAATCTCGATAAAGGTCTTGGGATTTTGAATTTCTGGATTTTTAGGACTGACCCAACTCGAATGGATACCTGGAGTTAGTTGGAGAAAGTAAAAGGGGTTGGTGATTGTGCTCGTTAACCTTGGGGCCACAGAAACAGATGACCTTTACATCTCTTTCCTGATAGATCGCAAGGTCTGAAACGGGGCGGGGATACTTAACCACTTAACTCTGGTACAACTACGTTACGCGGGCGTCCAGAGTCTTATAAAGACCTTGACATATTTTTTGTTTATGACCCTGTATGTACACAGTAACAATACTACACATTTATATGCTTATAAATCATGTTATGAGATTACAATGTTAATACACATATCTTGTAGGTTACATTTTAATGATATATCCCTAACGGCTTCTGTATGAGGAGTTGTGTGCAGCAGGGCGCTCCCAGGGAGGTCAATACAAGCGCTATAAAGACACGCTCAAAAGCTCCTTCAAGGAATGCGATATCGACATTCACGGCTGGGAAGCACTAGCTCTTGATCGCTCCACATATGGGTGAAGCTGTGAGTCTCGAAGTCTCAGGATTTCAAGCAAAAAGAGTGGCCAGGGTGAAAGAGCGCAGAACCAACAGAAAACTGAGAGTAGAAGCAGGCCTATCTTCAACTGACAAAATCTACCCTTACCACGTATGCGGCCGGCTTTTTAAAGCGAAGATTGGACTTTACAGTCATCTTCGAGTCCATAGGAAATGTGCTCATCTTCGATATATATATATATATGTATAAATAAAGTTCGCCTTTAAGATGTTGTTTTGTATGATATAAATCTCAACTGCTTCTGTGGCCCATGGTTAATAAATGTGTCATGTTGCCAGCACAACGTCTAACTACTTCCCCCTTCCCCAAATGTAAGGTACCCATTAGACCTGGATGGACATAGAGGCGCCCTAAAGATATCAATTTTAAAATTCCAATCGTCACCAGGATTTGAACCCTGGACCCTCCTGTTCAGAAGCCAAGCGCTTTACAACTCATCCACCTCACCTCCCATAGTACTTTTTGAAGCATAATTTTTACTCCTTTTTTTCATTTAATAAGTACACAAGGAACAAACTCCTACACAAAACACGCAGCAGTAGTTATGCCCTTTGATCTCAAGTTGCATTGCCGGTTATAAATAAACAGAGACTCTTGGCTGGTTTTTAAGTGGAGGCTCTTCTCCATTTCAACATCAGATATAAATTGCATTTAACTATGTTAATGAACCTAAAAGCATATACGATTTGTAAACAAAAATTATCACATTTCCTTTCTTATTTTTAATTTGCATATTTTCTTTAAAAAAAATATTAAAAAAATAAAATTTTGTGAAATATTGAATTTGCTTTCAGTGGGCCTTTGTGTGATTTCACAGTCTTGCGTCATAATGGTTAAATCTGGCTCTTTCCAGGCTAAGCGTAGCTCCTGTTCCCGCTACTTTGGTCCCTGATTCTTAAAAGCATCGAAATTACAAAGTTGAAGAGAACTTCGGCCTTTGCTTCACCCCCACCCCCTCTCCTCTTATATCCTACAACCAGGTGGCGTTGCGTGGGTGTAAACTACATACAGGTCTTCTGCTTTCTTCTACGCGGATGACATTTGTATGACGTCACTAAAACTAATTACAGCAGACATGTTGTTTTTTTTTTTTAGTTTTTGTTTTGATGTATTCTTTCATACAAAGTTTTTTGGAGTTCAAGCTGACCTTTTTAGTGAATATTTTTGTTTGTTTGTTTGTTAATATAGAGTGTTTTAGCGCTTATAGTTAGAGTCCTTACGGCGTATTAGTAAGCAGGCCGAGGGATAGGGGATGTATTTAGCTTATTGTTGATACTTGATGGACGATCTAACACACATCTACTAAGTAATGTCAGCATAATGCGAAATATATATTCTCTCTCGCTTTATTTGTCTCTGTTTTTCTCCGTGTCTCTTCGCCTTGCTCTCTCGTTTCCTTTTTTCTACTTTCTCTCTTTCTATTTGTCATCGTTTCTCTCCCTCGCCCACCCCTCTCTCTATCTCATTTTCTCTGTTGTCTTTTCTTCCTGTCTACACGTTGTTGCTCTCTTAAACATTGAATTCTCAATTAATATCGTGATGCGGGAGATACAACTTTATAGTTTAAAATCCAAACTGAAATCTTCTTTAAATTAAATATAAAACTTTAATTTTGGAACTTGGAATCTCTTTATTGAATGTACAATACAATTCAATTTAAATTCGTTTACTCTAGCCGTTGCTCTCCATCTAAACTGACTATCCCGTCTTTTAAATACTACTTCTTGCCTCCCTTTTTTTTATAGTAAAGTACAAATTATTTTTAGATCTTACGGAAAACCGTCATCGTTTTAAATAAATTTGTCATCAACCACATGTAACCATGACCTAGCGCTGCAAATATTCAATCTAAAAATAAACTTACTGCAATAGCTGCTTTATGTTACGTGACAATTAGATACAATATTAACAATGAGCATAACGTCTGGCTTCAACAAGTGGAAATGAACACAGTATAACAAACTCATTCCTGGAATCAGTTTGCAATAGCGAAGTTCAAATATGACATCATTCTCACGTGTCTAGAGATTATCTCCCTTCTCTCAAACATAATCACGCACATTATTTGAATATTAATTTTAGACTCAATGTCCTAATTTTTTCATCTGCACATTCTCGTATTGTTGACATGATCTGATACCCACACGTTGAAGGAATTAAAATTTGTTAAGACCTAAAAACATTATTAACACTATTCTTTTAAAGCAGGCATTGTCTTTAAGCTTTGATTCGTCTTTGATTCCTACCAAACGGCGGATCTTGTGACACCTCGTAAAACCTTTACTTAATCTTTGCTGTCTTTAAATCATGATGCTGCATATAAGATTGCGATGGTTTTAGATGACTTCTGGGAACACTACAATCTTTTAAATCCTTGTTGAAAATTTGCAAGGTCATGAAGTACAATTGGTGTTACGTCCTAATGTGCACATAAGCCATTTAGATCTGTTGTGATCTGCTACCTGCAGTTCTGTTAGAAGGGAAGAAAATAAAAACAATCTTGCGAAAGCGACACACGTTACAGACTCACTACTAATTAAACAAAATAAACAAATCAACAAGTTTACGAGAACATCGTCTGCTGACTGCATTGTGGGAACGTGTTTCAGGACCAGACCTGCTCTGCAGAGGTAAATGTCAGATGCCCTGTTGAACGGTAACCTGGATTGAACTTTGAGCCTTCAAACAATGAGGGAAAGGGGGGGGGGGTCCCTCATTTCCTGTCAATGTTAAAAGAAGAATTTAAAAACAACATAAAACGTGTCCGTTATCTTACTTGTAGTATTTGTTCCCTCATTTTCTAAAACACATTTTTCAGAAATAATAAACTATAGGGTGATCTATTTTCCTTGAATGAAACTCCCAGATGTACTACAGTACCAGAATGTAACGACACATAGTATCTATTGGATTTTTTTAATACATATAGCTATTCAAAGTAGGGGCGCGGTGGCTGAACGGTTAATCACTTGGCTTTCGAACCTGGGTCCCTAGGTTTGAATCTCTATTTCGTGCTTTTTAGGGTGTTCTGAGTCCACCCAACTCTAATTAATGGGTGCCTACCTTAGTTAGGGAAAGTAAAGGCTGTTGGTCATTGTGCTGGCCACACGACACCCTGCTCGTTAACCGTTGGCCAAAAAAATAAAAGGGCCTTAGAGATCGCAAGGTCTGAAAGGGGAACTTTTACTTTCTAGTCCTAGTAATCTGCTCCTGGTGTATACTTTTGAAATTTGACGCTGCAGTGCTAAAAGAAGTGCACATAAAAATGTATGGCATGGTTCATCAGTATTTCTTTACTCTGTACACCGTAAACAACATAAATGTTGTTATTCGTGGGTTGGTCTTCATTTATTAAAAATATCCAATCAAACACATTTGCTGTTGGCGGCGTATTGGCTGAGAGGTAAAAATCTTAGCTTCTGAACCGAGTACCTCGGGTTCGAATCTCAATGAAGCCTGGGAATTTGAATTTCGGGATTGTGCGGACGCTCCTGAGTCCACCCAACTCAACCCAATTTGCTTACACGACAACCTCGTTAAACGTCGGGCATATGACCTTATGACCTTTATATCGTCTGCCCCATAGATGGCAAATTATGAAAGGGTTACTTTTACTTGTATTGTCTATCAGCAGCGTTTGCAGGAACTACCTATGTGTGTAATACTGTGTGCCCACATTAGTTGTATGTGTAATACTGTGTGCCCACATTTTTTGTGTGTGTTACTGGCTCTGATTTCTTTTCTCTCTCTCTCTGTCTCTGCGTGTGACATGTTCATGGAATTCAAATTGAAATAACTGCCCGCTTACAGGTGGTTGAAGCGAATATTTTAGCTTACACATTTTTATCAACTCACTCTGTCTGTTTGTCTGTCTATCTGGTACATATTTTTTAGCATTTTATTTCTCACACACCCATTGTCGGGTCAAGCTAAAACTTTACACAATTATTTTTTGTACCTAGCAAAAAAAAAACATGAATTATTCAAATAAAATTAAACAATTAGTCAATCTATTACAGGTAATTAGATATTTTGTTTCATACCAATAAGGAAAATTAATAATTCTGTATTAAGAGATAATGCTAAATATTTGTAGGTTTGTCCCCCTTATCAAATTATGTATGTTTGCGAATCAAGTTAAAATTTTACATAATTATTTATTCTACCTAGCAAAACATGAATCAATTATAAATCAATCAGTTATTTTTGTATATATTGATATTGAGTTTTAAAAGGAAATAAATTCTACATTATTGCGAGATATAGTTGTAAGTGTGCATTTCTTCTCCTTAGATTTTTTATTTTAATACTTTGCTTGTTATAGAATTTGCCCACTTTTTGTTCTCTTCTCCTCAGTAGAAAATTTCTGCCAGAAAAAACACGTCACAAGAGACAGACGTTGCAAGACATGACGAGACCGTTGAAGCTCTGGCTGGTGAAGCACAGGGACAACCCGTACCCCTCCAAGACAGAGAAAATTGAGCTGGTCAAAAATAGCCACATGTCTATCATTCAGGTAAGACATTGTAGCATTATTCATTATCTATCAGAAGTTGGACTTGGTGTCAGAAGCTATTAAAGACGCTTGCCATTAGGAAGCATTTTATAGATAGTTAAGTCCTTATATCCATTACCACTTCGGTCAATGATATTGAGTTCGTGAGAACTATTTTCACTAACAGGAGAAAGGGCGAAGGCGAGTTATTGGCGCTATGACCAGTAAGCTTCTGGCATGAGGGGCTCGTTAGCCTATGCTGGCTACCCACTTGATATAATGGAAAACTCTGAATTTATACCTCTGCTGCCTTGCAGCTATACCCAATCATGGGAAAGCTTTCGGGAGTCAACCCTGAGGAAAAATCAGGAGCTGGTGACTCTTAGGCAGTTTATAGCACCCAGTGCTAACAGACCCTAACAGAGCCTGCCACGTTGCTGCCCCCAAACTATATCTCCACTTGCTGCTCCTTTGGATACATCAGCTGCGTGGAGATGGGGGAACTGATTTGTGGGCATTTATCTCATTCTCATGAGACGATACATTGTCGCTTCGCGAATGAAGGAGGACATAACATTATTATCTATCAAACGAAATCCATGGTTCGTTCTTCTCGAGAAATAATTGACTATTTTCGTTTTGTCTTTTCATCATTTCTGATGTACTGTGTCTAAAAAATATCACTCCCGGAAAAAAATCAGGGTATAGAAATGTTTCTGTATTTCAAGATAATATTGTTCGAAATTTTTCGTTCCATTTTGTTATTTACAAGAAGCCGAAAATTGGCATGTGTACTTTTCCTACCTTTCTTGAGGGTCATCAGATGAAGGATACCTAAGAAAAAAAGGACAAAAAAGCATATCTGTCTGTTCGTTACACATATACCGGCCACCGGAAGCTTAGGTTGTTTTTGTCTCAGTCTTTCGTTCTACTGAATGATTGAAGCGTCCACTTCATGACACGTCATTGTCATTGCCAATATCGATAAATCATAAGGTCTATCTAGTTGTGGGTTATTTTACACAAAATTATCATTGTGGATCGTCCTTAAGTAAATCTCTGTTCACGCATATTGGCATAACACCATTGAAAAGCTACAGCATTTTGAGAGTGAAGCTTATGATGGCTTAAGAGACTTCACGAGCAGAGCCTTTCCAGATTAGCACTTGTGTGTTACAGAGGCGTAGCTAGGGATGGAGGGGGAAAAATTTTAAAAGCCCACCGGGCCCCCTGAGTGGTTTTTTTTTTTACATTAAATATAAAAAAATTATGCAAAAATGCAGGGGTCCTCAAAGAGGTCAAGCCCCCCGTGCCTTCAAATGATGGCAAATTCCTAACTACGCCACTATTGTGTTAAGTCTTTCACGCGAAACATCAGGCCTTTTTGAGTTCTGAGGCGGTGACAAAGTGATAAAGCGTTTGGCTTCCGAATCGAGGGCTCTCGGGTTGAATCCTAGTGATAGAGTTTATAATTTCGAGATCTTTAAGGCGCCTGTGAGTCCACCCAGCTCTAATGGGTACCTGACATGAGTTGGGGAAAAAACGTTATAGCGATGTTAAGAAATTATTTAAAGACTTTCAGCAGAAACGTTTATATTCGTCGTTTTAAATAGCACCACGGGGAGGGGGGGGTGGTCGCTAGAAAAGTGGAAAAAAAATTGTAAGGGTCAGATGAGGAGGACACGCATAATAAAGTTCAAAAAGTCCCGACTGAAATGTAATGGATTACTGGCTTTGGAGCTTAAAGTGTATGGACGAATTTTGGAGCATCAATGAGTGTAACATAACATATGCCTTTAAAAACTGAAAGTTATTCTTTGTAGAAATAAATAAATAGCTGTTTGATAAATGTTCTTCTTTTTTAGAGACCACCCAGTATTTATTTGATATGCCATAGAAGAGACGCTCGGTTGCGGCACCTACACAAGTAAATGTCATTTACGGAGCTATGATTTGTGGCACCTACACTAGTAAATATCACTTCCGTAGCTCTGATTTGTGACACCTACACAAGTAAATGTCACTTTCGGAGCTCTGATCTGTGGCACCTTAAAACATTTTACAGCAGAGATAATTTGGCAGCCTAATGTTACTAGCTCGTATTTCCCTAGGTCAGCAATTGGTTCGCCAACGCCAGGAGGAGACTCAAAAACACCGTCAAGGGAGAGAACGTCTCCTGGGCTAAGAGGATTAAGGCTTACAACAATTTTGCTGAGGGCAATGCAGAACTGCTGAGCATCCCCTCGTCTGATGAGGAGAACTGGGACTCTGACCAGGAAACAGGTTAGCCAATGGTTGCATCTAGTCAATGTTATAGATTTGTGTGTATGAATGTGAGAGAAAGTGTGTGTGGGTCTGCCTGTTTGTTTAATTTTTTTTCCTTCAGAATTACTGTAAATATTTTTAGGGCAGTCTCCAGAACTACATCTGAACGTAAAGCGATGTTAGCGGCCCAGTCTTTAGACCTACTGCTGAACGTAAGGCGATGGTAGCGGTCCAGTCTCTAGACCTAATGCTAACTTAAGGCGATGGTAGCGGGTCAGTCTCTTCTGAAGAATGGCAGGTAATGGTAGCGGCCCAGTCTCTAGACCTCCTGTAGAGCTGCAGGTGATGGTATTAGAATAGTCTCTATACCTCCTACAGAACGGCATATTATGGTAGCTGCCAAGTCTCTAGACCTCCTGTAGAGCTGCAGGTGATGGTAGTAGACTAGTCTCTATACCTCCTACAGAGCTTCAGGTGATGGCAGCGGCCCAGTCTCTAGACCTCCTACAGAACGGAAGATTATGGTAGCTGTCAAGTCTCTAGACCTGCAGCAGAATGGCAGGTGAAGGTAGCTGCCCAGTCTCTAGACCTCCAGCAGAATGGCAGGTGATGGTAGCTGCCCAGTGTCTAGACCTCCAGCAGAACGGCAGATTATGGTAGCTGACCAGTCTCTAGACCTCCAGCAGAACGGCAGATTATGGTAGCTGCCCAGTCTCTAGACCTCCAGCAGAACGGCAGATTATGGTAGCTGCCCAGTCTTTAGACCTCCTGCAGAATGGCAGTTGATGGTAGCGGCCCAGTCTCTAGACCTCCATCAGAATGGCAGGTGATGGTAGCAGGTGGTGTTGGAAGTTCGTAACATCCTAACATTCAAAGCGCAAGCCTCACAACCATGCAGCAAAAACATCGCAATGCCGTCAAATCCAGTCGGACTTTCAGTTAATCGGACTAGGTGCTTTTCTTTTTACCAAACCCTAAAGTACCGAAATATATACTATTACAAAATTGAGTCCGGTTAATCAGACCAACCGGTTATTAGAGCGAAAATGATCGTGCATCAATATAATTCGATCAAACGGATACATTGGTACTTTGCCACGAGAAGTTGCAACATTAGGCGAGTATTCTACACTGGCCATGAACCGATCATGTGCTTAAGAACTGATGTCCCAATAAGGTCACAGAAAAACGTGACAATATAATCAATAGTAGACGCAAAAACGATATAATTGTTATGTACATGTTATTGTTTGAATCAGGATGCTCTCCACCTTTTTGTTATCCTGTTTTGTTTTAGTTTTTCAAACCTTTATTTTTTTTTTTTTACTATAACACAAAACTCTATACGCGTTGCTCATGGCAACCACAATTGCGATACTTTGTAACACTTGTTATCGATTCTGACACTCTGTATTATCGATTCAAAAGAAATTCTTACGGTTGAAGGGTAATATGTTTTTGAATAAATTAGGACCACTTCACATTTGCTCCAAATGTCAATGCAGGTGTAGGATTGCGATAAGGTCGACGTTCATTGATTAAATTTCTAACATTATTGAGTGTTGGCCTTCATGCGATTTCGATCTTTGTAAAACACAAACAGAGCGCGTCACCATTGTGCTAAAGGTCACAACTATCACTCCCGTTATGCTCTAGGGCAGTGCTTCTCAAACTGTGTTCCGAGGAGCCCTAGTGTTAGGCAGGCCTGAATAGGTGTTCCACGAACTACTGGAATAATAAACTAGTAGGCCTGCACTTGAATTAGTAACTTTAAAAAAAAGCAAAATGTTCCTCTGAATACTCAGTATTCGCGAAGTGTTCCGTTAAAGACAAAGTTTGAGAACCAATGCTCTAGTGGACAATAGTTTTTTTTGTTCACGCGGCACTGTGATGGTATGATGTCGTTCCGAATCGCTGAACCGATTACGAAAACATCAGACAACTTTAAAGCTGTTTGTTTTGATACATTTCGGACTTATGCAAAAATTTGAGAGAGAGAAAAGTAAATTCTATTCTTCTAAGTAAAGGTTAAAGTTCGCCTTTCAAACCTTGCTATCTATAGGGCAGATGATGTAAATGTCATCTTTCCGTGGCACACGGTTGACAAGGGTGTCATGTGGCCAGCACAACGACCAACCGTCTTTACTTTCCCCAACTTATGTCAGGTGCCCATTAGAGCTGTGTGCCCAAAGATCCTGAAATTAAAAAACCCAGTCTTTTAAATAATCTAGTCTTCTACATTTTGATATCGTTATTTATTCTCATACTTTCATGCATATTTTAATAAGCTTTTTTAAAAATCAAACTGTAACTTGTCTGAATGACTTCATTTTAACATTTGTTGTGCTGAACTCTTCAGTGTTTTTGACGTAAACTAACCATTGTGTCAGCCATTCTCGACGCCTCTAAGCCTGCAACACTGGCACTATTAGCTCAGCATCATTGGCCAGCTTTTCCCTCGCATTGGTGCCGATGTCGTATTCCTGAGTGATCCTTGGGGGGGAATCTCCTGGAGAGCGTCTTCCATAAATAGAAGACTCGAAGAGTCGCCTTAAGTTAGCAGTAGGTCTAGAGACTGGCCCGCTACCATCGCCTTAAGTTAGCAGTAGGTCTAGAGACTGGCCCGCTACCATCGCCTTAAGTTAGCAGTAGGTCTAGAGACTGGCCCGCTACCATCGCCTTAAGTTAGCAGTAGGTCTAGAGACTGGCCCGCTACCATCGCCTTAAGTTAGCAGTAGGTCTAGATACTGGCCCGCTACCATCGCCTTAAGTTAGCAGTAGGTCTAGAGACTGGGACGCTACCATCGCCTTAAGTTAGCAGTAGGTCTAGAGACTGGCCCGCTACCATCGCCTTAAGTTAGCAGTAGGTCTAGAGACTGGCCCGCTACCATCGCCTTAAGTTAGCAGTAGGTCTAGAGACTGGCCCGCTACCATCGCCTTAAGTTAGCAGTAGGTCTAGAGACTGGCCCGCTACCATTGCCTTAAGTTAGCAGTAGGTCTAGAGACTGGCCCGCTACCATCGCCTTAAGTTAGCAGTAGGTCTAGAGACTGGCCCGCTACCATCGCCTTAAGTTAGCAGTAGGTCTAGAGACTGGCCCGCTACCATCGCCTTAAGTTAGCAGTAGGTCTAGAGACTGGCCCGCTACCATCGCCTTAAGTTAGCAGTAGGTCTAGAGACTGGCCCGCTACCATCGCCTTAAGTTAGCAGTAGGTCTAGAGACTGGGACGCTACCATCGCCTTAAGTTAGCAGTAGGTCTAGAGACTGGCCCGCTACCATCGCCTTAAGTTAGCAGTAGGTCTAGAGACTGGCCCGCTACCATCGCCTTAAGTTAGCAGTAGGTCTAGAGACTGGCCCGCTACCATCGCCTTAAGTTAGCAGTAGGTCTAGAGACTGGCCCGCTACCATCGCCTTAAGTTAGCAGTAGGTCTAGAGACTGGCCCGCTACCATCGCCTTAAGTTAGCAGTAGGTCTAGAGACTGGCCCGCTACCATCGCCTTAAGTTAGCAGTAGGTCTAGAGACTGGGACGCTACCATCGCCTTAAGTTAGCAGTAGGTCTAGAGACTGGGACGCTACCATCGCCTTAAGTTAGCAGTAGGTCTAGAGACTGGGACGCTACCATCGCCTTAAGTTAGCAGTAGGTCTAGAGACTGGGACGCTACCATCGCCTTAAGTTAGCAGTAGGTCTAGAGACTGGCCCGCTACCATCGCCTTAAGTTAGCAGTAGGTCTAGAGACTGGCCCGCTACCATCGCCTTAAGTTAGCAGTAGGTCTAGAGACTGGCCCGCTACCATCGCCTTAAGTTAGCAGTAGGTCTAGAGACTGGCCCGCTACCATCGCCTTAAGTTAGCAGTAGGTCTAGAGACTGGCCCGCTACCATCGCCTTAAGTTAGCAGTAGGTCTAGAGACTGGCCCGCTACCATCGCCTTAAGTTAGCAGTAGGTCTAGAGACTGGCCCGCTACCATCGCCTTAAGTTAGCAGTAGGTCTAGAGACTGGCCCGCTACCATCGCCTTAAGTTAGCAGTAGGTCTAGAGACTGGCCCGCTACCATCGCCTTAAGTTAGCAGTAGGTCTAGAGACTGGCCCGCTACCATCGCCTTAAGTTAGCACTAGGTCTAGAGACTGGCCCGCTACCATCGCCTTAAGTTAGCAGTAGGTCTAGAGACTGGCCCGCTACCATCGCCTTAAGTTAGCAGTAGGTCTAGAGACTGGCCCGCTACCATCGCCTTAAGTTAGCAGTAGGTCTAGAGACTGGCCCGCTACCATCGCCTTAAGTTAGCAGTAGGTCTAGAGACTGGCCCGCTACCATCGCCTTAAGTTAGCAGTAGGTCTAGAGACTGGCCCGCTACCATCGCCTTAAGTTAGCAGTAGGTCTAGAGACTGGCCCGCTACCATCGCCTTAAGTTAGCAGTAGGTCTAGAGACTGGCCCGCTACCATCGCTTTAAGTTAGCAGTAGGTCTAGAGACTGGCCCGCTACCATCGCCTTAAGTTAGCAGTAGGTCTAGAGACTGGCCCGCTACCATCGCCTTAAGTTAGCAGTAGGTCTAGAGACTGGGACGCTACCATCGCCTTAAGTTAGCAGTAGGTCTAGAGACTGGCCCGCTACCATCGCCTTAAGTTAGCAGTAGGTCTAGAGACTGGCCCGCTACCATCGCCTTAAGTTAGCAGTAGGTCTAGAGACTGGCCCGCTACCATCGCCTTAAGTTAGCAGTAGGTCTAGAGACTGGGACGCTACCATCGCCTTAAGTTAGCAGTAGGTCTAGAGACTGGCCCGCTACCATCGCCTTAAGTTAGCAGTAGGTCTAGAGACTGGCCCGCTACCATCGCCTTAAGTTAGCAGTAGGTCTAGAGACTGGCCCGCTACCATCGCCTTAAGTTAGCAGTAGGTCTAGAGACTGGCCCGCTACCATCGCCTTAAGTTAGCAGTAGGTCTAGAGACTGGCCCGCTACCATCGCCTTAAGTTAGCAGTAGGTCTAGAGACTGGCCCGCTACCATCGCCTTAAGTTAGCAGTAGGTCTAGAGACTGGCCCGCTACCATCGCCTTAAGTTAGCAGTAGGTCTAGAGACTGGCCCGCTACCATCGCCTTAAGTTAGCAGTAGGTCTAGAGACTGGCCCGCTACCATCGCCTTAAGTTAGCAGTAGGTCTAGAGACTGGCCCGCTACCATCGCCTTAAGTTAGCAGTAGGTCTAGAGACTGGCCCGCTACCATCGCCTTAAGTTAGCAGTAGGTCTAGAGACTGGGACGCTACCATCGCCTTAAGTTAGCAGTAGGTCTAGAGACTGGCCCGCTACCATCGCCTTAAGTTAGCAGTAGGTCTAGAGACTGGCCCGCTACCATCGCCTTAAGTTAGCAGTAGGTCTAGAGACTGGCCCGCTACCATCGCCTTAAGTTAGCAGTAGGTCTAGAGACTGGCCCGCTACCATCGCCTTAAGTTAGCAGTAGGTCTAGAGACTGGCCCGCTACCATCGCCTTAAGTTAGCAGTAGGTCTAGAGACTGGCCCGCTACCATCGCCTTAAGTTAGCAGTAGGTCTAGAGACTGGGACGCTACCATCGCCTTAAGTTAGCAGTAGGTCTAGAGACTGGGACGCTACCATCGCCTTAAGTTAGCAGTAGGTCTAGAGACTGGGACGCTACCATCGCCTTAAGTTAGCAGTAGGTCTAGAGACTGGGACGCTACCATCGCCTTAAGTTAGCAGTAGGTCTAGAGACTGGCCCGCTACCATCGCCTTAAGTTAGCAGTAGGTCTAGAGACTGGCCCGCTACCATCGCCTTAAGTTAGCAGTAGGTCTAGAGACTGGCCCGCTACCATCGCCTTAAGTTAGCAGTAGGTCTAGAGACTGGCCCGCTACCATCGCCTTAAGTTAGCAGTAGGTCTAGAGACTGGCCCGCTACCATCGCCTTAAGTTAGCAGTAGGTCTAGAGACTGGCCCGCTACCATCGCCTTAAGTTAGCAGTAGGTCTAGAGACTGGCCCGCTACCATCGCCTTAAGTTAGCAGTAGGTCTAGAGACTGGCCCGCTACCATCGCCTTAAGTTAGCAGTAGGTCTAGAGACTGGCCCGCTACCATCGCCTTAAGTTAGCAGTAGGTCTAGAGACTGGCCCGCTACCATCGCCTTAAGTTAGCAGTAGGTCTAGAGACTGGCCCGCTACCATCGCCTTAAGTTAGCAGTAGGTCTAGAGACTGGGACGCTACCATCGCCTTAAGTTAGCAGTAGGTCTAGAGACTGGCCCGCTACCATCGCCTTAAGTTAGCAGTAGGTCTAGAGACTGGCCCGCTACCATCGCCTTAAGTTAGCAGTAGGTCTAGAGACTGGCCCGCTACCATCGCCTTAAGTTAGCAGTAGGTCTAGAGACTGGCCCGCTACCATCGCCTTAAGTTAGCAGTAGGTCTAGAGACTGGCCCGCTACCATCGCCTTAAGTTAGCAGTAGGTCTAGAGACTGGCCCGCTACCATCGCCTTAAGTTAGCAGTAGGTCTAGAGACTGGCCCGCTACCATCGCCTTAAGTTAGCAGTAGGTCTAGAGACTGGCCCGCTACCATCGCCTTAAGTTAGCAGTAGGTCTAGAGACTGGCCCGCTACCATCGCCTTAAGTTAGCAGTAGGTCTAGAGACTGGCCCGCTACCATCGCCTTAAGTTAGCAGTAGGTCTAGAGACTGGCCCGCTACCATCGCCTTAAGTTAGCAATAGGTCTAGAGACTGGCCCGCTACCATCGCCTTAAGTTAGCAGTAGGTCTAGAGACTGGCCCGCTACCATCGCCTTAAGTTAGCAGTAGGTCTAGAGACTGGGACGCTACCATCGCCTTAAGTTAGCAGTAGGTCTAGAGACTGGCCCGCTACCATCGCCTTAAGTTAGCAGTAGGTCTAGAGACTGGCCCGCTACCATCGCCTTAAGTTAGCAGTAGGTCTAGAGACTGGCCCGCTACCATCGCCTTAAGTTAGCAGTAGGTCTAGAGACTGGCCCGCTACCATCGCCTTAAGTTAGCAGTAGGTCTAGAGACTGGCCCGCTACCATCGCCTTAAGTTAGCAGTAGGTCTAGAGACTGGCCCGCTACCATCGCCTTAAGTTAGCAGTAGGTCTAGAGACTGGCCCGCTACCATCGCCTTAAGTTAGCAGTAGGTCTAGAGACTGGCCCGCTACCATCGCCTTAAGTTAGCAGTAGGTCTAGAGACTGGCCCGCTACCATCGCCTTAAGTTAGCAGTAGGTCTAGAGACTGGGACGCTACCATCGCCTTAAGTTAGCAGTAGGTCTAGAGACTGGGACGCTACCATCGCCTTAAGTTAGCAGTAGGTCTAGAGACTGGCCCGCTACCATCGCCTTAAGTTAGCAGTAGGTCTAGAGACTGGCCCGCTACCATCGCCTTAAGTTAGCAGTAGGTCTAGAGACTGGGACGCTACCATCGCCTTAAGTTAGCAGTAGGTCTAGAGACTGGGACGCTACCATCGCCTTAAGTTAGCAGTAGGTCTAGAGACTGGCCCGCTACCATCGCCTTAAGTTAGCAGTAGGTCTAGAGACTGGCCAGCTACCATCGCCTTAAGTTAGCAGTAGGTCTAGAGACTGGCCCGCTACCATCGCCTTAAGTTAGCAGTAGGTCTAGAGACTGGCCCGCTACCATCGCCTTAAGTTAGCAGTAGGTCTAGAGACTGGCCCGCTACCATCGCCTTAAGTTAGCAGTAGGTCTAGAGACTGGCCCGCTACCATCGCCTTAAGTTAGCAGTAGGTCTAGAGACTGGCCCGCTACCATCGCCTTAAGTTAGCAGTAGGTCTAGAGACTGGCCCGCTACCATCGCCTTAAGTTAGCAGTAGGTCTAGAGACTGGCCCGCTACCATCGCCTTAAGTTAGCAGTAGGTCTAGAGACTGGCCCGCTACCATCGCCTTAAGTTAGCAGTAGGTCTAGAGACTGGCCCGCTACCATCGCCTTAAGTTAGCAGTAGGTCTAGAGACTGGCCCGCTACCATCGCCTTAAGTTAGCAGTAGGTCTAGAGACTGGCCCGCTACCATCGCCTTAAGTTAGCAGTAGGTCTAGAGACTGGCCCGCTACCATCGCCTTAAGTTAGCAGTAGGTCTAGAGACTGGGACGCTACCATCGCCTTAAGTTAGCAGTAGGTCTAGAGACTGGCCCGCTACCATCGCCTTAAGTTAGCAGTAGGTCTAGAGACTGGCCCGCTACCATCGCCTTAAGTTAGCAGTAGGTCTAGAGACTGGCCCGCTACCATCGCCTTAAGTTAGCAGTAGGTCTAGAGACTGGCCCGCTACCATCGCCTTAAGTTAGCAGTAGGTCTAGAGACTGGCCCGCTACCATCGCCTTAAGTTAGCAGTAGGTCTAGAGACTGGCCCGCTACCATCGCCTTAAGTTAGCAGTAGGTCTAGAGACTGGCCCGCTACCATCGCCTTAAGTTAGCAGTAGGTCTAGAGACTGGCCCGCTACCATCGCCTTAAGTTAGCAGTAGGTCTAGAGACTGGCCCGCTACCATCGCCTTAAGTTAGCAGTAGGTCTAGAGACTGGCCCGCTACCATCGCCTTAAGTTAGCAGTAGGTCTAGAGACTGGCCCGCTACCATCGCCTTAAGTTAGCAGTAGGTCTAGAGACTGGCCCGCTACCATCGCCTTAAGTTAGCAGTAGGTCTAGAGACTGGGACGCTACCATCGCCTTAAGTTAGCAGTAGGTCTAGAGACTGGCCCGCTACCATCGCCTTAAGTTAGCAGTAGGTCTAGAGACTGGCCCGCTACCATCGCCTTAAGTTAGCAGTAGGTCTAGAGACTGGCCCGCTACCATCGCCTTAAGTTAGCAGTAGGTCTAGAGACTGGCCCGCTACCATCGCCTTAAGTTAGCAGTAGGTCTAGAGACTGGCCCGCTACCATCGCCTTAAGTTAGCAGTAGGTCTAGAGACTGGCCCGCTACCATCGCCTTAAGTTAGCAGTAGGTCTAGAGACTGGCCCGCTACCATCGCCTTAAGTTAGCAGTAGGTCTAGAGACTGGCCCGCTACCATCGCCTTAAGTTAGCAGTAGGTCTAGAGACTGGCCCGCTACCATCGCCTTAAGTTAGCAGTAGGTCTAGAGACTGGGACGCTACCATCGCCTTAAGTTAGCAGTAGGTCTAGAGACTGGGACGCTACCATCGCCTTAAGTTAGCAGTAGGTCTAGAGACTGGGACGCTACCATCGCCTTAAGTTAGCAGTAGGTCTAGAGACTGGGACGCTACCATCGCCTTAAGTTAGCAGTAGGTCTAGAGACTGGGACGCTACCATCGCCTTAAGTTAGCAGTAGGTCTAGAGACTGGGACGCTACCATCGCCTTAAGTTAGCAGTAGGTCTAGAGACTGGGACGCTACCATCGCCTTAAGTTAGCAGTAGGTCTAGAGACTGGGACGCTACCATCGCCTTAAGTTAGCAGTAGGTCTAGAGACTGGGACGCTACCATCACCTAAAGTTAGCAGTAGGTCTAAAGACTGGCCCGCTACCATCGCCTTAAGTTAGCAGCATGTCTAAAGACTGGCCCGCTACCATCGCTTAAAGTTAGCAGTAGGTCTAGAGACTGGCACGCTACCATCGCCTTAAGTTCAGCAGTAGGTTTAAAGACTGGGACGCTACCATCGCCTTACGTTTAGCAGTAGATTACTTGTCTACCTCTCGTAGTTGACCTTTTTGATGTGGTATAGGTACTAGCTGTGTCATATGCAAGGTTTTACAGTTTGGTATATTGTCTTGGAGCCTTGCCATGGTATCGAGGAGGATCCTATGTATCACCCTCAAAGACCGCATCACAAATGAGAACACTCAGACCTCACTATGACCTGCTTACTACAGTCGGAAAACGCAACTGTATCACCATATCGCGAAATCCTCAGGGCTCGCAAAGACCTTCCTACAGGGAACAGTACAAGGAAAAATAAAGAGGCTGAGAAAACGATGAGAAGATAACATAAAAGAATGGACGGGCCTGCCTCAGCCAAAAGACAGAGCGGAATGGAGAAAGATGGTCGACAGTTCATGTGTGGTGCCGCAAACGGTCCAACAGACTAAGCATTAGGAAATGTAATGATGATAGAGTTTTTTTTTTTCTCATGACTATCAAACGTTTGACTTAAAGCTAATGTTTGAAAATATTACATTGATAGAATGCCCCAAATGTTGATTGAGTGTTTCCCAAACTGTGTCCTGCGGAACCCTATTGTTCCTCGAGGCCATATAAGGTGTTCCACGAACTACTGGAGTAATCAACAATTAGGACATCACATGAATTAATCACTAAACAAAAAATAAGCAAAGTGTTCCGCTAAATACTCCGAATGTGCGAAGTGTTCCGTTAAGGAAAAAAGTTTGGGAAACACTGCGTTAAGTTGAAGTTTAGAAAAAAAAAGTAGGTGAAAAATTCCCTTTTGAGTTCTCGCGTTTTCTTAATCCAAACAGAAATATTTTTTTCCTCCTTTTTTTTAATTGAAAGAAAATTCTCTAAAAGTAAACATTATTGAATAGAGAAAAAAAAACTTAAGTTTAAAAAAAAGGTTTTAAAAACAACATCACTGTGTACAAATTGATGTCACAGCAACCAATTTCCTGCATAGAGTTTTGGCGATCGTTGAGCATATTAATTATACACGCTCTTAAGTTTTACAACGGGAAGGTAGATTCATTAGAGCTGGTATTCCGGATATTTGAAGAGGCAGGTGGCTTAGACTAGTATGACTTTCAATAGACTGCCTCTTCCCTGGTCTCTTCTGCTCTCCAAAGCCGTCAGGTAGCTGTGAACAAGTCTGGCACTAAGAGTAATTAGAATATGAATTTCCCCCCAAACTCGACTTTCTATTTTCGACTAGGAGATTATAAATTTTGCGGTGAACTCCTGACCTTGACATTCAAGTATTTTCAATAGTGCTTCATCCCACTTGGAATAGTTTTCTGGTTTAACAGAGTTAACGTATGTTCTTAAAATATCTTAATTTCTTAAGTCTGAGAATGTAAAGATTATTGCTTAATTATAATCAAAGATTATTGCTCAATTACAATCAAAGAAATGGGGAAGTTAGAATAATTTGAATGAATGGCCATACATGTCTATATCAATACCTTTGTAATCCTTGAGAAGAATTTGATTTACGTTCAGTTAAAAAATAGGCGTGCGCGGTGGCTGAGTGGTAGAGCCCTTGGCTCAGAGCTGAAACGTCCCGAGTTCAAATCTCGGCGAAGAACGGGATTTTTTTATATTTCTTATTAGACCTTAATTTAAAGGAAAAATGATTGACCATTGTGTTGACCACATGACACCCTGGTTGTGAACCGCTGGCCAAAGAAACAGATGACTTTCACATTATCTGCCCCATGGATCGCATGGTGTAAAAAGTGGAATGTGTATTTCAGTATGCAATCAATGTTATTTCGTACCTTGAAACTTGTAGTTCTATAAAAAAAAAGGCAATAAATAATCAACTAGGGTATTATGTGGCCATCACAAATACCTGGTATCTTTACTCTCTCACATTGAAATCAACATCATCATCATGTTCATCGTGGAACCTAGGGCCTCCTTAAAAACACGCCACTCTCCACGGTCTCTTGCTAGTTTTTTAATGGCTTCCCAGCTCTTTCCTGTCCTCTCGGCTTCATCTTACATACTGCGTTGCTACGTTCTTTTTGGTCTTCCACTAGGTATTGTGATCTGTGGGTTCCACTCTAAGGCCTGTGCAGCTCTGTTGCTGGTATCTTTCCTTATAGTGTGACCAAGATAACCACCTCTATATTTCTCTGTCCACCTGTCTTTCACATTTTAGTGTTTTCTATTTTGTCATATCATGGATCTCAAAAACTAGTTATTTCTTGGTTGACTTCACTTCAGTTCCCCAATAAGGACTCAAGATTTGAACCTGGAACTCACGTTTCGTCATGTATTAAATCTTGCAAATAACCCAACGCTTTTCTGGCGGGAAAAAAACAAACTGGTTGATCCAACAGTAAAGCGATCTTTTTTAAAACGATTTCTTATATCGACGATTTCTCGTAGTTACAAATCTTGTACCCCAAGCCTCTAGTCACATGTTCCCGTTGAATTTTAACAAAAGTGGGGCTCAATCCACATTCGTTTACAAAAATTGTTTTAGCAGTAATGGGATAATAATTATAAACTGTTTGTTCGTATCTATACATTATTTGACCATTTTCTGACCATATATTCAGATAGTCACCTGCCTAATCTGGACAACACACAGCAACTTAAGAAAATAACAAAGAATAAAGAAGCAAAATATAAGTGAATAAAAAAAAAGCTTATATGAGACACAATTCTCAATGCTTTAAGATTTATCTCCTTTTTCTAAGTTAAAAATAATAATTAATTACCATTATTTAAATTTAAAAAATTTATTCATGTGTTGTTAAGGACAATGAATAATTGTGCAGATTCCAAACCTGATCTGAGGATGAGAGGTGGGAGAAATAACGTGTACCACAGACAGAGTGAGTTGATCTAAGCTTTGTAAAAACATGGTAATACTAACCTTAGACTTTGTTTCTCTCAGTCACTCTGCAGTGTCAGATACTTCTCAGTTCTAAGCATCATACTTTTTCCTTATCAGAAATCCTACAAATAATTGTAGGTAGATGGGCATATTTATTGTCATTGCGACTCTAATCAAAATATCAGATTTTTATAATCGAACTGACATATATCATTTTAGCGACGCAGAAATGGGTAGCTAGTTCATTTCCATTTTAGTGCCAACTCTGATCTCTGACACCTGGTTTAGCAGCTACCCCTTTTCTAAACCTTGCCTAAGAATTCTGTTTAAAATTTTATTTTTTTATTTTTTTTCAGATATGGACAATCAGGATAACTCCACACAGTCTGAGCCCCTTCACTGTGATTCCAGTGTTCCGGAGTCTGTCTTGACCTCTGCACTCAGTGACACCGCTCTCAATTCTGGCCAGATCTCTCAGTTTCCAGTGACCTCTGCTGTTCGCAGTTGCGCCCCTTCCCCGGATGATCATCAAGGCAGCGGCCAGAAATTTAAACATTCCATTTTGCAGGTAATTTCAATTTACCCTTTGATGACTGATACAGAGAAAGGACAAAAACTCTTGCAATTTATAATCAAAATATCTCAGGCTTAGAAGATGTAGCCTAAAAACTGTTAAGTAAATCTAGCTCAGCATTTTTATAAAAATGGCTCGTTCTGACTATAGAGATCATAGATGCGCCTCCCTGAATCAATGGCGTAGATTTCGTCACATTAAGTTAGCAGAAAAAGCTGTGCCTAAAGAGGTCTAATCTGATAAGGCAAACTTTACAGCTGTTCACATATGAATATGTATTATTCTACGGTTTATAAGATAGGGCATCTTTCTATCTTTTTATTATGCGTAAAGCAGCTTTAGTACTTTTACTGTATGGTAGGACCTTTACATGACGCTCCATGTCTCCATACTGTCATGTCCTGCCTAACATTCTTCCATATATTTACCTTGGTTACCCTGAAGTACCGCTGTAAGACATATCTGTAAATAGTGGAAGTCACTTGTGTCTGGTTTCTTCAGCTGTTTGGGTATTTTTTTCATATTTCAATCTGCTGACATGTCCGCGTTAATGTAATCTTTTCTTTTTTTGTGTGTGTGTGTGTCAGCAGTGAATAGATAAGTTAGTTCAAATTAGAAAGCCGTTAAACGCAAGGCACTACCAACTGAATTGTTCTCTTTAGCATAACAATTTCTTTGTGTGCGAAAATATTTTTTGATATACTGCAACTAGATCTACTACACGAAACAGTCAAATAATACACAATCACGCACAGATGTACGCATAATGGGACACGCATAAACACCCATACAATCAACAACATTTTACTCAACATTTCTTTTTAGTGATTAGGCCTGGAACAGGTATGTGAGAAATTACAATGACCCCCAAGCCCCCTTCCTCTGCCCCCCCCCCCCCCCCCCCCCGCAAAAACTAATGGTTAACCAATACCTTCTAAAAGGAACAATCAATCAAATAATCAGTCAATTAGTGTTGCATGTGTGGCTGAGAGGCCAAAACCCCTTGGCTGCCTTGCAAACAGGCTTGAGTTCGACTCCCGACTTTTGTTTACTGAGCACCTAAGAGCAGCCCGTAAACCTTCTCCCAGAGACCCCCTCCCAGCACTGGTATTTCAAAAGAGATTGGACCATATCTCACTGAAATATGCGCTATATACAAGCGATTGTTAGAAAAAAATTATATTTCACCACAATATCTATCACATCTGTACGAAGTGTGTATATTCTGTATCAGTCCAAAGCAGTGGTAATAAACCTTTGACCATTTTTTTCTGTAGTAGATTTACTTTCAAGATTGATGCAATATGTATTTGTTTCTGTGAACCTATTTATTTATTATGCTTTTTACTGACATTTGTTTTTAATGGATTCAGTTTACAGTTCGTGTTAATGTAGTGTTTGTGTGCTAGTTGTATAAAATATTAAAACTTGAAAAAGATAAATACTTAAATAATGTTGTTTTGACATAAATTCTTATCATATCTTATCGTATCTTGTTACAGCGCTACCTGCAGCAGGCGATACTTCCTGTGGAGGATGTTGTAGCATCTTCAGCCTCACGTCACAGGCACCTGTCGTCATCTACTGGGTCACATGACTTTGAGTACTTGTCCACCTCTTCTGTGTCATCCCCTTCCCACGAGGTGCACCAGGACTCGTTTGATGGTGAGGAAACTGTCTCTCTCTCTCTCTCTTTGTCTCTCTTTCTCCTGCATTGTCTCTATGTCTTTCTTTTGTCTCTTTTTGTCTCTCTCTCCCTCTTTCTCTCTATTTCTTTCTCTCTTTTATTATCTCCCTTTCTGTCTCTTATTGACACACACACAGTCTCTCTTTCTCTCTCTCTCTCTCTCTCTCTCACACACTCTTTGTGTGTGAATGTGTGCTTCTTTCTCTTTGTTTCTATATCTCTGTCTCTCATTTTCTGTGTCTCTCTTTTCTCTCTTTTTCTGCCTTCTCTTTGTTTTTTTTATCTCTCTCTCTCTGGCACTCTCTCTTTGTCTCTGTCTTTCTTATCACCATTCTCTCTTATTCTCTCTTTTTGTCTCTCACTGACTCTCACTCTCTCTTTTTGTCTCTCTCTATTCATCTGTCTGTTTCTCTCTCTCATTTTCTGCCTCTTTCTTTCTTTCTCTATTTCTCTGTCTTTTTATTTATGTCAGACCTCATAGAGTTAATGTTAGAAGAGTGGCAGTAAAATGTATTAACTCTCTGCATCCCAGAAGTTTTAATGGAGCTATAAAGATTTTTTTCTTCTTTTTTTTCGCTTTTTCTACTATCATAATGATTGAATATGACTTCATTGTCCTCTGCAGCCCCACATTTATGTGACTATTAGCTAGTCAGAAAATATTGCTCAGACAAAAGTTAAATGGTAAAAAAGATAGGCTGTAGATTTATTTGCTCCAAGTTGGGAATTTAGTTACTATGAAGCAAGCAAAGATCGAAATGGTTCAAACTTCACTGAACAATGGATTAGCTCGAGAATTTAATAGCAATAATACTGTAGTAACTCCAGTGGCGAACTGAAAGGGTTAATGTGTGCGGTCTACTGATACACACCCTCAAGCCAATCACACGGGTCAACGGCTGTCGATAGACAGTACTGCTGATAACCGCAATTATGACCTGTGTTGTGGTCATGTGATCAAGAGCCTTCACGGTCGAGAGACAATGTGTAAAGAAAGGACAGTAGAGTCCAGGACAGCAAGCAGTGAGGACTGTGTGGTACCTTGGGAGTCCTAGAGAATGTAGCTGTACGAGCTAGAGAGACTTGTAGTGTTTAGTTAGACAGTTCTGTTAAGTGCAAGAAAGCATTTGAAGTTTGTGTAGCCAATTGTGTTAATTGGCTATCGACAGTAATTGTAATTAAAACGCCAAATTGTTTATTGAAACTCTTGTTGTCAAGTTTTTGTGTTAGATGTGCTGTGTTGTCTTTAGCAGTGTTTGCAGAAGGCCTGGTAGAGAAGATCGTAACAATACACTAAATCATGATTTAGATATACAAACACAAGACTTAATAAAATACTCACAAAGACACAAAAATGAAAGCACATTTCTTATTTCATATGCTAGGACAAAAATTATAAATGCATTTAAAAAGCGTTCATGGTAACCTTGACAGAAACACCCCCTTCTTTCTTTCCCAACTGGTCCAGATAATTGATATAAGTGATAGCATATTGAGAAAGCTACAAGCTTGAAATTCCGTTATACGAAAACTATTTGTAAGTCTTTCTTATGCACAGATTTATCATTGTTAGTCTAGTACAGTGGTCGTCAACAGGGACGCTATCGCCCACTTGGGGGTGTTTTAGTGATTTGGGGGTGTTTTAGTGATTTGGGGGGGGGGGCGGGGCGCTGTGAACCAAAGGGGCGGTAGTGGGTCACTGGGCACATTAGGGGCCGGTAAGGGGGCGCTGGGCATAAAAGGGAAATGAAGAAACTAAAAATGCACAGAAACAAAACAAATTTTAAAATTCTTCAAACTAAATATAGACTAATTAATTAACTTGCTTCTTTGAAAAACAGAAACGTTAGAAATTGAGTTCGGGAATTCCATTTTCTATTTTAAAATTCTTTGCTGTGATCGGAGGGTGTCTCTAGTGTCTTTAGATGTTGTGCGGATAAACGTTCATGATTTGATAAAGAGACTAGGTAATACGCCTTTTAGATTCTAGTTTAGTGAAAAACGTTGAAGCTAACATTCACCTAGAATAATTTAACCTTTTTTTTAAAGCAAAAAACATTGACAAAGTGCTGTTAGGAAAACTCGCTGGTATGTAATGGAATATTGTTGAGTTTTAGTGAATTGCCACTAGTTAAAAGGAAGTCCAATGTTCTACTTTGACTAAGGGAATTTTAAGATGAGGTTATGAAACCAAGTCGACTTCACGAACATAGCATATCCAAAAATAATTTAAGAATATTCATGAACAATTATGCAAATCTACTATTCAAACTATATTAAAAATAAAATAACATCAAAGCAGGATACGTTTTAGTGGCCTCTTAGGAAAATGCATCCTGGTGAAGACTGGGATTTTTAATTTCGGGATTTTCGGGCGCCTCTGATTCCATCCAGCTCTAATAGGTTCCTGACACTATTTGGGGAAAAGTAAAGGCGGTTCGTCGTTGTGCTGGCCACATGACACCCTCGTTAACCATTAACCCTCGTTAACCGTAGGCCACAGAAACATGAACTCTACATCATCTGGCCCACAAGGTGTTACAAAGGAACTTTACTTGTTTTTCTTTACTTTTTTTTTTTTTACTTTCCTCTATGCCAGTGAGGGCAAAATGGCGCCTGAGGGGATCTTTATAGCGCTTACGGGGGGCACCTTTGTAACGCCGTCCTCCATTTTACAAGAGAAAGTTTTTTTGTTTTTTTTTACACTTTTAAATCTAAAGACGAAACAAAAGACCAAATAGCCAATTGAGATTTACATCTCCAAGAGCGTGGACATTTCAACTGCAGATGGAGAAGTAACACAGGGAAAATTACACTGGCCAAGATGCAGAGCAACGAATGCGGTCGCAGTGGGCCCCGCACTTTCATAGGCCCCGCGCTTATTCTAAGAGTAAATTATGAAATAAAACCATTTTAGCTTTTATATATAATGAAAAGATTTCCGCGGCCTCCTCATTTTCCAGGGCATCCTGGAAATCTCCTGTCATTGCAAAATATACGAAAAAGTCCTGGAAATCTAATTTAAAATCTCCTAAAAAATAGACAGCATTGTCAATTTTCGGGTGCCAATCCTACGCGCTATAAAAATTATAGCAAAAACTAATACTAACTCCTAATTTTGATATTATGCTCATCCCTACTCAGACTGGCTCCGCGCAATCCGTTTGGCCTAGGACCGGCCCTGCCGAGATATGACCGGCCCTGCCGAGATATGACCGGCCCTGCCGAGATATGACCGGCCCTGCCGAGATATGACCGGCCCTGCCGAGATATGACCGGCCCTGCCGAGATATGACCGGCCCTGCCGAGATATGACCGGCCCTGCCGAGATATGACCTACACAATTCGTCATGTCATTTTTTCAACATGGACATGCTTTATTGAGCTTCTTCTGAGATAGATAACTAGTAGAGAGTTTATACGATTGAGTTGCAAGGTTAATTTTGAGCGGCACCCTAAAGGGGAAAAAAGACGCTTTTAGTTTTTGTGTGGAATGTCTGTCCGTCCGTCCCGTTTAGATCTCGTAAACTAGAAAAGATAGTGAAAATCTTACACCATATTTTTTTTAGACCATTCATAGTTCTGATGCAACGGCTACTTTTTTTCTTTTCTGAAAGCGAAAAATCTAATTTTCTAAATCACTTATGCAAGCATTTTTTTCTCTCCATCTATTCACTATTAATAGTAACAAACACGGGGGGGGGGGGCTTTTTAGAAAGGGAGGTATCCATTTACCATATTTTAATTTAAAACTTATGCTAATGGTTTTAGATTTTTTGTCAAAAATATTTTTTTTATTACATATGTATTGCTAAGTTATGTAAGTGCAATCATACTAACTACTACATTTACACAAAAAAGAATGTTAACTTTTTTTTTAAGAAGAAAAAATCTATTTAGTATGCACATAAGTTGGACATAATTTAAAACATCAATTAATGTGTAGTGTTTTCATATTATCATGTGAACTAGAGTGCTACTCTACAGAAATTATACACTTAACTATTTTTTTTTTTTAAATAAAATGATTTTTTTCTTAAGGATTTGAATAAGAGATTGACTCTTTACAAAACAATTAGATCAATTAGATATTCATTATAAGACATCAGTTAGGCCAGGTTCACATCTAACTTCACATTCACTTTCACCTATCCTTTGGTCTGTTGGACCGCTGGGGCACCACACAAGATCTGCTAACCTTCTTTCTCTATTCTTCTCTGTCATTTGTTTTTGATATAATTTTATTCTGATGTTCTTTCTGAAAATATTGAAACCTTTTTTCCTGCCTGGGTAGACCACTTTTTGAATTTATTTGGAGTTGTAACCTTGTTTTTTTTTTAATTTAGTAGAAGATTTTAGTTTTTATTTTGGTTTATTTAGATTATACTTTTACTTACAATAACACACAAGACAAACGGGTTAACGCATCTACGTTGAGCATTCAGTATTGTTGAGAAGTTGTATATAGTTTATGATCATTTATACTGTTCAATGTAATATATCCGCTGCAGTTCATCAATTAAAATTCATAGTTACAGAATCACAGTAGATTACATTGCACTGTACACTGCACGTGGTAGGGATGTAAAAAAAGGCTCGCTAACCCGTCCAAACCCCCCACCGATCTGTTCCCTAACGGGGGCCATACGGGAGGGGATGGACCCTCGCACGGGTTCGGTGGGACAGTATAAGCGTTTGAGGTAACCTTCCGCGGGGCTCGGGCCTCCGGGCCGCATGATAGTAGGAACTCAGAGCGTGGCCGTGAGGAACACGCAACATGACAAGACGGGTGTGACAACATGATCACCTAGTTGTAGAGGGACCTCAGACAGAGCAGTTGGTGAAGAGCCTATTTCTCATCCTGGCCACGGGATAAAATCCTTTCCTTGGTCACATGGTTCATAAAAGGGACCGGAAGTCTCGAACCATAAAGGACATCTGATTCAGGTGTTACTGAAGGGCAGGCAGAGAAAGGTTGGTGTCTTTAACACTGTGTTCCATCTAGAATAATTGTGTGGTCAAGGTGTTTTTATGCGTTGCCATTATTACAAATCATATCTACTTTTAAAAGGAAATCCAAGATGTTTCTGTCAATCGACCACGGTTGATATTTTTATTTCTGATTTCAACAGAGTTGCCGTTTATTCTATATTTTTATTCTTTTTTCTTTCTATGATGGCAGAAATAGACACTTCCTGGAATCCAGTAATTACGATACATTTTTTTTTTGGTACATTCATTTTATTTATCTACAGACAAAAACAAAATGCTTCATAAAATAAATATTTTTAAAATCATCTTTCTTAATTTATATCATAGAAAATTGTAAATTGCAGTTCTGGTGATTTCAACAAGTACACATTCAAAGTAAAAACAGTGCATTACAATAAATGTGTATTGTTTGCATTTTATTTATTCTCATTTTTAATGTTAATTATAGTTATCATATTTTTGCATATCATACCTTAATGCATTAGTTTATATTCAAGTAATCATTTTCATAGGACTTTATCAAATAATAGCAGAAAGGACGCTTTCTGGAATTGAGTAAATACAATAAATAAAGTACCCATTCAATTAAAATACATGAGATATTTTGTCCCTTATTCTATAGTTATTTCTATCGTCATTTTAAGCCTTGAAGCTTAAGGCGTACAAGGTTAATCTTATCAGTGATAGGAATCTGAGTAAGATTACGCACTTCAAAATCAAAACGTTATTTTCCAGACATGTTATATCTTCTTTAGTATAGCACCACTGTTACTTTAGTATAGCACCAGTTACCATGGTATAAGCTCTCTATTATATTCTAATCTTGTAACAAGGCTTTAAACACTTTAGTTCTTGGGTGGCTTCCTATGTGTTATGCGCTTTGTACTGTCCTCTCCGTTGTTCCGGGTTTGAAACCCGCCCCGCTGCTACCAGCCCCCCCCCCCCCCGCCTTCCTGCAAAAGGTTTGATCTAGGATGATATATTCTTGAAATTTAAAATGTAAACCCAAAGCATGTAAAAAAAAACAAAAAAACATTATGTGCATTGTAAAAATACATTTTAAAAATGTATTTAGTCAGTGCAAGCCTTAGAGGGAGACCAGTCCAGTAGAAGTTCAGGCAAGTTTTCCATTGCACTGTCATAATGTATACTACCTTTATTATACAAAAAGGAATCGCGGTGGCCTAGCGGTGTCAGGGATTCGAAATCCTGTGAAGACTTGGATTTTTAATTTCGGGTTCCTCTGAGTCCACACAACTCTAATGGGTACCTGACATAAGTTGGGGAAAAGTAAAGGTGGTTGTTCGTTGTGCTGGCCACATAAGACCCTCGTTAATGGTAGGGCGCAGAAACAGATTATCTTTACATCATCTGCCCTATAAACTACAAGGTCTGAAAGGGGAACTTTTTTTTTTTTTTTTAAATTTTACTTTTTCTTATATAGAAAAAACAACAGTATAGAAAATACGAAAAACATGCATATATGTAACCCTGCCGGACCAAGTAAAACAAAGGACGTTTGGGCCACGAGGCCTTCATCAGCTACAAAACAAACAAAAAATAAAAAAAATTAACACAAAATAGTCTTAAGTTAACTTATCTGTCTGATGTTGTTCTCTATAAGCGCAGGAAAACGGAAGGGGGTGTAGAAAAAACAACAACAGGTGTAATTAGTTCTTATTCCTGTACGTCAAAGATATTTATGAAAATTTATGACTGCACTTTCAATGATACCAACTTTCATCATCGGCCATTACATACTATTTTTTTTAATTGGGTCATTAATCAAGCTTTATGCTCGGCTGTGTAATTTCGCGTGTTTGTGTTGTATATGCCAGTGTGTGTGTGTTTGGTTACTTGTGTTCGTGCGTTTTATGTCTCAGGTTTATAGCGCTAATAAACACTATTGATAAGGGTCAAAACTATTAATATTTTTACGGGGATTTTTTAAAACTTTTTTTCTTTTCTTTTGTTTGCCGAAGTTTATGAGTGAAGAGGCCTGGTTGGCCCGACAGTAAATCCGGCCTTAATGATCTAAAACATCGAAGATGGCTGTCATTTATCTCTCCCACGGGTCGTACTGAGCGGACGTTGTACGATACTGAGCCTTGAACTTGGATTATACTCGGATTACTGCACACACACACACACACGCCTGAGAGCTGGAGAGCCCAGGAATAAATATGCAGAAGACATTTTAATCCGTTGTCGAAATAAAAAAAAACTTCTAGAGACACAAAATAATAGTCAGGATGTAATATTTTGCTGTGTAAATTAATTTAATGTATCAATGTTGTTTAATTCTCAGATTTATCCGAGGACATGGAGACGATAGCTATCAAATTGAGACCCTCTGAGACAAGTAGTCTGTAAGTGGCTTTGATACTCAAGCTTATGTATTAGTGGATGAAAATATAGAATTGTGGGAAAACAAACTTGGAGGTGGTCGGGAAGACAGAGAGAGAGGGAAAAAATGAGAGATATTAGGGAGAAAGTGGGAGAACATTAGAGAGAAACGTGGGATAGAGAGTGAAGATAAGACTAAAGTGAGAGAGAGAGAGAGAGAGAACTATACAAAGGGAGAGAGGATGTAGAGAAGTAGTGTCAGAGAGAGAGAGAGGGTATTAGAGACATAGAGAGAGAATATTAGACAGATTGAGAGAGTATTAGAGAAAGAGATTGAGAGAGAGTATTAGAGAGACTGAGAGAGAGTATTAGATAGATATATATAGAGAGAGTATTATAGCGATAGAGAGAGAGTATAAAAGAGATAGAGAGTATTAGAAAGATAGAAAGTATTAAAGAGATAGAGAGAGAGTATTAGAGAGACAATTGGAGAAAAAGTGTGGGCGTGAATGTTAAAGAGTGTCGGAGATTTAGAGAAAGGGAGAAAGAGGCAGAGAGAGAGAGAGAGAGAGAGAGAGTCGGAGAGAAAGAAACTGAAAGAAAGAGATGAACGAATGTATTCTCTTATTTGATGTATAAGATTGCTTTTAGAAATGCACTTTCATTGTTCAATTCATTATCCTTAGTAGTGGAGATAACACAAGTGGACAGCAGACTGCAATAGGCCTATTGCCAAACACACGAGAATAATTAGAATCATCTCAAAATTAATTAATCTCAAAATTAATCAGGAAGGAATTAAATAAAACTCTATTTCTTTAATTATACAATATTTACATTTCTCGATTTATTTTGAAAGCTTTTTTTTTCTATTCCAAATTCTTTTTATGTGGACAGTAATTATAATTTTTATTTTCTCCCCTAGAAACAATACTGAGGAGCTTTATTGGAAAGAGATTAGTGCCGCGCTGGCGCTCACAAGTCTCGCCAGATGTCACGTGACTAAGTAGATCTCGCGAGAACGTGATCACACGAGACTTCAGTAAGACAACGGCAGAAGTTTCTCAACAAGGAAACGTTCCACGCAGCCAGGAACATTTTCTAATGTCCTCGTCAACCAACCAGTGCAACCTTGCACAGAGGGAACTTCTTCCATGGCGCAACGTTTTGTTTTGAGTAAATAATACTTAACAAAACATGGCTTAGAAAAAAGAAAGAGCGTAAGCTTCGTAATCAATACCTCCTGGCTGTAAAAATCATTTAAGACTCTTTTGATGACATCACATTCAATTCGCCAATAACAAACCTGAGGATCTTCATCACCAGACATGAAGATCTTGCATCCCCTAACCTAAAGATCTAGCATAACAAAACCTAAAGATCTAGCATCACAAAACCTGAAGATCTTGCATAGCCAAAGGTCATGCATCGCTAAACGTGAAGATAACAAAGCCCAAAGGTCTTGCACCACTAAATCTAAAGATCTTACATAACAAAGCCTGAAGCTATTACATTACAAACCTTGAAGATCTTTCATAACAACTGGAAGATCTTTTATAACACAACCTGAAGATCTTGCATAACATATTCTAAAGATCTTGCATCACCAAAACAAAAGATCTTGCAAAAAAAAATGATTTTACTTTACAAAAATAGATCGCAAAAATGAAAGATTTAGCATCACCAAACTTGAACATGTTTCATCTCCAAACTTGAAGATGTTTCATCATCAAACTTGAAGATGTTTTATCACCTAAAGTGTAGATGCTGCATCACCAAATCTGAAGATGTTTTATAACCAAACCTGAAGATGTTTTATCACCAAATGTGAAGATGTTTCCTCACCAAACTTCAAGATATTTCATCATCAAACCTGAAGATGTTTCATTACCAAACCTGAAGATGTTTCATTACCAAACGTGAAGATGTTTCATCACCAAACGTGAAGATGTTTCATCACCAAGCGTGAAGATGTTTCATCATCAAACCGGAACCTCTAGTTTATCATCACCAAGCTATAAGATGTTATGTCTCGTCAAAAACGTCTGAACATCTTCCATCACCGATTGAATCATTAGATTATGATGGCTTCCTTATGACATGGGATTAGAACTGTTTGCACTTTGGTCAGAAGTTTGAAAATACCCGCCAATATCCACTTGGCGTCTTGCACGAGGTTAAATATTTTTATTAAAATATGAAGCTTACATATTACGTCATACCATAGCAATTTGAATTACAATTGCTAGGACCGACATAGGTTTAAAGTAACTCTTGTTGACTGTAGTAACAGCTAGTTTTAGATTTTACAAGCAGATAATGACTGAGGGTGTAACATGGGTCTTAAATCGCCTTCTTTTTTCTGGAGAGATCTTTTCTTGTAGTTGAAAGTTTTACAGAAATGAACAGATATATTTTCCATGTGAAATGGGAGAGATTTGTGTTAAGTCCACATGAAATGGAGTGTTTTTTTAAACACCATTCTCTGCCCATCTATATCTCGTTATTCTGAACAAAAACTTCTTGTTTAATCGGTTACTAGCTTGTAAGGCTATTGTTTCCCAAAGTGGGGCTCACATACTCCCAGGGGTACTCTGCGTTACAAAAATTACAAAAGGGTACACTTTAGTTGAAAGTTTGGTAAGCACTGTATTAAGCCAATCGGTAATTAGAAACGAAAATAGAAGGCCATGATTGCAAATTCATTAAGTTAAAACATTTTGACCTCAAATACATTCTAGCAAATTCAGATCCTTCTGTTCCATATTTTTTTGACTTGTAAAAAAAAATGCGCTTAAAAGCAATTTAATTCGTAAAACGAGTGGATCCAAGACCAATTGTTATAGTTGCCCGACTGTAGAACTCGGCTGACCGCTCGTGGCCGTCACAGACCTGCAGTCAAACCTACTATAATGATTGGTTTAGGTGGCGCTTTTGGTGGGAAAAGCAACTAAATATGTTAATCGAATCTTTCTGCTGGCAGTGGTTGACAGTACCTGCCATATAGATATGTGATGTAAATGCATTTTTTGAAATCTGTACTAACGTGACTGTGTGTGTCAAAATGTGTATGTGTTAGTAATCTGTGCCAGTGTGCGCCAGAATCTGTTTTTTTAGCATTGTGTCAGCCTGTGTATGTTTTTTTTTTTTTGTCAAATATATTTATATATATAAGGCTTGTCTTCGAGTCATAAGATTAATAAGAAATACAGCAATTCACGTGTTTACGCAGCCCAAGCTGCCATCTACATATTTTGCCGTATTCAACGCAGACAAACTCAGAATATTATTTCTGTCAAAGATGTGCGTGTCGTGTTATACGTACCTACTGAGCTGTAAGTTCTTTGCAGACTTTTCCAAAGAAAAAAGAGTGTGCTGTTTTCTTCAGTAGTTCAACACACCCGTACAGTGGGTTGTAGTGGTTTTAGGTTCTGCCTAAGGTGGATTAGGAACAGGGCCTGCCTTAGACCACTGCAACCTTTGCAGCCGCAGTGGGCCCCGACTTTCATAGGCCACGCGCTAATACTAGGTGTAAATTATTAACTTACACGATTATAACTTATAAAAAAATAACCGGGTTTTCGCGACCTCCTGATTTTCCAGGGTCCATTGGAAATTTCCTGAAATTATTACAATCTTCTGACAAATAGACAAAAGTGTCATATTGGGGGGCCTATTGTACGAGCGATTAAAAAAACTGCACTGTCAAGCTTTCATTTAATAAAAATGCATAAGAATGTATTAAATAATACAAAATCTTTATTTTGACATAATGCTTATCCCTACCAAGACTAGGCCACGCCATTGTTAGGGCCGGCCCTGATTAGGAAAGTGCATTCAAAGAGGATATGGCTTACGGTCTAATTTAGGGGGGGGGAGCGCAGTGTCCACAAGGGGATAGATGTAATGGATTTATTTGATGATGGTAACAGAGGAGTGTGTCCTGTTCTTAGTTGGAAGATTGTAGATTGCTCTTTCCGGGGTGATGAAGTTGATACTGTCCAGTTTGTTTGGCATGGACATTTCTTCGTACATTGCTCTGTTTGTGTTTCCTGATGCCCATTGGTTGAGCCACTCCTCTTTGTGATTGTTGACTAACATTGTTCTTAGGGTGAGGTAGTGAACAGGTCCATAGATGATCCTGCCTTTGATAGTTTAACTTAACATTGTTCATAGGGTGAGGTAGCTAACAGGTCCATAGATGATCCTGCCTTTGATAGTTTAACTGCCTTTTCATGTATCTGAATCAATTGTCCCATAAGAAATAAAAGATATAGATAGAAGCCATTGGTTCCCAGCCCATGTTGACTTGCTAATATAGGAAAGTTTCAGGATATAAAGGTATCTTTTTTTTTCCAATGAGAACAGATTCAACAACTAAATGAGCTACCAAGAGAAAAAAAAAACGCATGAGAACATGTGGCAGTTTGAAATCTTGGGTGACTAATGCTTGGTCTGAGAGGCCGGTCGATGACATGTCGGTGATGTATCTGTTCGGTATCTAAATATTGTGCGTTATCAGGTGCAAATTTTTGTTACGAATCTTTTAGTTGTTATCCGAAATGTTCGCTATCACAGTTGTTCCCTTAAAAGAGGTTCTACCGTATTGCTTTTATAAAATAATAATAAGTAGCCCTTTTAGACCTTCCGATCTCTGGTTGCAGAGAATGTAAAATTCATTTCTTTCTGTAGTCAACGGTCAACGAGGGTGTCATGTGACCAGCACAACGACCAACAGCCTTTGACGTTCCCTAACTAATGTCAGGTACCCATTAGTCTACGATAAGTGTTTGTTGGACTTTATGATCTTATGATCCCGAAGTTTAAGATCTCATTTTTTTACCGACCTTTGAACTCGAGACACCTCCTTCCTAAAGCCAAACTTTAACACTTAACCACCACGTCCGATATTTTATAAAACGCAAACGAAATTAGCAACACATTTTTGCTAAGGTCCTTTGGCACATGTGTTCAATTGTTATGTTTGCACTGAACACATGTGTTCAATTGTTATGTTTGCATTTAGCACATGTGTCTGCTTCTATCAGTAAGTGCCAGCGAGTTTGTTTGTTGTTGACCAGGATTATATCTGTGTAGGAACGTGGTGAGTCTGTGTTTAACTGTGTAGGAACGTGGTGAGTCTGTGTTTATCTGGGTATGTTTCAAGCCCTTGTTATAATCCCTATCTGTGTATGTTTCAAGATCTTGTTGTAATCCCTTACTTGCTAACTGCAGATACTGTGATGCTGTTTTTTTATCTATGTCGAGCTATCCTTGTTTTTTTTTTTTTTTTTGGCCCATGGGAGTGACTTGTTGCCATTGTTGTATTATCTACATTGAATGTAATTACTTTTCAGACTTTTTACTCCTCACCCTCATCAAAGACCATGAGTTCAATTCTCTTTAATCTTGTATTATGTACAGCGTACTCATTTCTCTGTGATCTCTGCCGTAGTGTTGAAAGTCAAGTTTGACCTTGCCGGCCTTTTTTTTGTTGTGTATGATGTGCTCGGAGCCTTGTGATTGGCTGGCCTCTTGGCTCAACTCGTTTTTAGAACGAGGCTGGGACGACAGACTAAAGCGTGTGGCTCCAGACGAGACCAATCGTCATAGTAGGTCTGAACACTAACCCGTGACGTGATAACGTATGGTCAGCCTTGTTGTCACGTCACAGGTCTGACGTCCAGATCGGTGACATGGCAACAAGCTATTGGTCTCCAATACCCAATAGTTTTAAGTTGCAGGTCAGTGTTGAGGACTTCAATAACGATCGGTCTCGGTGCAAATACATTACATTCTATCCAATTGGTTTTTGGACGAAATGGTGACGTCTCTACCTTCGTTCTAATAGTATTCTCGTAGATTGTAAACATTAGTATGTGCGTTGATTACTCCGATAAAGAACTGATCAGGTGTAAACAAAACGTGTTCTAATACATAAGACTGGAATGTATTGATTAACTAATCAGCTGTTCTAGTACTTCCTTTCGTCTCTACGTTAACATGTTCTGGAGCACACTGGTGTTAAATGGCCTCCTTTATTATAAGATCTCAATATTATAAACTCTGCCATAATCTATTTTCTTTTACTTAACATTATTATTTTTTTCATTATCTCCCTTTTACGTTCCATTATTCTTGCTTGACATGGATACAGATATTGTGTATATAAATTTGTTTTTCTTAAATATTTTTTAAAACTTAAATATTGGTTTTATAGACTCAGGGCTGTGCAGTGACTGAAGGTATCTGAGTAATTTTCTGTTTGAACGGCTTCTCCTTTAAAGCCTGCTTATATGAGTCTGAGATATGATTGACTTTTATATGTTTTACATTGACCAGTACTCAAATACTCACTCAGTAAATCCTCTGCACCGCCCTGACTATTCATAATGCGCATTGTCACCGTTATAAGGGAGTCAACTCACTGGTACGTACTTCCATTGTATCACGTGACGTCCTTGTCGCCTGACAACCATAATACATGTATAAACAAATATTTTATGCATATATTAAAGCATCAGAACATGAAGTGCCATGTATACGTTTCTCGCTTTTCTGTTGCTGTCGCGAATTTGTAAATGATCTTCATTATCTGTTCATAATGTGGGTAACTGTGAAAGAAATTGTTTCGCCAATTTGTTCGACAAACTTTTTACTGGATTTGAAGATTTGATCTGAACAAATAAAAGAATGTTTTTGTTTTGTTTACAATAAAGGATTTATAATGAACGAAGAAGAAGAAATGTATAAGCGTTGCTTCTAGTTTTTTTTTGTCCATGTGAGTCTCGTGGTTTATTTATAGAAAATAATGGAGTCTCGTAGCTTTCAGTTTCTACACAGAATAGAAAATATGTAATGGGAGATAATTAGAAATAAGTTTTATATTATTTTCGCTACCAAAATCCTAAAGCTTTAAAATTATATATAGAAGCGCTTTTATCATGGTAAAAAAGTAAAAGTCAAATAATTATTAGAATGTTCAGTTTATAGGTTATAAGATTCTTATTAAGTTTACTACTGCAAATTTAGTATTGAATTTAAATTTAAAATTGCATTACTGCTTTAAATGTTCAATCTTTTCATGATTTTAACTTGAGCGATTCTAATATCTTATACTGCACAAACAATCTCAAATAGTTCTTTGAATAAATGTGGACCCCGGCATACATGTGTATATTGGATCATCAGATTTATCTTCTGATAACAACAAAATGTTATCACCGCTTAATTCTAATGTGATTCAAAATATAGTTCAGCAGTCAATACCGATGCAATAATGTGATTCAAAATATAGTTCAGCAGTCAATACCAATAAAAAAAATGTGATTTAGAATATAGTTAGCGTTTTCACTTTATTATAACCACAATTACATCGCGGGACTCACCGTTTATGAACGGCTACTTTAAGAAGTGTGTATGGATTAACGAAAGGGCTCCTTTATCTCCCCACCTAATCGTTACTTCTGACAAGCGGGTGTGTACACACAACGGTTTATGTCAATAGTTATGTGCGGGTTATACTCATGCTAGGGGTATATGCGCGAAAAATACGGTAATTGTTTCTCTAACCCCTTGTATTTTAGTAGTACTATGAAAACAATTGAAAAAGGGAAACAATGCGATTTACTGTTACATGTAATGGAATTTATTTAATTACTTCCCTTTTATTTAAGCTTCTTTTATGCATTTTGTTCCTTTATTGTTTTAGACCAAAGTTTCCCAAAACTGTTTCCCTTAACGGAGCCGTTCGCACATTGTCAGTATATAACGGAGAAGGTTTTTCGTGCGGCCTCGAGGGGCTTAGTAAACTCAACTCCGTGTTGGGTGTCGAACTTAAGCCCTCTTGAGGTAGCAAAGCGTTATAAGCCTCTGAGCCATGTATCCCCCACATTGTAATGTAGGTAGCCGGCCTCCAGTCCTAAAACGACCAAGGCTCGTCTCGTTGAAATGGTTTCAGATTCAACCCAAGGTCAGAGCATTGTCGCTTACACTATAGTTCTCCAGTAGAGAACTGCTGACAGCAGATTCAGTTAGAAATCATTAGCGTCGTAGAGTGTCTCAAATTATTGCTACAGAGTGTCTGGAGCAGGGGTTCTCAACCTGTGGATCGCGACCCATTTGGGGGTCGATTGAGGATTTGGCAGGGGTCGCCTAAGACCATCGAAAATATGGATTGTTATTGCTGTTGGGGGGGGGGGGGGAGTCGCGGCAGAGTTGGGGATTGTAAAATAAAGCATAAAAGATTGAGAACCGCTGGTCTAGAGGGCAATTGGATTAAGAGCCAAAAGTAACGAACCGAGACTTACGCGCCAAGACAAAAACCAAGAAGAATGAACCAAGATTAACGAACCGGGACTTGTGAGCCCCTTCTGAACAAAACTGTATTGTATAATAAAAGTTCATAGACAAATAACTTAATATAAAAATGTAACGAAATAAAATGTCAATTGAATAAGAAACAGAATTAATATCTTTGTAAATAAATTAATTTTGAACAATGTATTGTATTGTAAATGGTGATGACGCATTTAATTATTAAAACTTGATGAATAAAGTCACAGATATTGAGCTAATGTTTCTTTATGCTACACAAGGTCTTCTGTATGCTTTTAGCGACATTAAGTCAGGGCTTCTAGATTCTGGTTACACAAGAGTAAGTGGCAAAGCAAGCAGTACACTAGATGACAAGCTTTGTGGCTGAGTTCATCAAATGGATCTTGGAGACACCAATAGAATGAAAGGGAGTTGCAATGGAGCATGGTGATCTTTCAAAAGTAAATTGATAGCTTAAAAAGAAGGAAAAAAAAGGCCTAAAAGAGAATCAGAAAGCAGGCTTTAAAGATAATAAAAGCCTATATGTTCCGTTTAAAAAAGAGTAAAAGAGAAGGATGTCTTAAAATTAGGTCTTGCAGAAAATGAGGACCTATGGAGAAAGCCAGGGACTAAAAGAAAAAACTGGTAATAGATATAAAAAGAATAAAAGATAATATGAGAGAGTCTAAAAAAAGGCCTTACCAGAGAATAAAGGCTTAAATAGAAAGTGTGTAAAAAGAAACAATAGGACCTACTAGATAACACAATCGTAATGAGAAAATATAGACACGATGAAGGCCTCAGAAACCAAAGTCTAAAACAGAATGGAGGTCTAACAGTAGGTGAAAGGCTTAAAAGTGGGGAAAGACCTAAAGACAAAAAAAGGGGACCTAAAAGGAAATACAAATTTACTGAATTGTCCAAATATACAAATTACTAAAGAATAATTGGTTATTTTGTTAAAATTAGATGGGTTTATACATTTGAATGATATAAGAAAATGGACTATCAATATCAAACGACTACATTGGTGACATAGTGGAATCAACTAAGTTATTTGACAATAATGGTCAACCAGCATGTCTTTAGTTAAATTTCATAATATAGCAAACAATACACATGAGAACTTTACTACTGTAAACCAGTGTTTCTTAAATAGCACACTATGTCCCTCTTAGCCAATCCAATTTATCTAATATATAAAGTAAAATGTTAGGAGTATGTATGTATGTATGTATGTATATGTCCTTTATAAAAATCAAAACGGCCCAATCTTAATGAAACTTGGTATGAACGTTCCTTAGATAATAGGACATGCTAAGTTGCTCAAATGCAGGAAAGTTTACTGGACTTAAATCAATGAGGCATCTTGACACAGATTTTAACTATTGCAAAAGAATAGATGTCTTTTATTATATTGTTACCCGAGCAAAGCCGGGTCAAAACATAGCTAGTATATTTATATATATATAAAGGCAAAGTAAAGAAATGATCCGCAAAAATTACGATGTGAATGTTTGGAACTGAAAAATTCTGTTACAGCAAGGCTCTAAAGGAGTGGTCGCTATTGATATAGTCATCTGTGCAAAGCCCAGCGCTGGTCACTATCAGGAGGTCATTTGTCAAGGGAATGTGAGTGCTCTTCAGTGGACGAGGACAACTCACTGCTGCAGCTGTCGGAACAGCTGCACGGCTTATGATGCCTCTTTCTCTTCTCGTAGCAGCAGTGGACGTAGTTGTAGTAGGCCTGGCTGAGGCTGGTCATCACCACTAGGACGAGCAACACCTCCCAGGCCTCGTAGACCAGAGAGTACAGCAGTGACCAGACGACCATCAGAATGTCTACCATAACTTCCGGTTCATTCGTCTCTGTGCAATGATGATCTATGAACTTGCAGGAACTGGTTAAGGGAAAACAAATAGCATGTATCTAACGTATTTTTATTATGAGAAGTAAAGCGGTGTCCGTCGCGACTTTTCAGACTTACTTTAATCTAACGTATTTTTTTTTTATCGTTTGTATTATTATATAGAAAGATAGATAGATAGATAGATTGATAGATAGATAGATATATTGATAGATAGATAGATAGATAGATATATTGATAGATAGATAGATAGATAGATATATTGATAGATAGATAGATAGATATATTGATAAATAGATAGATAGATAGATATATTGATAGATAGATAGATAGATAGATAGATAGATAGATATATATATATAGATAGATAGATATATTGATAGATAGATAGATAGATAGATATATTGATAGATAGATAGATAGATAGATATATTGATAAATAGATAGATAGATAGATATATTGATAGATAGATAGATAGATATATTGATAGATAGATAGATAGATATATTGATAGATAGATAGATAGATATATTGATAGATAGATAGATAGATAGATAGATAGATTGATAGATAGATAGATAGATAGATAGATAGATTGATAGATAGATAGATAGATAGATAGATAGATAGATAGATAGATATCTTGATAGATAGATAGATAGATAGATAGATAGATAGACAGATAGATATATAGATAGACAGATAGATAGATAGATAGATAGACAGATAGATAGATAGATATATTGATAGATAGATAGATAGATAGATAGATAGATATATTGATAGATAGATAGATAGATTGATAGATAGATAGATAGATAGATAGATAGATAGATAGATAGACAGATAGATAGATAGATAGATAGATAGATAGATAGATAGATAGATTGATAGATAGATAGATAGATAGATAGATAGAGATATAAATTGAAAGCTGGCAAAACTTACTTTGTAATCAAATTAACTAAATTCCAACTTTTCCAAATACCAGAATATTTTGTTGATGTGGGTATTTTAAAAACTATAACTACTCACCCAGCATTTAACATGGTGCTTTAAAGTGCCACACTCTATTGAGTGAATTACTTTCCTTGTTTATACAACGCTAAGACTTAGTTTTTGTAACGCACTAAGAGGGAAAATATCTCATTTGAGTTTAGCTACTTACATCACTGTGGTTCAAATTCTAGGACACGCCCATCTGTTCTTTTTTTTTTGTCTTCCCATCGCTTTCTCTTCTCTATCTCTGCTTTTTTCCCCCCTGGTACTGTTCCCTGAAGGAAGGTGTTTGCGAACACTGAGGACATTGCTATAATTACAATTGTAAAGTAGAAATGACAAATAGGGATTGTTTCACTAACATGGAGATTGTGGCCTATAAGAACAGTCTGATATAAGAACTGCTTGATGGGAGAAATAAGTAATAAGAAATAATAAGAAATATTAAGTTGGACTCGCGAAGGCTGACCGCTAAAGCGCTTGGCTTCCAAACTAGGGGCCCCGGGTTCGAGTCCTTGTGGAGACTGGGTTTTTAAATTTCGCGATTTTTGGGCGACTCTGAGTCCGCCCAGCTCTAAAGGGTACCTGACATAAGTTGGGGAAAAGTAAAGGCGGTTGGTTGTTGTGCTGGCCACATGACACCCTCGTGAACCGTTGGCTACATAAACAGATGACCTTTACATCATCTGCTTCATAGACCACACTGTCTGAAAGGGGAACTTTACTTTACTTTTTATGTATTATCTTGAACTAGGACAGACCACCTCGTTACTTTAGAATCTATTCAGCCGAGACCAATCGTGGCAACGAGTTATTGGTCTAAACTGCCTACAGGTATTGACGTTGCACGTCAGTGTTTAGGCCTTTTATAACGATTGGATTCGGCCCACACAACCAAGCCGTCTGTCCACCTTTACTCAACATTACATCACAAAACACGAACATACAGCTACATAACAATATATAGTGATTGATATACATGAGATCACTCATTTGAAATGAATCTTTACCAAAAGAAATCAAAGTTTAATTGAACTAACATGAAAAACACTTTAAGGTCAAATAGATTCCTCTCAGTTGGCTTTAGTGTATAATAATTGTAAGGCTTTTAGTTCTAATATTACAACATTGTATGCATTCTCTTTATTCGATAATCGAAAGGATGAAAGGATAAGGATAAAAAATAATAAAATTCTAACCTAACTACATTTCCAATGATATTGCCACGGTTCTTTAGTCTTATCACACCCTAACTTATATTCGCTATAAACATGTACAATGACCTACAGTCCGCCATATGAAATTCAAGATTTACGGGACCGTCAAAAATATTAGATCATTGTATTTTGCAACTGACTGGATACCACATTCTATACCTGGAATGATCATTTTCTTGATAAGTTAACTCTTTCTCTCCTAACTTACGATACCAGCGTTGATTCCACCAATATGTGGTAAATAATTACGGAGAGATAGAGTTAATTATTTGTCTTTTACTGAGTTTTATGTAACACTGGCAATTGGCCAATGGTTGGCTCTCCACCAGGTGACACTGCGTTGGTAAGTGCATAATTGTAAGACGAAGTTCTTCACGGATAATAAAGATTATTATTAGTATTAACGTCATTATTATTATTATTATTATAATTGCACCAAATTTAAATTTTCTGAATCGAAGACAATGACATTATTATTATTTTATGAACTAAAGGATATATTTACAACAGGACTGACAAATAACAGTCAATTCGTTTAAATTGATTTAAGAAATGGTTTCTCCATATCTATTTATAGAGACAAAATATCGATTGATTGATTTTATGTCTTTCTTATATGACTGTAATAAGATTCAAAACGAAGCTCTCTTTAACATATCTGTGACAATCTGATCAGCTCTATATATAAATGACAGAACTGGATTTCATTCACAAAACAAAGTTTTTCAAAATCAGACTTAGCAAAATGTTTAGTTAATTTTTTCATCTAATAAATTGTTTCGCGAGCAGATGGCAGTGGCTGTCTCTAAAAGATTAGAGTTCTCACAATGGTAGAGGGTACCACATTTAAGACCCAATGGCCGTTATACAGAATGTCTTATGTAAATATCTTATCGTTTAAGTTTTGAATGTCAGGAAGAATCTCCTTTCAATTTTGTTGATGTGATTATAAAGATTGTCATTGCTGTGACTGGTAATGGATGTAAGCACTCCACTACCTATAAAATGCTTACTAATGGCATGCGTTTCAAATAGCCTCTACAACCAGTCCAACTCCTGGCCTTCATGTGTAGCTAAGATATTGAGCCCTGCGGAACTGTTCTCACTAACAGGGGAAGGGGCAAAGGCGAGTAACTGGCGCCTTAACCAGTAAGCTTCGGGTAGGAGGGGCTCGTTACCCATGGCTGGCTACCCACATAGGAGAAGATAGCTCTGAATTCAAACCTTTGTTGCCTTGCAGCTATACCCAATCATGAGAAAGGCTTCGGGAGTCAACCCTGAGGAAAAATCAGGAGCTGGTGACACTAAGGCAGTTTGCAGTACCCAGTGCTACACCCTGGCAGAACCTGCGAAGCCGCTGACCCCAAACTGTATCGGTACTGCCGTTCCTTTGGATACATCAGCTGCGTGGAGAGGGGGGAACTGATGTGTGGGCGACAGCAAATAATGTGCGCAAGATTTTTACCGGACGGACAGATAGACAGACTGACTTGATAAACACTTGTTAACAAGTAAACGAGACAGTGTGTGTGTGAGAGGGTTGGGGCAAAGTGTGCGGCTTTCGAGGGAGGCGCCACTAATAACATTTTGTGAACCACTGTTTTATGCCTGCACTCTTCTTACTCTGGGAACCAGTGAGTTCTAGATCAGCAATCATGATGTTGAACGTGAAAAATGGAAATAAATATATATGTTTTCAATTATTTTAAAATATGTTACAACAATCGAATTTTGTTTGGTTTACAAAAAATTGCAAATTATGTAAATTTTTTTTTTTTGGCATATATTTTGTGTACGTCAGATATATAGCCTGAACTCAGGACAGAACTATTATAGCTCTAATAATGTCATATATACAGTCATACATTGTGTTAATTGTATAGGAGCCTTAGAGATATGGTCAGTACTTATGATTGTTGCAATACACTAGTTTTAAGAAAGCTATAAAAATTTAGGCATAAGAAATCACCTTTTTTTTTTCATCATTCAGATATTTTACCATCACAAAGATGATATAAGATACCGATCACACACGCACACAAAATAAAAAAAAAGAAAGGCACATTAATTCTTTCCTTGGCAATTAAATCGTTGAAAAAACTGTAACTTACTGTTGTAAATGTTTCATGTAATGTTAAAGAGAAACTGAGGTATGAACGTATTTCTTGTGTGCTATCGTACAAATTGTTTGCTCTAATCATGTATTGTTATTTGTAATGCACAACTGTAAAGCGAATCTCCTCACAGATAATTAAGATCATTATTATAATTAAAATTAAAAATAAATCATAAATAATAACGTTTTAATTAATAGCCACACCAATTATAAATCAAACTCCGATGAAGCAGATATCGTAGAACATTTAATAATGACGACTGCGCCCTCGGAAGTTTTCATCACGCCGTCTTCTTGTCTTCTGTAGTGTATGTTAATATAATCACAACATTACTGAATAAAAGCTGGGGGAAAAAAAAACGTTCTCAAGCAGTGGCGTAGCTATTGTAGGGGAATTTGAAGATCCCCCCACCGGGCCTCCACATGAAGGTTAAACCAAGTGAGTGTCCAATTTTTTTTTTACATTGAATATTAAGCCAATGCTATTTTGTTTTGCTATTCTTGTTATTATGTAAATTAGTGATCATGTTGCATGTACTCCACACATCTTATCTTATCTTATATAATACAAACGTTACTTCAAAAAAGAAGACTTATATATTTATTAAGTACATTATCTCATGTCTAATGTCAGAATCCCTTGCGACGCCACTGTTATCAAGTATATAATGTACTAAACTTTCACTATGTGCTTCAATAATGACTATACTGTAAGGTTTACTATAAAATCGATTTAGTTTTCTTTGGTTAGGCAACAGAGCATCAAAGATTGGGAACTATTGTCAAATAATTTAGCACATTAAAATATCTTGTGGACACTATGGAAAGGTCTCTGATGCCAACTAAATTATAAACAATTAATTTGCTCTACAACTGAATAAGATTACAAATTTGATTTTACATTGACAAATTTGAATTTACAGTGCTAAAAAGTTTCTCAAAATGTATCCTATCAAATAAGTTTTAAATACATAGATTATTGTTGATGCCAAGCAGATGGGCAAGATGTGAGGAAAGCTGGAGAAACTCGCCCAGAACTGAGACGCCTCGAGAAGGCTGGTTGTATTATGCCCAAGAAGGTACCACAGGCAGAGAGCATGAGATGACACAAATAATCAACATTTCATTTCTTTTCCATATTAGATGACTGTATTGAATTTCTGCTTTTAATTCTGCCACATATGAAATTATGTAACATCTAGACCTAATCTGCAAGTCTTTCACTTTCAAGTTTATCTTGAGAAACTTTTGAATGTAAAATTGTTACATAATTAACAGACGACGATTTCAACTTGAGAATCACTTTAAGAAAATATGAAATATTAATTAATGAAGATATCCTATTTTAAAAAATTCAGGAACCCAGGGAGATAACATATTTTCATCCAAAAGAAATCTTCAATTGATTTACTTCCCTTGTTATAAAACTCCCCCCCCCCCCCCCTTACATCTGTGGAGAGTGCTTGCCTTCCCATAAGCCTAATCGCGGGTGAAAATGTAAATCAAAGTAAAGTCTTTGACAGCATCAAGCAGTTGTCTGATGCACTTAGGCTGACAGGGAACTAGGTCTTAGTGGTGCTATTGCCTGTACATGAAATGTCATAGGTCAGTATGTGTGAAGGATCTCAGCGTTGAAAGGAATGAAGAGATACTTTTTAAGAGTACCTGACTTAGACAATTCCTCCGACAAAACCTCAGATAAGACCTTAGACAAGACCTTAGGCAAGACCTTAGAAAATACATCAGACAAGACCTTAGACAAGACCTTAGTCATCAAGACTATAGACAATAGGTTGCATGGTTATTAATTATTATGGCACGATTATGAATTAATTATTTGTTTCGGAAAGAAAGGGAAGTTTTGACTTAGAGTCAATGACGTGACTAGTTAAAAACAAGACTAGGTTTTAGGCAGAACGAAATATCAGCCGATGTCAACAGACTACTTCCAGGACGCCTTAGCAGATAGTGAGAATATTATGACAGTAGAGAGCTGACATTCGACGGTTACTTCATTGTTATTAAACTTATTCTTGCCCTGGATGTGGCAAAATATGTAGGTCACAGCTGGGACTGCGCAGCCACGGGAAATACTGCATTCCTCACTAATCTTCGGACTCGAAGACTAGCCTTATTATTATTATTATTTTTATTATTATTAAACTTCTTCTTCAGTATCAGCGTCCACTAACTAATATTGATTGTTCGGCTTTACGCCCGGTGTTCTTGGATTTCGTTGCGTATTACCTTCGTTTCATTATTCGCACAGCGAAATCTCCAAAACAAAAGTCAGAATTTTTATTCTAAGTCGTCACCTATATAATTTCTTCCTGTACGACTCTGTGTGTGTGTGTGCATGGTGTGACTGTCAGACTGACATATGTTGAATTAAGAGATAGATTACTTTAAATAATATACATTAACATTTCTAGTATTCTCACACAAAAATAACAAATAACGCATTATAGTCTAATATCTGAATTCTAGTAGCAAACATTCATAAAATATTTAAACAGAAACGTATTTTTATTCAGCGATCGGACCCCGCGGAGTTTAACTTACTACTGTCAAAAACTAAAACTCTATGGCTATATCACAAGGTCCTCAGGGCTCGCAAAGACCTTCCTTCAGGGAACAGCATCAGGAAAAAAGAAGCCAGAGAAAACGATAGGAAGACAACATTAAAAAATGGACGGGCCTGTCAATGAAAGAGATCCTATCAAAGGCAAAAGATAGGAAGGAATGGAGAAAGATGGTTAACAGATCGTATGTGGTACCCGAAAGGTCCAACAGACTAAGAGATAGGTGAAGGTATTAACACAGCTGTAATGTATACGTAAGATACAGTATTAGATCCTGACAGATAGCATGAGAAACAGAGAGGCACAATAATTATGATTCCTCACCTTCAAGAGCTAATTGCATTAAAGCCCTATTTTCAAAAGTATGAAACCAGTGTTTCTAGAGTCTCCAGCGTTCTGATCGTTTAGATCCACCTTTTAAAAGTGCAACTTATCCATACGATTCTAGTTCAGTCATTTGTAGTAACTTTATATTGCTCAGAGCGCTATGGTCCAATATCATTTGTGGACCCGTGTGTTGGGTGGAGGGGGGGGGGAATGGGGGTATCTGGTAGTAGGTTTTCCATGCTGGCTTTAGGTGCTCAGTAAACACAACTCTGATCGAGTCGGGTGTCGAACCTCGAGCCTCCTACATAGGTAGCCAAGACAAGCTCAAGAGTACTTAGCCTCTCGACCACGCTTCTAATTTGAAAATAAGATAAACATTCAAACATAGATTTTTAAAAAAGACAATGCATCCATTACAAAACATGAAATATAAAATATAAAATAATTTATTAAAAAATTATTTAAAAAAAAAGGTTCATACCGGGTAACGATCCCGTAATTATGACCCCATCAGATGCGTAAACGTATGTATTTATCAATTCATCAAGCGGGAATTTTTTTATAAAACTAAAGCAGCTTTAAATTTACTACTTTGTATCGTATAATTTCGGAACATTATGTCTAACTACGCAATGTTTTGTTTTTCTAATTCTAGTCAAACCAAATTTACATTTATTTAATTCTTCTCTGAGCGATATACATCAATTGTTAAATTTTTAGAAAAACCGTTCGAGTCGTTTTTGAGATCACTGCCCTCTCATCTATCTACCCAGGTTCCTCCATGAGAGAGTGGCTTGAATAGACGTAGTGTAGAGAAATTTTTATGTCAGTGTTTCAGTGAACATTTTATCAGCTCTTAAGAACCATACTTGTTAAACTGTCTATTCTTTCTTTGGCATGACGATATATTTGCATTGTTTGTATGTTTAGTTCTTTTTTTACACACTGTCTGTCTGTCTGTCTGTCTGTCTGTCAGGTAAACGTGTGTACACGTTATTTCTCCCACAGCCAATCTCGAATCAAGCTGACATTTGGCACAATTGTAATTGACTGATAAGGTGGTATAAGCTGGATAAGCGCCCTTTATACTTTGTAGAGAGAAAAGTTTTAAGCTAACAACAGGTAACTATAAAACCTTCTATTATCATAAGCACTACCCTAGCACAGTGGTTAGTGCAATAATATGAGGAGGCTGAGTTCGAATCCAGGTCTTTATCCTTTTTTTTATTACAAACATTTAAAAAGCGATCATCCAGATACCCCCTTCGTTCTCCTACCACCCCTTTCCAACTGAGATAGACAAGTGATAACATCATAGCTTTTTCTTAAGAATGTTAAGAGCATAAAATAGCGGTAAATAAAAACTATCGGTAAAAATATATATAATCTCAGATTTATAATTGTTAGTCTAGATCTGTTACAAATGTAATTATTACATGACTGATCCAAACTAATTGATACAATTGAAATGTCTGTTTGTGAAATAGTATTTTTATTTTTATTTTTCTTGTTAATCTGTCCCTTTCTTTCATTGCCACGAGGATACGGTTGAGTAGTTGCTTATATGCTTAGTTCATTTTTTTAATATTTAGTTAGACATCGTAAAAATCTGTAACACTTGAAAGTTCAGTTCCGCTAATCCCTTCATATCATCACGTGACCAAACTACATCGGCTACTTACAAATAAGTCAATGCTATTGAATGTGTGTTTCAAAACTTAAGTAACATCCTTCTTTAGGCATGAGTTGGAGGCATTTATGAAAATGCAATAGTCTTATGTTTGGACATCTTCTATACATCAATACACAATCAAATGCAAATGATAACGTCTGTAATATTTGTGTATATGTTGACACCGATATTTTCTCAAACAGGTAAGGTTAAAATTTTGTCATTTTTTTTTTTATAAACTAGGGGAAAAATAAGCAGTCCTATTCGTAATGTATTGTTATAAATCTAAGGAAAGTAGTCAACCAAAGGAGGTAACACTAGACGATGTATTTATGTACACACCCATTTATTTAATAATTGAAGTTATTGCATTCGAATCCCTTTAGTCAAGTCCCATTATTCTAACCCTTATAAAGGGTTGGTCCGATTAAACGAACATGCCCTATATGTTACATATAAAAAAATATAACGAAGTATATAACATAGATAATGTTATATACATTTTTGTGTTGAGGTATAATAGGGAAAAATACAAACAAATGCTTTACAAATTTAGCTGACAAATAGATTTTAAAACGAGTTTTTTAAAACAATTTACAACACAATGTATTAGCAATCAGCATGCGGTTCTTAGCTGACAAAGAATAAAAATTTCACTAAATTCTATTCATTATTATCTGTGTGGCTGTCTGGTCGTGCGGTTTGCGCGCTGGACAGTCGTTTAAATTTTTTGATGGTCCAGGGTTCAAATCCTATCCACCGTCGTCCTGCGAGAGGTATGGACTAGGAAGTAATCACCTTCAACTCTGAATGAACATCCGAAACATTTACAAAAATTTTTATTTAAAGAACTTCTTCGTTGTGATCTGACGGGTAGGCCCGGATTCTCTTGACGAACTGCGTTTGAGCACAAATAACCACAAACATCCATGGTAGCACATGTAAAGCTTTCATTACCTAACTGCATGATGTAGCGTGAATTTTTGATTTCCTCTTTAACATACTGCGTTGTCACTTGCACCAGCTTATTATGGATACCATCATCATCTTCCTGAGCTTCCGATGCTGTCATGTGTTTCTCTGCAATTTGGGCAGCAATAAAAAGCAAAGTTTCCCTTTCAGACCTTGTGGCCAAAGGTAAACGAGGGTGTCATGTGGCCATCACAACAACTAACTGCGTTTACTTTTCCTTAAATAATGTCCTTTACCCATAAGAACTTGGCGAACTGAGTCAGAGAAGTCCAAAAATATAAAAAAAAGGACATTCTTTGCAAGGATTTGAACTCAGGACCCCTAAGTTCTATAACCAAGCGCTATACCATTCTGCCACCTAGCCTCCCAGGGCGACAATGCAGCGTCCTACGATTTATTTTCATCGTATCATAGAATCTCGTTGTCAAGCTATAGTTAGACAGTTACAATTCATTATTGTTAAAACATAAAATAAGTTTAAATTTGGCTTGAGAACGAGAAAAGATCTGTCTTGAACGGACTTTACGTCTCTTTGTACTTCCGCCTTCGTCAAAGGTTTTAATAAATTAATGTTCTGAAACATTTTGCGTATCGTCTAAACCTAAATCTAAAGGCCTATCATTTTAATATGATAAAGTCTAGTTTGTTTGTTTAGCAAAATGTTTGACATGATTCGGATGTTCCTTCAGAATTAAAGATAATTTACTTCCTAGTCCAAACTTTTTGCAGGATGACGGGGGATGGGTGCGGGCAGGGTTTGAATCCGGGACCATCGATAAATCTAAACGACTGTCCAGCGCGAAAGCCGTACGTACGACCAGGCAGCCATAGATGACCTACACATTAGGTTAGGACACTATGTCTCGAGGGGGAACGGGGCTAAGTAAAACGTGTACAAAATAAAGATTGTCTTGAAAACAAGAAAAGACTTTAACGAATACATTAAAAAAAACCAACAATACATCCATTATACAACTTATACAATAATTTAAAAAATATTCATACATTTTTTTTTAGTTAAAACTGGAAATCGAGCCCGTGATTTTAACACCGTCAACCTGGTTAACGCATGTCGTTAACACAATCGTAAGCGGGTAATGCGTAGTTTAGCGATTATTTATTGTAATTATAATTTCTGCTAATGATTGCATTTGGCATTAAACAATAGGGGGTTGGGCGACTCGATAAAAGAATTTAATTTCTAGCATATATAAATTATATTAGTGACATTTTTTTTTACATTTTGTAATTTCTTAACTATAATACAAAAAGAAAAAGCATTGGTTTGTCCGATGGGCGGAGGGCGATTGCATGTATCGCCCCTCCGACCTGGTACAACCCATTTTCATTTTAATTCATTTTAAATTTACTAATGATAAAATTTACAAATGGGTTCCAAAGTGTAACTTATGTAGATATTCAACTAATTTTGTTCACAAACTAAGATTTCTTTGTTAAAATAGGACCGCACCCCCCCCCCCCAGAGGGCTAGAGTGGCCTGAGTGGGGAGGGCAGTAAAAGCAATCGCCCCCCCCCCCCACTTCACCGAATCGGCAAAGATATCAAAAGGGTAGCGACATAACATAAAAATTATATTGTAATTCACCTCTTTGTTCACAAATTATAATTTCTCCATAAAAGTAGGACCGCCCCCCACTCAAAGGGCTCAGTTGGGAAGGGCAGTAGAGGTATTAGCCCCCTTCCCTCCAATCGGCCTATAGGGGAATGACATGATATAAAGATTTGTTAAAATATCATTAACAAGTTTTAATTAATTGACTCTGTTAACTAATAAATTGGACCGCCCACCCCTTTTTTTTTATGTCTATGGTTGGGGGGGGGCGTTTTGATGCCATCGCCCCCTCCACCCTCCACCAAATCGGCCAACATACTGTTACGATCTCTCCTAATCAGGCCTTCTGTAAACACTGCTAAAGACAACATAGCACATCTAACACATCAAGAACTTGACGACAAGGCTCCAAATAACCTGGTGCTTTAATAATGGTCAATTAAAACAGCCAATATGACACAATTGGCAATACATCAACACTAAAAATGCTATACTGTTTATCACCGTACTAAACTAATAAACTCTACTGTCTCTATCTCTTTCTCGACTCACATTCACTTCAAGACCGACTTCTTGGCAGACTAACAGTCCCGGTCTACTCGCTGTCCTGTCTTGAACTGCCCTGCCTTACACACACTGAGTCTCTGGTCCACTCAGGCTTATGATCAGATCACCATAACCCGGGTACTATTCAGGTGCTAAGATCATGCAAGTACTGTCCCTTGCCCTTCGATATAGCAGCTAAACTGTTTTACTGGCCTGTGTAACATATGTAAGCTGATCACACACAGTTAACCCTATTGCATCGCAAATAGGGTTACAACAATACTTAAGGGGGGGGGGGGGACGAAAAAATATAAAAATAGATTGAAATATAAATAATTCGTATATACTTTTAACATAAGTAACAAATTCGTATACAAATTGTGTGATTTCTTTACTAAAATTCGTCCGCACCCCCCCCCCCCCTTTTCGAGGGGTTGTAAGCCGATTGAATGGGGGGCGATCGCCCCTACCGCCCACCTGGATCCGCCAGTGAACTAGACAAAGACTTCTGATTTAGAACTCTTAAGCTCTAGGTCCAGAATATTGATGTAATCTATATTAGATTTACGTAAAAATTATAAATAAGGCTTAGATATTCTTTCAATAAAATCGAAACAACTAAAAATGTACTACGTTATCGTATAATTTTGGTACACAATGGCTGACTACGCCATGTTTTTTTTTTTTTTTTTGCTATCTAGTCAAGCCTAATTTACATGTATTTATTTTTTATACCGGTCAGAATATAGTTTTTTTCGATGTGGCTAACGAGCTAGTTATTCTTTTCTAAGCGATAAACATAACTTAAATTTGAAAAAAAAATCGTTATAACCCTTTTTGAGCCCAGTTACTAAGTTTCCTCCGCGAAGGAGTGGCTTACCTTACTTTACCTTACCTTAACTTACCTTAGCTTACCTTAGCTTACCTTACCTTACCTTACCTTACCTTATATAATACAGATGTTACTTAAAAAAAAGAAAAGATATTATTGTAAAAAAAAATGTGTATTTAATGTTCTTCTTGTTTATGTATCCTTTTTTGGGGGGGAATTTAATTCATTTATATTATATTTATTTTATTTTATTTATTTTAAGGTCTCAAAGAAAAGCTAACTGAACAATTTTCACCACCAGCCCTGATATCAACTGCCATAAATGACGAAACTACAAGATCTAATTTTTCACCACCAGCCAAGACATCGACTACAATAAATGACACAAATATAGGATGTAAGTCATTAGGCAGTCGATTTAATGTCATACGGACGTGTTAACAAATAATCTATTTTTTAAATGTAGCTTTTTCTAGTTTGTTCTTAATAGGTATAGGTTGTTTTGTTTTACTTTGCGCTGTAATTTTTACGAGAGCTGGGACAAAGTCTCTTGAAATTCTTGGTCAATGGAAGCACAACTAAACATATTTAAATGACAACAATCTTTCAGTCTGAAGGGTTTTAAGCAGATTAAATTCGTTTTACCTGCTTGACTTTTGCCCTTGCTGATATGTTAGCTAATGTAAAGAAGAAATATAATTTTAAAGAGTAGGCTTGGATTACATAATTTTGCTTTGATTATGTTTGGTATGGACATCTTCGATTTTTTCTTCTCCCTGACTTTTGTTCTATTTCATTGTGTAAAGTTTTCTGAAGCAAATCTAATCAGTCGTTGTCATTTTATATCATATTCATTCTAGACGAAATTAGGACATTTTGGCGCAGGATTTTTTTTTTAGCTCAGGACTTTGTAGCACAAAATGTTTTAGCCTCTTTATTTCATCATATACTCTTAAGCGAGCAACACTTGTATGTATGTATATATACCATCTTATTGTAGATTTATCTATTATGAAACTATGTCGATGTAGGATAAGTTATTGTGTTTTAAAGGCTTTATAAATTGTTTACACTTTCATTGCCTAGACCCGTAGGTAGCTTTTTCTTTATTATTAATTTGCTGGCGAATTATTGCAATGTGTTCAAGCTTCCCCTTACCAAACATAGGAAATGGTCATAACACAGCTTATCTATACCTTACATGCACACACTGAACATGATAACCAAGGCCAGCCCTTACATTTGCGGGGCCCTATGTGAAATGGATTGCGCGTGGCCCAATCAGGTAGGGATTAGTATAATAAGTGAAAATTAATATTTTGTGTTAGAAAATAAATTAGTCTTTGCATTACATTTTATTAAATGAAAGTTGACGATGCAGTTATTATCGCGCGTAGGATTGGCGTTTACCTTATTGATTGACACCCCAAAATGACAAATTTGTCTAATTTAAGGTACATTTTTATGAGTTTCCTGAGCTCCTTGAAAATAATGAAATCCAGTGAACCCTATTATAAGTTATAATGGCTTAATTTAATAATTTACACATAGAAATAGCGCGGGGCTCATGAAAGTTGGGGGAAGTCATAGACATCCCTTAATGTGGTAGATAACTTCACATATCTGGGAAGCATATTATCAAATGACGCATTGCTTTAAAGGAAGTTTGACATGTGATCAGAATTAGTCGTGCTTTTGGAAGCCTCCAAGCGAGAGTGTCTACAAAAATCAGTGTCTACCAAGCAGTGGTTCTCACAACCCCTCTTTTTGGATCAGAGACATGAGTACTAAGACTTCTTGAACACCTTCACCATCATGGACATACGGTGGCAAGACCTCACTACAAACAGCGATATTCCTGCGAAATGGTATAAACTTCTTATAGTCCGACAGTCACGCTGGGCAGGGCACTTTTTTTCTTATTGAGCTGATAGGTGGTCGGCGTAACAGAGATGCCCCACAATAACGCTTCTTTGGAATACTAACGCGATGCTTTTAAGTCTCTTTGGAAAAAATGCTTTTTTACTTTGTTACAATATTCACGTTTTACCCTATAACGTAAAGATTTTAAATCACTTGATGCTTCGAACTAAATCCATAATGAATATGAATATGAATATATCCATTCTCAGGTCAAGTTGAAACTTTAAACATGTATTTATTGTAAAAAAAATCAACAAAAAAAAAAACATAAATCAATTAATAAATTAACCAGTTATTAAATTAATCATTTTGTTTGATACCAAAAATAGGAAATAAGTTGAACATTATTTCGATATATAGTTTAAAGTGTGGGGTTCTTCCATTATGATATTTGATTAGCCTTGTTTTTTAACTCTTTATCTCCGTAATTATTTTTCTACGTTTTGACAGAAGTGTTCATTTTTCTCATTTGTACATTCTACCTTGTTAGATTAAACTTGAATAACATTTTTGTTTATAATCAGAAAACGTAAGTTTTGGTCCAGAATTATAGGAGAATGCATGCTCATTTTATATACCGGGTAACACAAATTATAGAATCAAAAATTAATTTTATTTAATGAGGTCAAATCAACGATGATATCGTTAATTAGGAGAGAGAGAGTTAAAAGTATTTGCTATCTCTTGTTTTCTTTTTGTGTTTTTGTTTTTGCGTAAATTTCAACAATTTCTTGCACTTGAAAGTTCAGTGTCCGTGTATCACTTCATTCAAGTGTATACTTAGAGATTAGAAACTTTTATTCAAAATACATTTCAAAATTACATTCAACATCCTTCTTTCAACAAGTATTAAAAGAATTTAAACAAAAGTAAGAGTCAACTTTTTATACCTTGCGATCTATTGGGCAAATGATGTGCATGTCATCTGTTTCTGTGGTTCACGATTAACAAAAGCAGTCATGTGGCCGGATCAAAAGACCAAACGCCACTACTTTCTCCCAACTAATGCCAGGTACCAATTAGTGCTGGGTGAACGCCCAAAAGATCCCGAAGTTAAATATCCCAGTCTTCAACTGGATTTGAACCCCGGACCCCCGGTTTGGAAGACAAGCGTTTTACCACTCAACCACCACTTATTATATGGCTCGTTCTGATTTGGAAGACAGTGGATGCGCCCAGATGAGTCATTGGTTTTGGTTTCGTCTTGAGACGGGGTTAAATTTGGAGTGATAGAAAAGGCAAATTTTGAAGCGGCAGAGTTGTCCACAGTTCATGCATATGTCTCTGCATCTGTCCCTGGGCTGGCTGACAGGGCAGTTTACTTCTTCTTTCGCTTGACGATGCAGCCTCGTTTGTTTGCTCTCGTCGTAGTTCCAGCACGTACGGTCAGCATATATTACATTTTTAAATATTTGTATTTGACTTCACCTGTCCCGTAATCTGTTGCACTGTTTGGGAACCACACGATCTGACCGTTGTTTTTCTCCACTCTTTCTATGTAAGCCACTTCTTCTATTACCTGGTAATGTTCCACGTACGAATGTCTTTGCGAGCCTCGAGGGCCTTCATATGTGGCCATAAAGCTTTAGTTAGCGTTTTCTGATAGTGGTCAGTAGGTCATCATGAGGTCAAATAGTTACAGAAGTATACTAGTTATCACGTAAAAAGACCTAACACAAATGAGGAGGTCTGAAATATTAAACATTGGTACTCCCTAATTATCTCTTTTCCCTCGTTTTCCTCTCTCACCTTCCTCTCCCCTTCTCTCTCTATTTTGCAATCTCTCTCCTCCCTTATCTATTTTCTTTCTTTTCTTTCTCTCTTCAATGTCTCTCCCAAACGTGTGTAAATTATTATATTCTTCCAATAGTTTTTAATGAAATCATGTGCCCTTCTAAATATGAAAGAAACAAAAGTAATTTACCATTTTAGTAGTATGGACAATGGCTCAACTGCGGGGAATCGCCCAGAACAGAGTCCAGTGACAAAGTACTGTGTAAACATTACGTTACGTCAAAGGACTAAGTCAAGTCGAAATAGAGTATATGTGTATAAATAAATCAGCTGCGTACGTAATAAATATATTATTAAAGCTATTTTAGAACTAAAGCTCAAACCGAATGAAGTATGTGTTATTGTTTTTCGCATTTAACAAATCATTAATACTTCAATGATGTTTAAAAACGATTAAAATTGTGTAAAGGATTGCATTGGAGACAACAAGGTCGAAAAAACAACAACAACAACATGACATCAATAAGTTTACAAAGAGAGTTTGTGTTATCGCACAAACTCAGAGGCGGCCTCCATCGAAGTCACTCATGGACCAATGGACCAGGAATATTTAAGCCATAGTCTTGTTTTGATCGTTTAAAATAATTAAATTGTAAAAAATCATTTGACGTTTTTTTTCTTCACATTAAAGCAAACAGGACAGCACTTCGTCTTTGATAAGATTCTTCTAACTCTTCTGGAATAAGTAGAGTAGAGATCCAACTGATCCCCTAAAAAAGTAGAGTAGAGATCCAACTGATCACCTAAAAACAGAATGGAAACCTCCCAGACAGTGTCTGTTGCACTAAACGGGACAGACATTTCGCACAAAAGTTAATAGCGTCTTTTCCCCTTTCGGGGGCCGCTAAAAATCACAAAAAATAAATATATATAAAAAAAATTATTAATTGATTACAAATTTTTATACTCAAACCGGGATTCGAACTCGTGATGTTGACATCGTCAACTCTTTATACAAACGATGCTACCTACAACTAGAATGTTATTTAACCTTGGTTGGGCCAAAAATAGAATTAGCCTCCTCTGTTTGGACTCCCTCAACGCAAGAAAACAGGAAACTGGAACAGTGACAATAATAGAAAATACTAGAAAACGAATATTCAAATATGATTAGAGTGACACATTTAGTCAAATCATCAAATTTAGAAAGCCTGCAGGATAGAAGACTTAAAAGTAAAGTAGCAATTATATCAACCACTGAACCATAACTTTCAAATACAAAACCGAATGAAATACCTAGAAAGACACAAAGATAGAGTCAAATTTCTTTTTTCTTATCAAATATTTGTGCAAATGTTCCTTCTTCCTTAAATCCATTAGAGAATGGAATGGGTTGCCTGAATCAGTCAGGAAAATCAATGACTTAGCAGAGTTTAAGTCCTTGATGAACATGCATGACTAGATAGACACATGAAATGCTAAGGACTTAATTATCTTCCTTTTTTTTTAAAGTAACGTCTGTAATCTATAAGATAAGATAATTTGTCACATTTAAACATGGCTATTCGACTTAGATCCGTGACACTTTTCAGAAAATTAAGCAACTTTTTTTTTTTAGGGTTTTTAGTTTGTTGTACAGCATTTTTACATATGTTAGATTTACCGCTAGCACCCAAGGAATATTTATTGCTAACATATTGCTAACAAAACTAAAGCCCTAGTCTACCGGACCTGTGTGTTGAGCACTTTGCTATTAGGAAGTGAAACTTGGTCAACTTACTCAAGTTGAATGTCTTCCACCTCCGATGCCTAAGGCGGATCTTCAAAATAAGGTGGCAAGATAGGATAACCGATGAGGAAGTGCTACGAAGAGCAGGTTGCCAGGACATCCGCTCTGTTATCAGCAGCAGACGCCTTGGCTGACTTGGCCACGTTCGTAGAATGCCAGTAGGTCGACTTCAACATGACATTCTGTATGGCGATCTAATAGAAGGCAGGAGTGCCGCTGGTCGACCATTTTTACGTTATACGGATGTATGCGAACGCGACATGAAGCTCTTCAAAATCGACACTAGAAAGCTGGGAAAAGTAGCACTGCGTAGATCCACATGGAGAGAGAGCATATATGAAGGGTCTCGGATTGCAGATGCCATACACAACAGAAGCAGAAAGAAAGGTGATAATGCAACGGCGCCTGGTGATCACATATGCCCAATCTGCGATCGCAGCTGTGTATCAAGGATTGGCCTCTTTAGTCACACAAGAAGTTACAAAGGGAAAATATCATCTCTCGAGAAGTAAAATGCCACAGATTAGGTTTACCGTTAGTATCCGAGGAACATTTATGCAAAGTGTTATCAAGATTGGTCAACGATTATGATTTTTATTCGGACATACATACATACATACATACATAAATACATACATCGATACATATATACATAAATATATGTATGTATTTTAATAAAACGTAAATAGCCTTTTTCTGCAGAAGGTCGGTTGAGAATCACGACAGACGATTTCCTTTAGGCCACAAATGTGTATCCCGCGTCATTTATTAGAGACCTCCTGCGGGGTCTTTTGGATAACTCCTGCTACCAGATGCTCTCTCCTATGTCATTTAAAGTAGCATAAATAAAAATAATATTAATAAAGCTTGTCTTCGAATCCAGTGGCTACGCAGCCCCAGCTGTAACCTACATATTAATTATTCATTGGTTTGAATTTGCTCTTGTTTGTTTCATATGTTTCGGATGTTTATGATCGAAGATTATTACTTTCTAGTCCAAACCACCTGTAGAATGGCAGGAGATGAGAGGGTCAGGGTTTGAAGTTAGGAGAAACATGAGGACATTTCGAAGAACATATCTGTGGAGACTAAAAAATCACAAGACCAGGAAGTCACATTGTTTCCTTAAAAGGTCGCCTTCGTCCTCATTTTGCTCTGCTCTTTTTTGGGCTAAATCTTCACTAAGCATTACAATCTTATACAGAATAATGACTATAAAAATTACAGTATTCCTTTAAGACCTTACGATCCATAGGGCAGATGATGTTAAGATCATCTGTTTCTATGGCCGACTGTTAAAAAGGATGTCATTTGACCAGCACAACGACCAACCCCTTAACTTTCCCCAACTAATGTCAGGTACCTGTTAGAGATGTGTGGACTCAAAGGCACCCTAAAAGTCTCAAGATTGAAACCCGGGACTCCTACTCCCGAAGTCATGTTCTTTAACACTAAGCCCCCCCCCCGCTCCCAAAAGTGATTAAAGCACACAAAAAATTAGAGAAGAAATAGCTGGTGTCTCTAAAAAATGGCACGATTATGTAGTGTTTTTATATTCCCAACAAAAATATTGAATATTTTTCTCTTTTACTTTACAGATTGTTACTCTTCAGAGTGGACTTGCACCACTGGTCAATGTATTGATATTGGACATAGATGTGATGGAACTGACCAGTGTGCAGACATAAGTGATGAAAGGAATTGCTGTCAGTTATTTTATTTTCTTAACATTAAGAAGTAAAACATTTAGAAAATACATTATACAATTTACAAAATAATAAAATTTACCAAAATAATAAAATTTACAAAATAATAATTTTCACTTCACATTTTTTAAAAATTTTGCCATAAAATCGAAGCGTGATAATGGGTTTACCAGTTCAGCTGACATATTCATATATAGAAATACTGTGAAAACGGGTTTACCCGATTTGTTTAAAAGTTTCGTCCTTTACTTGAGCTACAATTAGGTCCTTTCAGTCTATTTTAGGTCCCTACAAGCGTGGGAGGGACATTAAACCTATACTATGTTCTCCGCCAAGATCTTAAAAAAATTATGCCAAGTTTTTTTTCAGATTTGTCAAATGGTTTTGATTTCTATTCGGGACATACATACGTACATATATACATACGCTTTTTTTGTGCTTTATATTGTATACTATCCGATATTACCCGCTCTCCGCGGGTCTTAACTTGCGTATCACCGGTATAGTCACTGATATAGTGAATTGGAGACAATTAAAGAAAATAATGTAATAAGTAAAGCGAATGCATGAATTCATGAATATAAAAATATTATGAATTGAGCTAAATAAAGACATTGGCTTCTGTATAGATCTATATTTAGCGGTGCGAAATATAAAGAATAAAGTTATTTAAATATGAAATGAATGGACTTTATTTTGTATATTATTGTGTTAAAGTATAAAGTAGATCTGTCATCATAGAATTAAATCAAGAGTTAGATCTAGCTTTGGAGCTTTGTGTGCAAGCGTGGAGCCTTCGCTCTGCGCATGCGTGACTTTTTCCTTCATGTCTCGTGTAAACATATCTTATCTTATCTTATATAATACGGACATTACTTCAAAAAAGAAGATGATTACGTCATACGCTTGATGCATTTAGTGATGCATATTAACCAATGACATAAATTCTGCCAAGTCACAGGTTTCCCTGGTTAGCTCAGGCAACCCATTTCATGCTCTAATACCACTAGGAAAGAAAGAGCATTTGTACAAATTTGTTCTAGCATATAGAACAAGGAATGTGCCTTTATCTTTGTGTCTTTCTAAGTATTTTATTAAATTTGTTTTTGTATTTGAAGATATGGTTAAGTGTTTATGCATAATTTCTACTTTACTTTTAAGATTTCTATCCTGAAGGCTTTTTAAATTTAGTGATTTTACTAAATATGTAACTCAAGTCAAATGTGAATATTCGTTTGTTATGAATCTCACTGTTCTATTTTGTGTCTGTTCCAGTTTCTTAATGATTTCTTAGTTGAGGGGTCCCAAACAGAGGATGCATATTCAATTATTGGCCTAACCAAGGTTAAATAACATTTCAGTTTTATTTTCTTATTTGATTTGTATAAATTTCTTTTAATAAACCTAATGCTATGTTTTATTTTTTGATAAATTCATCAATATGCGGATTCCATGACAGTTTTTCATTTATTATAACACCTAGGTATTTTTGCGTTTTTAGTCTGTGTTTCTGGTTTTATGAATAAGATATATGGAATTAATTTGTTTTAGTTGGGTTTTTTTTTGCTACTCTTAATAACTGACATTTTTCTGGGTGGAAAGACATGCTAAAATTGATTCCCATTTCTATAATTCATCTAATTCACTTTCTAAAATTTCTGTATCTTGTGTTGTTTTTATTGTTTTATATATTATGCAGTCGTCAGCAAATAATCTGACTTTTGTTCCTGAAACTAATGCAATTTGGTAAATCATTTATGTAAATTAAAAACAGTAGTGGACCCAAGACTGTTCCTGAGTTTACTGTTATTGGTGTTGATTTAGAGCCATTTATTATTACAGTTTGTTCTCTCCCTATAAGAAAATCTTTAATCCACTGATGCAATGGACCATCAATTCCAAAATAATTTAAATTTTTAAGCAAACTATGGTGGTGAACTTTGTTAAAAGCCTTGGAAAAATCTAGTAAGATAGCATCCCTTAGCTCTCTATTATCTAAACCTTTTGAAACATCGATTAGTCCTATTAGTTGTGTTTCACATGATCTATATTTCCTAAAGCCATGTTGGTATGGTGTGAGGACATTATGTTTGTCTAACTGGTTTCTAATGTTCCTACATATTAAGTGTTCTAAGATTTTTAAATGTGTTGCTGGTACAGTAGAACGTCGTTTATCCGAACGTTTATTATCCGAGCGTCAAATATCCGGACCAGTTTTTTTTTTTTTTTTTTTTATCAACCACATGTACATGTATTCGTATAGTGTCCGGTTGCATATACTGCATGGATCGCTTCGGTTTTCGGTTATCCGAACAATCGCGTATCCGAACGGTGTCCGGTCCCATTTGAGTCGGAGAAACGACGTTCTACTGTAAGTGATACTGGTCTGTAGTTTCCTGGGTCAGATTTTTCTCCTTTTCTAAATAGGGGTGTGACATTAGCTTATTTCCAGTCCCTTGGCACTCTGCCCTGGTTAAGCGATGCCTGGAAAAGTATTTTGAACACTGGCGCTAGCTTAGCTCTATGCTTAGTAGTTTGAGTAATCTAGCTAGAATACCATCAGATACAGTAGCTTTATTCGGTTTAATGTTTCCTAATACTTTTTGGTTTCACTTTTCATGTACTTCTATATCTTTTATATTGTCTATTTGGTTCAAATTAAATAATATGTCTTTGTCTCCTGGGAATGAGAATGCTGATGCAAAGTATTTATTTAGGATGTTAGCTTTAGTTTCATTATCATTATGTGTTATGTCTATATAATGTACGCCAGGATGTCTAAATTCACAGATTTAAGGAACGAATTTATGTAAAAATGCTTTTGAAACACAAATTCGAAGGTTAATTTTATTAAATAATGAAATCAATAGACTTTTTTTTTGTATTTTAAATGTCTCAAAGTAAAAAACTCTCAGTGCAAAGTGTAGTTCTTAAAATTAGATCTAGATCTAGATCCTTTCGATCTTTTCTCATGTAAACATGGCCTAGATTCGTGAAATAGTAATACGTTCATAGAGTTGGGAAACTTTGTTTTTGAGGGTCTTAAGTTTGTTTTAGGTCTACTATACATACGTTACAGTTCCAGTTAGTACCCAAGGAACATTTCTGCCAAGTTTTATCAAGATTGATCAAACGGTTTTTATTACTATTAGGTACATTTATACATACACCCACACCCGACTTACTTACACAATAGTTTATATATATAAATTTATATATATATATATATATACATATATATATATATATATATATATATATATTATAGATTGTGATGATAAGCCGATCAACTTGTTGATTGCAATAGATGAAGGAGAAACTGAAGCCATAAACATCATTATAAATAAATTTATAAAAGATTTTCTCAGAGACCTTGCTGTTGATGGTAAAAACGTGATAGTTTGGTTTCTGAAGTATAAAGACACAGTCATACTGGCTTTTAATCGCACAGAAGTGAGTAAGGTCAAAACTTTGAAAGCTATAGACGAACTGAAATGGGAGTACTCTCCCAATGCTGAGTTTAGTGACATCGTCAGTTACGTAAACTCAAAATCCCTACTTTTTTTTGGGGCTCATCGTCAAAGAGCTCGGAATATTCTGCTTCTGATAACGCTCTACTTATCGAGACACAATTACAAAAATTTTGCTGCGGTGACCAAAATCATTAAAGAAAAAGGATTGCACATTATAGCTGTCGGAGTTAATTCAGAAGATAGTATTTACCTACACTTCGTAGCAAGTGAGCCTATAGAGAAGAACACGTTCGCTGTGGATGCTTTTCTGGATTTGAATAAGATCATCCCTAGACTTACATCAACACTATGTGAAGGGAGCTCTTTCAATGGTAAACTCCTGTTGTTTTTTTAAAATAGTTTATCTAGCTTTTATATAGTTTTAAATGTACGTTAATGGACGTGCTGGCTGAGGGGTAAACCGTTTGGGTTTGAGTCTCGTTGAAGACTGGGCTTTTTGAATTTCGTGATTTTGAGGATGCCTTTGGGTTAAGCCAACTCTTATGGGTACCAGACATTAGTTAGGGAAAGTAAAAGCGGTTGGTCGTTGTGCTGGCCACATGACACCCTCGTTAACCATAAACATTGATGAGCTTTACATCATCTGCCCTATACATTGCATAGTCTGAAAAGAGAGTACTAAACGTTTTTGTTATGGTAAATAAGCCAAGAACCTATTGACTAGGTAAATTTAAAATCAACATTATGATTATCCCGTGGATTTTTTGTACTAATATATTTTTGATTGTATGATCTGTTCAGGTCTAAAAGAGTTCACAGATAATTCTACGCAAACAATCCTGGTATCGACTACCATGACTGGTGATGTAAGTAAGTGGCCAGAATGACAAAGTCTATGTTGTAAAATGTTTAGACTCTGACTTTAATAATTTTTTAAACATTTCTTGGATTCTAATATTTTTTTATGTCTTACACGTGTTTATAATGTAATTGTATAAAAAAACAACATTTTATTTTATATAGTTTCTGAATTTTTTATTTTTTTTTCATATTTCAATTTCAACGTTAGTTTCAGCTGCCAGTGGCTCAGCAGACAACACAGCAATTATAGTCAGCCTGATCGTCTTAGCCATTCTTTTCATTGCAATTGCGGCGAACAAATTTAAAGGTACACTTATTAAAAAGCTTAGATCAGCTCACTCTGTCTGTCTGGTACAAACTTTGAACACGTTATTTCTCCTACCTCTCATTCTCAAATGAAGTTGAAACACAATTATTTATTGTCGATGACAACACATGAATCAATTGAAAAATTAACCAAGTTATTAATTGAATGATGTTTAGTTATGCAATTTGTTTTAGAAAAGGTGAAATAAATCTTACACTAATGAGATATAAGACTGTAAATATGGAGTTCTTTCCTTTAGTTTTGCTATGGGTTTTTTTTTCGTTTTTTTATGTTGTTTTGTTACGATGTTGTTTTAATTGGAGTACTATATTACACATATTTATGTTTTGTCACTAAATTGAAAGCTCTTTATGCACCATCACCTGAGGTGAAATGGTGAGGTATGTGGCGAGGTCTTTGATTAATATTCTACGACATTTAACATTGGTGTGCACCTTAAAGTCTACATAAATTTCGTGCATCGACAGTTTAGGGATAGATCTTCATGCTTACAACATGCTTCTTGTAGGGAGAACTATAGTTTTAGTGTATATTGCTTTATCATTTTATAATTTTATTTTGAAATAATATTAAAGGCATTTTAATAGCTGCTATTTTAAACATTAAAAAAAAACAACTCATTTCTTATACTTTAGAGAAACTCTGGTGTTTTTCACGAAACGCAAGGTAAGTAAAGTTGTATTTTTGAAAACTAGATGTATATACATGGGCTTGGCCAGGGGGGAGTTGGGGTTAACCCCCCCCCCCCCCCCCCCCCGAAATGAAATCCCCCCTTGGGGGGGGGGGGAGATCGGAATTCAGTAATTGATTTTTTGCTTTGATTTTGTTTATTTTGGGTGACATTTTAATACTATATCATCACTTGCCCCAGCGCAGCCAAGGGGTTTTGAGTTTAAAATCCCCTACCAGGGGGTTTGAGTTCAAAACTCCTATCAACGGTTTTGAGTTTAAAACCCCATACCAGGTTTTTTTTGCAGTTAAATCCCTCTCTTCTAATAACAAAACAAAACAAAAAAAAAGGAAAGGACTATCCCCAATTCCAAGAGCACAGTTAAGGAAGATTTTGATTTTATAACAACCTATTCAATATAAAAAAAGCAAATTATACACTAAAAATTCTATGAGCGTAGCCTAAGGGTTTTGAGTTGAACCCCCCCCCCCCCCTTACTCTTCAGTAGGGTTTGAAGTTAAAAAATACCTCTTCAATATTATGCACTCAAAATGTTATGAGCGTAGGTAAATGGCTTTCGACTCAGTTTTGAGTTTAAATCCCTTTTAGCGGCGTTTGAAGTTAAAAAATACCTCTTTAATATTAAATACAAAGCAAATTATACACTCAAAATTCTCTGAGTGTTGTCAAAGGGGTTTTTAGTTTAAACTCCCTTCCAGTGAAGTTTGAAGCTAAAAAAATAACTCTTCGATATTAAAAACGGATTCAAAATGCTATGAGAGTTGCCAAAAGGGGTTTTGAGTTTAAACCCCCTTTCAGCGGGGTTTGATGCAAAAAAAAATATCTCTTTAATATAAAAAAAAGCAAATTACACACAAAAATTATTTGTGCGTAGCCAAGCCTATTGAGGATTTTGAGTTTAAACCCCTCTCCTACAGTTTGCTTTTCTTAAAAGTTTAAAACCCCCTCCAGATGGTTTTGAGTTTAAAAAAAAATTCTAAAGCAAACTACAGTTACCAAATACTATGACCGTAGCTAAATGGGGTTTTGAATAAAAAAAAAACAACTCCAGAGATTTTTCAGTTTAAAATCCACAACAGATGATTTTGACGATAAAACTTCCCTTTTCGATATAAAATCTAAAGCAAACTACAGTCACTTAATTCAAAGAGCGTATTCAAGAGAGGTTACACCAGTGGCGGGGCTCCATTAATAAAGTGCATTGAATAGTCATCTGCTTAAATTGAAAAACACTAAATGTGGCTCAACAAAGATGACTAAGACATATTTTAGGAGTCAGTTATAGAGATCGGGTCTAAATCAAGGAAATTATATGCCGAAGTGTGAGTCGACCCCTTAGTAAAGTTGTGACAGAGCGTCGCATGACGTTTGCGGGACATGTTCTCCAACAAAATGAATTAGGCATACTTATGAATTGCGATGACATCCTAGTACAACTTAGCGCCAGTAAGGCAGTGAGAATAGCATTTGAGGTTTTTGAAATAAAACTTTTTAATAGCAGGAACATTTAGTGTAGATACCTCAGAACGTTCATTTTGTTGGCTTTCAATACCAGAAATAGTGCTTGGCGGCGGAGCTTCGCCCATTGCTGTCAGTGGCGGGGAGTCTACAATTTTCCCACTAACTTCGGGAAGAAACATTGTAGAGCATAATAAATATCTTTCGAAAGAATGAAGGGTCAGAATGTAATACAGATCATGTACACACACACACATACATACTAATAATTTATTACTATTAATCTCGGGGGAAGAAAAAAATTCCCCCCCAATCCCCCCCTCCCGAAAAAAATCCTGGCTACGCCCATGTGTATATATATGCCTTTTTTCTTCTTATAACTCAATATAAATGTTAGACTGCTTACAAAAGCATACAAATATATAACTAATAAAATCTTAATTAACTTATTTTTTAGCAGGAGTTCTACGATTTCCAATAACACAATAGGTAATTTTAATTAAAATATTTTAGATTTTATAGACTATTAGCAGTACACACCGGCTACGCACGCTTTTTGTTTTTGTGCTTTATATTGTTTATAATGGCCGAACACCCCTTCTTTCATTTTTTTTAATATTGTAATAAACGGGCCACACTTTACATTTTTTGCATGTGAATTACTGAATCTGTTGCTATAAAACTATACGGCCCGCTTCCTATTTCCTCATCTGGAAACCCCATTTTGTTTTGTATTTTTAACTGCGCATCGTAATTTCTCTAACAAAGACTTGATTTGAAAAGACCCGATTCATAATGCGCCCCCCCCCCCCCCCGACACATACAGGCTCTTATATTTTGGGCCCGTTCATTTTAGTAGCGCTTTTACTTATTCCCCCTCCCCCGCCAACAACAAAAAGTTAGTCTTTCGTACACATTCCCGTTCTACATTTCTCTTCGTATTTTGTTCTCTAAAGAAAAAGAAATATCAAGTTTGTTTTATTTATTGTAATACTTTATTTCACCCCTTTTGAATGTAATAAGGCTTGTCTTCGAGTCCGAAGATTAGTGAGGAATGCAATATTTCCCGTGGATACGTAGCCCCAGCTTTGACCTACATATTTTGCCACATCCAGGGCAAGCATAACCATTGTCCGCAGGTGGTCGATTTAGATTTTCGTTTCGCCGTCTGAGTCTGTACTCGGAAGAGGATTTTCTTTTAGTCTCAAATGTGTATCCCGCGGCCTTAGTGAGTGACCCCCAGTTGCCTCGCTCTCAGGCCGCATGCAACCAGGTGCTCTCTTCTATGTTAGCTAAGGCAAGTTGGCGCCAAAGCTAGTCTTTGAAGCATTTCCGTGGGGCGTCTATGTTACGTCGACCATCTTTTAGCTCTTCAAAAAACACTGCCTTTGGCATGCGTTCGTCTCCATTACGGGACACGTGCCTGCCCATCGTAACTGTCGGACCATAAGTCCCTCTATACTGTCTATACCTAGGTTCGCAAGGACACCGCTGTTTATAGTGCGGCCTTGATGGAGCGCAAGCATCTTTGGTGAAATCGCTCAAGAAGTCTTAGTTGCTTTCTGTATAGTGTCTGTGTCTCAGATCCATATAGAAAAATTGAGACAATCACCGCCTGGTAAACATTGATTTTTGTGGGCATGCGGAGTGATTTATTCCGCCAAACTCTCACCTAAAGGCGTCTCAAAAGCGCTACTGGCCCTGGCCAGACGGTTATCAACTTCCCTTAAAAGTAAGTCGTCATTTGGTACAATACTACCCAGATAGTATCAAATGTATGTAGGGAAATGACAATAGATCTAGAATATAGATTTTCAGCGCTATTAGGATCTAGTTGTTTTTTTGTTTGACAGAGTTATAAAGTACCATTCCTTGCACAATATCTCCTTTCCTCTTTCCAAAAACAAAAACAAAAAGACCCTAGATCGAAATAAACCAAGTACAAACTCTGAGGCCTTTTATTTTTTTAGAAATATATTTAAAAAAACAACGTTAAAATGAATTTCCTCAGTTATAATTATAAAGTTATATAGATAATCTATGTGACGATACCTAAACAATATGTAATTGCCTAGTAAGAGGTGCGACAAACCTTTCTGCGAACTTTGCAATTTAACACTTTACTTTGGTAAGTTAGAACGCATCAAAGAGTTACTGACAAATAGGTTTTAAAAAACATGCAGTGTTTTTAAGTTTACGATGGTTGGAGAGTGGAAATGATACAAGCCATATTTATAATAAGTAAACTTAAGGGAGAAGAAAAAAAAATACTGAAAAAAAAAATAACACAAGATTCTGGCTATCTTTTTAAATGCTTTAAATGTAGACTGCGGCCTTTTGGGGAAATACCGAAAATAAAATACAAAGGTTTTCATAGAAAGCTTGCGGTTTTTAGGGAACAGCGGTCCTAAGGTTGTGATTCTGTTAAAGACCGTTCTTTGTGAGCATTTAGGAGGTAAAAGGAACCTGTGTACTAAATTTTATGCGGATACATACGACAGTTTGAGAGATTTTAAGATCAATGAATCGGTGAGTGAATCAGTGAGTGGTATTTTGTAAATATAAAATATATTTAATTGTTACGAAGAAAAAAAGACAATTTTTTTTTTTTGATTATTTTTGTTTTCATTTATTTCCCAGACCAGCAATATCTAGATGTAGACCATTATGACTACATGTCACATTATGAACTAGAAACTGGCGGCCGTATCAAGCCACAAGATAGAAACACAGGTTCGAAACAGTTTGAATAGTAAATCCTATCATTTGTTTTAGTAGAAACACCTTTTTGTGTCTCTATATTTGTCTATGTTACTTGTCTATGTTACTTATCTATGTTACTTGTCTATGTTACTTGTCTATGCTACTTGTCTATGTTACTTGTCTATGCTACTTGTTTATGCTACTTGCCATGTTTTGCTCCATCTAAAAGATGTCAAGCATCATGACAACGAAAATAATTGCGTAGACATAGTCTATTTTTATTAAGACAATAGTACTATATCTCCAGGTATGTAGAGTAAAGAAAAAATTCCCCTTTCAGATCTTTATTTAGAGATATTGTTTGAAGCTTTGTTTTTGTGACCGAACCTCAACTGTTTCTAGAAGAGTGTGACAAATACATTGAAACTCAAACTTGAAACAATGACAACAAAGTGTAGATACAGCATATACCCTGTAGATTGCGGGAACAATACTAAAGACGATCAAATAGACTATCCAACTTGTACTTTGTACCTGTAGGTCTAATTCTGAAATCAAATAACTCCGTCTAAATATTTAAGCTTCACTTGTCTTTTATACCTTTTCCATAGAACTTTACAGATTCATCACGCCAACCCATGACACACTTTGTAAGAGATTTGTTTCTTTGTGGTTCTCATTACCTTGACCCATTTCAAATAATATATTTAGCCTTTCTTCGAAACTAATTTTCTATTAAAGTCTGTCAGGAATTTTTTGTTCTTTTTATGTTGTGTGGCGTGTGACCCTAATTTGTGATGTCCTACATTTGTTACCGACCTTGAACTGTCTACAATTCAAAGTGTGACAGGTCACCAATTACACCAATTTACACCACTCTGCCCAAAATCTTCGACCCTGACACTAGAATATAAAAGAAACAAGAAAATATCATAGTAGATGTACCTGCTAAAAGAGCCTTGTTTGTCCTTTTGCGACATTGTTCATACCATCAAATAATAGCCGTAGTGAAAGAATATTTTTTTTTACAAAGCTTATATCAACTCAGTGCGTCTTTCTGTGCGTCTGCCTGTCTGTCTAAAAGTTTGCACATGTGATTTCTCCGACACCTAATATTGGAACAAGCTGAAATTTTCTTCAATTAGCTATTTCTTTTATGTGACAACACAAAAATCAATTTAAAAAAAAGTAACCAAGAAAGTTAACTACATATTGGTACAAAATTACTGTATTTAGTATCTCAAACAATGGAGGGCACCAGTACTTAACTGAAGGGGTGGTATAAGCTGAATGAGTCCCCTTTATATTAAGATGCCGTCTGATACTTAGTGAACCCAAACATGAATAAAAACAATATATAACTCTACAATCTTCCATGTTCGAATTCATGACGTTCTTTTTTATTTATTTTTTATAAATGCTTTCTATTGTTAGTCTAGATCTATTACAAAATTTAACTACATGACTGTTCCAAACTAATTAATAGAAGTACGCTTAATATAAACCTTGAATTAAAAAAAATAATTTTATGTTTTCTTTTGTTTCTTTTAGGTATGCCTTTTCTTGTATTAAAAAAAAACAACACTTTTATTTGTGTATATAGGCAATACAAAACCAGTGCCCCAAGAAGACCATTATGATAATGTGGACTATACAATAGTAAATGTATCAGGATATATCACACCCATAGATGTTGTCTACAGCAGTACTGCAGTCAGAGGTCAGTTTCATTATTTTTTAAATTCGTATTAAATGAAAAAAAAATTTTGTGCTATAATTTAAAATTAATTTAACGTATTTGGGTATTTCCACACACATAGGTATTCTAGTCAAGATTAAACTCATGTTCAGGAAAATTTTGCGCATCGTCTTCTAAGTCTAGATTTAAAGGTCAATCATTGGAATAGTATAAAGTGTAGAAGATTTATACTTGCGCTAAAAAAAGGTTCCTTTTTGGGCCGAGGGAAGGGGGGATGTGGCAGGGGTAAAAATGTTCCTTTTTTTTAAAATCTAACACTCATAAGTTATTATGAAAAATATTATCGCTCTAGAAGCTCTATAAATGTGGTATTGTGCATTTTAAAACAAAATTGTTAAGATTTACTTCTTAGAAAATAAATTAGGTAATTTTTTATGCTTATTTTTTTAGAGCTATCTAGAATTGAAGAGCATAGATCTACTGGTGACCGTACACAAATTCCAGAACTATCAATACTCGGCAAAAGTGTCAATAGGAAGCCTAGACGTGGTAGTTTATAAAACAAGGATTAAATGTTTAATATCACAATACATAAGGTAAAGGTAAAGCCAATCCTTATAGAGGTCAGTTCAAAAATAGGTGGACAGTATTTGGACAGTATTTGGATTTATACCTACAGTATTTGGATTTATACCTACATTTCTATATAAAAGACATTTACCACGTATACAAATACATTGGATTATGAACAATTGTATCAGAGCTCTTCATCTGTCAACGTAAGTGTTGATTCGATAGATTTGCCATTTGAATTAATGTGTCATTGATTTATGTATTATTTTGTTTATGTATTATACATTACATGTATAGTGTATATGTATTATGGTATCTTGATTTTATTTGTACGTTTTATGTATTATGTAAATGTACTATATGTATTATGGGTATTATGTGTATATGATATAAGTATTATTTTTTATATGTTATATGCAATATAAATAAATAAATATACTCTTACGAGAGCAATTCTTGTTTTTAAATTTATTTATATATGGCACAGACAACAATAAATAAACTAAGCGATTTTTAGCAGAAAAGCCGATATAAGTTCTTTGTTGTTTATCTGTCAGTCTGTGTTGCAACAATAACATCTAAAAATGTGGTACTTTCACTATGTAGTGTTGTTAATTTTAGCAACACAGCTAAGCCTAAAATCAAACAAAAAAATCTAAAACAATTTACGATTACGATAACAAATCAGCAGGTACTCCACAAAGTCGGTTCGTCTTTTTAACCGATGCGAAAACAGTCCTCCAAAGCTTGGAAAACTCTGATTCCTCCTATGTGAAACGACTCAGGACAGCACTCAAGCTGAACAACAGCAGCAAACAAAAACAAAAAAAAACACCCTGTTATCCAATGAATACCAGCACATATAGAACTGACACACTTGCCAAGTGTACGAAAAAAACAAACACAATTAAACATTGTACCATGTCCACAAAAAAATGAAGAAACTAATAGTAAATAAACTAAATGAGACATGGACAAGCTCTCATTCGAATCACAAGAAAGATGATGCCTATTATAAGCTATTCCGACAAGATCAACGTCTAATCTTTCGACTCAGGACCGGACACAACAGAATGAGACAACATCTGTACAGGAAGCTCAAAATTGGAACCAGTAAAATCTGCCCATGTGGAATTTCACCAGAGAAAGCAGACCATGTTATTCAAAACCGCATTCTTTACCAAGAGGCCCGTACAAGACACTGGCCCCAAAAAACCCCAAAATAAATAAAACTACATGGAGAGCTCCCTGTATTGAGAACCATTGCGCAGTTCATCTCATACATTGTTCTTGTCAGTGCTTTTTTGTAACCAAATAGGTGCCAGTACTCAGTGATGGATTACCTAACTTTTGACTACTAATTAATTAATAATAAACGTTAAAATACAAGAAAAGTAATCATTTTTCCAAACATTGTAAAATGTGCCGGTACGCCGTACCGGTGCGTACCGTCACAAAATAAGCACTGGTTCTAGTCATTCGAACGTTCCAACATAAAAATGAGAACGAAGAAGAAGAGAATTGATGAAATACTTTTATGTTGGTAATGAATTTTATGTTTTATGTAGTCCGATCTGGTTGGTGGATGCTAAATGGGGAATCTTTGTCATTCGCTACCATTTATAGCTTAAGTTGTGTCAAGTGACTAGATGTTTTGTTTTTTTTCAATGGCAGAGATAAAACATTATTACGACGCATAACTCTTTATTTAGCAGTTATTATTATACGCGTCATCTAATGGAGTGTGTGCGTGTATTACCAAGGGAATAATGATGATACATTAGTGGCAACTGAAGTTTAAAATCTTAGAAACAAAAATGTGCCTGTAAAGCTGCATATTTAAAGCATATATGGTTCTAACAGAATCTTAGAGATGAAGATAATTTTACATTATGTTTGGAAAAAGTATGAAACCTATTTTCAGGGAGCTAACTGATATTAATAATTTAAAATGTTTTCCATCATTACTTCCCTTTGTCTAAGTGCCGCTCATCTGTCAATTTTGACACAGATTTTTGTTTAAAAATATGTGAAAATGACCCTTCGATTATTTCTCAAGTTCAAACCAATTATAAATATTTCAAAAATATTTTGTGTGTGTGTGTGTGTGTGTGTGATTCATTAGGACGTAATCATCTTCTTTTTTGAAGTAACGTCTGTATTATATAAGATAAGATAAGTGTATATTAGTATGCTAATTAGTGCAAATTACTGATCTGCAGTGATCGAAGTAATATTTCTCAAAAGTAAACCTGTTTAGCCTAGTAGGGGTGACTGTCCAATCAAGGGGGCGGTACGATTAGTAGTGGTAAAGATACTGACAACATAAAAATTTCAACTTTTAAATATATTTGTTAAAATTGCTTCTAAACATTTAACTAAAAAAATATAATAATCCAGATATAACAAAGGAATGCAAAAACTTAGATACATACATAATAATGTTACACTTGTAGCTGTTTCGTGAGTCTTATTCCGTCGGTTGAATTTTAATAATAAATTACTTCAACAAAGACTGGGGAAATATGTAATTATTTAATACTTTGTACACCCTTCCACGTTCGTCATTATCTCTGTAGGGGGCCATACTGAAATACGCCCATTACCAAAAAGTATTAAATAGTAGTGATGAGGTAAAGAGATTATACTTCCGCTTCTCATGGTCGATCTGGTCGGCGCCTTTGATATGACGGAGGTCACGACCTGGAACTTCTGGAAAGTGGCTAACTCACTTCCATTTATGAACGGAACTTAATGACCTGGCAAAACTGAACAGCGATAATTATCAACAGAGTTTCGAAAACGTTTTTGTCCAACAGTAATTTAAACTCAATTTTTCATTCTAGTTGTTGTGGGCTAATATTTTATCTGACTTCACCTCTATCTCATCAATTACTTCTCATTAGCCACAGAACATTATAGGTTAATAATAAACTTGATAACGACTTTTACTGTTGCAAATAAACGTCGCTACTATTCCAACTAACATCCGTATCAGCATACTTCTATACTATCGCCATGTTGCTCTTCTTGTTCGCCTAAGTCTACTACGTCATTAAGTCTGTCTGACTACGTCACTACTTTTACCGTCGCTAAAAACAGTACACAATACATTTGTCTAACAAAACGAACATACTCTCTAAACTAGTACATAACACTAGTGAACAAATAGAGTAAAAAAAAGGTAAAGTTCCCCCTTTCAGACCTTGTGATCTATAGGGCAGATAATGTTAAGGTCATCTGTTTCTTTGGCCAACGGTTAAAGAGCAGGGTGTTATGTGGCCAGCACATGCCAACCGCATTTAATTTCCTCAACTAAAATCAGGTAACCAATCAGAGTTGAGTGTATTCAGGGGCCATCTCAAAATCCCGGAATTCAACATCACAATCTTCCCCGAGATTCGAACCCAGGACCCCAGGTTCGGAAGCCAAACACTTAACCACTCAGCCACCGCGCCCCTACCACTCTAGAGACACATGTCTAATTCCAAATGCTAGGACAAATTTGTAAAAATGCCCTTTCTTGCCTAGTGCTATGGAGGATGGAACTGGTTGCCTGAATCAGTCAGAAAACCAATGACTTAGCCGAGTTAACGTCTTCAGCTAACATGCACGGTATGATTCCGCGTAAAGTGTAATTATCTTCTACTAAGAAAGAACGTCTGTAATTTATAAGCTAATGATAATTCGCTAGGCTGTAGAAAATTCAGAACAGCATTGCACGGATAGTTCTAGAAGTTAACAAGACGCAATGCTCCTATCTAAGTTATCACTAATAATAATAATAATAATAATAATAATAATAATAATAATAATAATAATAGTAATAATACTAATAATAACAATAATAATAAATACTCTATGGAAGATTCCCGGCTTTATTAGATAAGGGCCAACATTGACAAGGCTGCTTCCTTAGCATGGCTCATAGCAGGTCATCTCTACCCTGAACAGAAGGCTTTGTTACAACAATACAGGACAGAGTAATTAGGCCAAAAAATTACGAGAAGCATATTCTAAAACTCAAAAATTTGGAAATGTCAATTGAGTCAATTGAACACGTAATGGCAGGATGTTCAGCCCTATCGGAATATGCCTACCTAGGTCGCATAACCAAGTTGCAAAGTCAATACACCAACGCTTGGCTTTGACGTACAATTTGATCGGTAAGGATGCTCCTCCTTATTACAAATACTCGCCACAAGAGGTTCTCGAGTCTACTGACCATCTGCTTTAATGGAATATGCCTATTTTGACGGACAAAACGGTAGATTTTAATCGCTTTGAACTGCTGTTTATTGATAAAAAGAAAGAACCGCTACCATTATTGACATCGCCGTACCACTGTCTCATAATTTAAGAAAAACTGAAATAGAAAAACAAAGAAAATATTGGGAACCTAGGCTTGGAGATTAAGCGTCTATGGAAGTTTTCTAAAATAACAATATACCCCATTGTCATATCAACCGAGGGGGATAATAACATTTGACCTCACAGATACATTCAAGGCCCTTAAAATTCTCGTAGCCTGTTTGAGGGCAATAATCAAACAGACTTGCAACATCACCAGAAAATTCCTCAGAGGAAACTGATAAAAGGACTACAATGAATTTCTTTAACAAAACTCGATCATGGCAGTACCATAGAATGAATACTCGTTCATTTCTAACATAATAACAACAATAATAATAATTTATATTATAGAGCGATGTTAACAAATAAAATGTAGGCTCAAGGCGATGTGATAACAAACATAAACAGGATAGCAAAGATGATTAGCTAATCTAAAAAAGTTTTAAACTGGTAGGTCATAATGTTTTTCTTAAATGAAATGTAGCTTGTTGTCTGTCAGGGATCAATGGGGAGAGAGTTCCAAACTTTTGGTCCGGGCACTGAAAAAGCCCGCAGACAGCAGACCGTAAGTTTTGAGGGAGAAGCGACGCATCACTAGAAGCGTTGAGACCATGGAGCGCAGGACTCTCTGAGGGACATATGGAGTGAAATTGAACTAGGTGCAAGGGCATTTCTTTATTGTAGATACACTGATACCAAAGTGTGGCCACCTTGTAGTTAATTATTGCTTTCACGGGAAGCCAATGAAGTGTGCGTCAGAGAGCAGATGAAAAATCTCGTCTTGTTTTCGCAGGACAATTATATTATTATTCTGAATTCGCTGCAGTCACTCCATTGGCTCCCTTTGAGTGTCAGAATCGACTAGAAAATGGCGACACTTTGTCATGAGACCATCTACAAAAACAAATACTTTAGTGAGCTGATTAGTCCATATCCTTTCTTATCTTATACATTACAGACGTGACTTCAAAAGAGAATATAAATACGTCCTACGCATTTCACATCACAATCTAGTCATGCATGTTAATCAATGGCTCAAACTCTGCTAAGTCCTTGGTTTTCCTGGCTGATTCAGGCAGCCCATTCCATAATGGCACTAGAGAAGAATGAGCATGTGTACGACTTTGTCCTAGCGTATGGAATAAGAAATGAGCCTCTAACAATGTCTGAGTATTTTATTAGGATTTTGTTTTTCCATTTGTAAATTATAGTTCAATTTTTTTATGTATTATTGTTTCTTTAATATTTATTCTTCTGTCCTGAAATGTCTCTACATTTAGTGATTTTACTCATGTTGTTACTATAAGCAAATATTAATATTCGTTTGCTATGATGCTCATCTGTCTACGTTGTGTTTGTTCTTGTTTCTTTATGTTTTCATGACTTGAGATGTCGCAAACAGAGGATGCATATTCTATTATTGGCCTAACCAGGTTAAATAGCATTTTAGTTTTATGTTCCAGCTTGAGTGGTACAAATTTCTTTTAATAAACCGTATTGCTTTGTTTGATTTTTAAAATAATTTCATCTATCTTCGTCTATATGGATTTCTTTTAATTTATAATGACGGATGTGTATCCTGATTTTTTTTAGTTTGTGTAACTGGTTAACCATGAATAAAATACGTTTCTCGTAGGATACTGCATTTTTCTCTTCAAAAGATATGCTCTAATTTGATTCCAATTTGTAATTCCTAATTCTGTTTGCAAAATTTCTGTATCCTGTATTGCTTTTATATTTCTATACAACAGTCTTAGGCCTAGTACTTTTTCTAATTTACATAAATGATTTACCGAACTGCAGTTCTGGAACAAAAGCAAGACTATTTGCAGATGATTGCATAATACACAGAAAAAAAAATCACAAAATACACAACTTGCAACCAGGGAGGCGTATGCCATGATAGGGCATCATGGGAGTCGCGCTGAAAACTGGCACAAAAATTGCAGAAAAGAACTGCACTAGAAGAAGAAAAATCGTCAGCAAGGCAACTGACACAAGCTAGAGCTGGAGTAACCTGCCCAGCTCTCAGCCGAGCACTCAGAGCTCAAGTAGGTTTTACCAGTCACAACGACCATCTGATTCTTATCTTTATTAATGGTGGTCGTTCTATATACATTTTTTGTCTTGTTAATACTGTAGTTACAAATTCGTCATTATTGAAACAAGCAAAACATAAAAATGCTTTGAAAACAAAGGAAAGTACGTTCACACTAACAACTATATCTCTCAATAAGATTGAAGCATTTTTTCTTTTTTTTTCTATATCAAACAAAATAATTAATTACAATAATTAATTGACTAATTGGTCAAATGTTTTATTGATTTGTGTTTTGTACGGTAATATTGACTTTGACTTAAAGTTTCAACATTATCCAAGAATTGGTATGGGAGAAGTAACGTGTACAATTATTTTAGGGAATAGAAACCTATATATATATATTTAGTATACATTTAACTACTGAATGATTAATTTCCCCTTTTGCTATCATACAAAATAATTAATGGCCAGGTATTAATTGACTAATTGGTTATTTTTTATAAATTGATTTATATATTATTTTGCCATTAAAATTGAAGAATTGTGAAAAGATAGAAAATTAATGTTTTCATTACATTTAAATATAAATGCGTTCAAACTATATATCAGACAGAAACAGTAGCAGATAGCTTTTGAACACATTTTGTAACTCTCTAAAGTAACACTTAAGTGTTTATTAGGATAGTCGTATTGACCGCCATCCATTTTTGTATTATTGGTGGACTTAAATATTTATTCTAGTACAAAATGTTTGTTTGTTTTTTAAACTTCCTGGGTCATGCTCTTCTTTTCCATGCATTCAAGGGCTAACACTTGAGGATCCAGTTCCGTTAATCACTTCATATCATCACGTGACTACCATGTAAACTTACAAAAAAAGAAACTGCTATTGAGAATGTTTCAAGATGTTAGTGGACATCCTTCTTCGACCAAGAATTGGACACATTTATGCACAGATACAATATTATTAGACACAAGCTTGGATTCCTTAAAACCATTTACGTACAGTAAAATGCAAATGATAACATTTATGTTATTTTTCTATATGTTGACCTTGACATTAGCTCAAACGAGTAAGTTATATTTCATTTTGTTTTAGCTACTAGGCGTATTAATTAGTACTAGTCGACCGGCGGCGTTGCATACGCTGCTATTTTGCATGGCCGGTCTTAGGCCGCTACAACCTATGTGACCGCAGTAAACCTCGCACTTTCATAGGACCCGCACTTTCATAGGACCCGCGCTATTTCTAGGTGTTTAAATTATTTAAAACAAATATTTTATAACAGATTTCCCGCGGCCTCCTGTCGATTTACCAGGAGCTCCTGGAAATCTCCGTAAATTGCAAAATATACGAAGAAGTCCTCGAAATATCCTGAAATTATTAAAATCTTTAGAAAACTCATACAAATCTCCTAAAATATATAGACAAAAATTGTTGTTTTGGGGTGTCATTCAATATGGAAAACGACAATCCTAGGAGCGATTAAAAACGACATTTTGATTTTGCATTACCCGTAATTGTGGAATCTAGTGAAAAAGCTTCTCGCACCTCAAAATAATGAAGAATTACTTGAGGTCAACTATTCCCGTAGATAGATTGAAACATTTGGTAATTCTTCCTATTGAGCGTGATCTATGTAGGAAACAAAATTCTTATGATATACTGTATGACTTCGCTACACGCAAGGCTCGTAAAGTAATTCTGTGCGTAGTAAAGAATGAATAAAATGCAAAGACGAATTTATTTTCTAATACAAACTCTTAATTTTCACTTATTATCCGTATCCCTACCCAAACTGGGCTCCGCGAAATCCGTTTTGCATTGGGCCCACAATGGTTAAGTCCGGCCCTGCTATTTAGTGATGGGTGAATACAGAGTAGATTACTTGTTCTCTTTCCATGACTTCTTGGTCACAATTGTTAAGTTTGGCTCTGCCTTTTGGTGACGGGTGAATACTACTTGTTCTCCCCCCCCCTTCTTTTTTTTCGCCTCTAAAATTACTCTAGTCCGTCCGACTTGTAGAAATAAAAGAATGATCTTTCCATTACTTGGTGTCCAAACTCTTGAGCCATGAAGAGAATTATATATATATATATATATTGTACAAAGAATTGAAGGGAACAAACTCAACGAGGACATGTCTTCACTGAAAGGGAACGATGACATGGTCGTAACAACGGTGTTTCTCCAAAGTCAAGAGGCTTGAGAAGATGCTATCTTAAAGGCAGACTATTTTGATCTGTGTTTGGGATGTCCTGTAAATTAAGACCTGTTTCGAGTTGCTTCCCTTCAATTTACAATATATTTAATAATAATGTACACTGAAGCCTTAGTTTCATCGACTCTTAATAGGGGCCCAAAACCGATTTTTCAAAATGGTCATGTAAATTTTTTTTTTCTATTTTTTTTTCGGATAGAACTCGTGATTCTAAGACCGAGGATATCACTTTATGCCCGTAGCTCAAATATTAAAAAGTGACAAGTTTTTAAAAAGTCGTTTTTTTTTCGAATTCTTTTTTCGGCCTTCCAAACTCGTGTATTTTGAAGGACATTTAACGATATAAGACTTCCAAGGACGAAACTTAGTGAATTATTTATGTGCACACAGAGAACACGCTCATTTTTGTGTTGTCAAAAAATGTTTTGATGTTATTTACTTGTACCGAATGTTTCATTTTATCATTTTTGGCAACTTTCAAAAAGGGAGGTAAAAAATACACAATAAATGTTTTTTTTTTCAAAAATTCGTAACACAAAAACTATAAATGCTACATGCATGTAATATATGTCAAAATAAGTACATACATATAAAATAAGATGCAAGGATTTATTAAAACTGTAAAATTAGTTAAACTTTAATGAGCTAAAAAATATCGAAAGAACTACAAACTGTATAACATATTTTAGATATTTATCATCATTACATTATTATATAAGACGACACCCTATGCCTGGTATTACAATCTAGTAGCCTTAGGCATACAATCCATAGATTTACTTCGATTTTTAGACATAATGATCTACAAAGCCATTTAGCTCAATGCTATTGTATTATTTCTTTTGAATCTTTAAACTATATAAGCTGATTTGATAAACTAAAAATCATAACTCTTTTTGTGTGCAGAAAAATGTTTAAATAAGCTTTTTTTTTATCTCTGCAAATTGAATGACCAGTAGTTTCTTTTAAATATAACTCAAATCTTCTGACACCTTTTTTAATACATTCACTGTCTAAACAAAGAAGTCTGCATAAGAATATAAAATGCAATGCAGCAGTACACTGACCACATAATTATACCATAGAACCATCACTCACATATATTTGTCATCAATTTCATTAACTTTGGATGTTCTATCAGCATTGAAAGTAGCAAATTTACACTGATAGGGTTCCATGAACTTGAAATAAAGTTTGCATAAAGCATAAAGTTAGAACTTTTTTTCTAAAATTCATAAATTATTAACCAAAGTAGTTCCTTTAAATTATTTTAAAATAAATTTAATATAATATTATGAATACACTGGGTAATTTCTATGCTGTTACTACAATCTCAGCCATCAAGTTGTGAGAAGCTTGCCCACCAGATATAGAGATACATTTATATTTAAATGCCCAATCTTGCATCAGAGCAAGTCTCTCAATGACTTGTTCATCAAAATTTTAAGATTTATTTAATTTACTCACTTTCCATATGTTCTTCACAATTTAAGATTTCATTTTGAACTTTCAACACATCCAACTGAGTCAGTTTTTTCCTTCAACATGTTCCACCTTATAGACTTTTATGAAGCTGAATCTTGTAGATGTCAAAGTTTGTTTTTTTTTATCTTAAAATTAGTTAATAATTTTTTTAAAACATAGTTTATGCAGCTTTAACTACTTTTTAAAATATAATATAAAAATTAGGCTATAAGATTATCATTATTATATTATTTTGGAGAATACTGTTATGTAAAGCATTAATAATTTGTATAAACTGTTTACTGTCTTTCAAAAATATCAAATTTACATAAGACTTACTCATCTACTGATCTTAAGTTTACAACAGAATGCAAATCCATTTTTAATTTTAAACATTTTAATATATTATTATTTAATCTTTGGTGTGTTTATGGATATTTAATTAATTGATATTTTAATAGAAGTGTTTTGACTGATGTTTAGAATTTTGAACTGAGATCAGTAGTCTAAATATAATACCTATTGATTTACTTAATTCAGTACTGATAAAAGAAATTTGATAGTTTATTGCAACTAGAGACTATAAAGCTTACACATGTAGATCCAGATCTAGATTTTTCTAGATATTTAAATTTCTTTTATTGGACCTGTCTGAGCTAGTAAAATAAAATAAAATGATAATAATATATGAGCTTTATTTTTAAAATGAAAATTATTTTTTTATCTTGAAAAATGCAGTTTGTTACTAATCAGAGTCTACATCTATTATGTTCGATCTAGTAATGAATAAAATTAAGCGGCGGGAAGACAATATAAAAGAATGGTCTGGACTGTCATTGAAATAGATTCTAAGGGAAAAGGACATAGAGGAATGGACAAAGACGTACAGTCGTATAGATCATGTGTGATGCCCCAACGGTTCATCAGGTTAAAGTAGAACAACAATGAGCTAATAAAATGATTGAAATGATGTTTCAAATCTTAAAGTGACATCTAGATCTCTATATAGACAATTAGACTTTGATCTAGATCTATATATGTATTAGAATGCAGATCTAGATAGTTAGCCTGCCCTATAATCTATTAGGCATAGGCCTTAAATTATTGATGGCTTCTTTTTAAAGAAGTTCTTTAGTTTTAAGTCTTAACGAATACCGTGACGGACCCAGTGGCGTAGCAAGGTATCCGTAGGCCCGGATTTAAGAATATCTTGTTGGGCCCCCTCCCCTAATTAAGACGAATGTATAGCGTGACAGAACAATTGAGTAATCTAAATGTATGTGTATATTAAACAAAAGACATTCCATTACTTTCTGATTTATGTAGAGCTTGCGCTTCATTTTTTTCAAAATGTCAACAATAAGCAGGTCAATGTTATCGAATAATTCTAATTTTCCTTTAAATGCTGCAGCTTTCAGGCGTTCGTTTTCCTTTGCGAAACACAGAAAATAATTTCTGTTAACAGCTTTAGTATATCAAAATATCCGAAATATTCTTTGATGACCACCTTGTGGGCAAAAGTATTTGAATGTACTATAAGATATGCTCTTCTTATTGGCTTCAAGACACGCACATCTTGAGATGCTATGAGCAAAAAACACTTACCAAGTCAAAGAAATCTGCATCGTCTTGAACACAGCTGACGGAATCATTTAAGATCAATTTTAAGTCGTGTTTAGGAGAGTGAACATAATGCGCAAGCGGCTTCTTTTGATGAAGCAATACTCAAAGACCATTGTAGGCCTTACTATTCACTTGTATTGGAGGTACCATCATAGCTTTAGACTCGCAATTTATTTAAGAATAAATGGGGATTATTCATTTCTTTGAACATTTGTTCAGCCAACTGTGCAGACGTCTGGTTCTAACAAAAACGAAAACCTAGAACTGACTCTGTAATTGCTGTTTTTTTTTGGGGGGGGGGGGGGGTATTCCGTCATCGGAGATCGCAGAACAGTTGTTTTTTTAAAATGCTAATTTGATCAGCTTGTAATGTCTTAAGTGCTCTTAGAAAATTGTGCGGATTGGACCTCGGTATATTTCCCAGATATAGTACTGCACCTCAAGTAAAAGATTAATGGCCAACCACTAGAAATTGTGGATCACTTTTGCTATATCGGCTCCATAATATCCAACAATACTCTACTGGATAAAGACATTAATAACAGGATAGCCAAAGCAATGGCCACCATGTCAGGGTTGTAGAAAAGAGTGTGTGGGACAACATATTGCTGATTAACAATACTAAAGCCTTAGTCTACGGGACCTGTGTGTTGAGCACCTTGCTATACGGATGTGAAACTTGGTCAACTTACTCATTCAAGGAAAAAAAGCTGAATGTTTTCCTCCTCCGATGCCTAAGGCGGATCTTTAAAATAAGAGGGCAAGATAGGAAGAGCAGGATGCCAGGACATCCGCTCTGTTATCAGCAAGAGACGCCTTGGCTGGCTTAGCCACTTCGTAGAATGCCAGTAGGTCGACTTCCACAAGACATTCTGTATGGCGATCTAATAGAAAGCAGGAGAGCCGCTAGTCGCCCATGAATGCGACATGAAGCTCTTCAAAACGCGACATGAAGCTCTTCAAAATCAACACTACTAGCTGGGGAAAGGTAGCATTGGATAGATCTACATGGAGAGAGAGCATAAAGGAAGGGTCTCGGATTGCAGATGCCATACACTACAGAAGCAGAATGAAGGGTGATAATGCAATGGCGCCTGGTGATCACATATGCCCAACCTGCGATCGCAGCTGTGTATCAAGGATTGGCCTCTTTAGTCAGACAAGAAGTTGCAAAGGGAAAAGATGGTGTATCGAGACGTAAAATGCCACAGATATTTGCTAGAACTGCATTGCCCAACAGGTCTGTTATCTCGTTTTGATTCTGTAGGGCTTTGTTTTCCTGTCAAATGTCAATATTCATAACATTTTAAAATAAAACCTGGTTATAGATTTTGTATAAATATAATGGTGATAACTTTCTTTAAGAACTATGAACCAAATACTAAGCATTGGCCAGAGTTCCTTATACATATATTTATATACCTATGGATAGGTCAGCTATGTGGGGAGAGGGGAACTGCTGTATGGGCGACATCGTTCCGACCACAGATAACACACAGGTATTCATCTCCGAAAGACACCATTGCATGATTATGTGTTTGTAAAAATATAATGGTGTTAACTTTAAGAACTATGAACCAAATACTAAACACAGGTCAGAGAAAGACAATATTCCATGATTAATTTGGTCATCTTTCGATCTTCTACATCTTTGTTATAAATCTGCTCCCCAATTTGGTTTCGCCATTCATTGTAACAGAACAAACATTTCAACTTTAACGGTACATATGTCACTTACTCTGGTGTTTGGTTTCCTTGCTAAATATTTAATGTTATTTTTTATTTAGAATTCATCTCCTTTTTTTTCTGTTGTAATGAGTACATAAATATTGATTTTACACCATAAAAAGACAACAAAACATAGTGATGAAGACTTCCGAGGGCGCTGTCGTCTTAAATAAGTGTTTTACACTATTTCAATATATCTACTTCAAAAGTTTTAGAATCACAACTGTTGTGACATTTGTGTTACTCTATTGGCAGCCGGCTCTGCGGGTAGCCGAAAATACAGACCTCACATTTTAAATACAGAAAAAAAAGAAACAAATTGAGCTTTTAGAAAATTGAATAATTAGCAGCTGTGTCGAAATGTTAATTCGTGTCAACAGCAGGACTTTTAGTTCATCCGTAAGTTCTCACGTGGGCCCCAACTAGTAAAGAGTCATGGGCCCAAGTGGAATGAATCCTTTTGCGCCTTTGTTGCTACTCCACAGGCTGTGGGCTCCTAATAATCGTGGGCACGGGCTCATTAAACTCTTTCGCACCATGGATGCTACGCCACTGGACGGAACTTCGTTCTAGATGTCTAGACAAAGATTAGATCTAGACTAGTCTAGACCAAGATCTAGAACTAGACTCTATAGACTATTCAAAACTCTAGATCTAAATCCCTATGTCTAGTACTCGATATATAGTGGGCTCGCCACTGTGATGATGGCTATTTGTCTTGTAGTTAATTAATGCCTGTCTGATTTCGACAGATTACTCTGCATATGTCTTTCGAAAACACGACCCCTTAGAAATAAAAAATATTTACAGATTTGTCACACATTAACATTTCATTAACGTAGCGATATGAATTATTTGTTAAAATTTAGAATAATAGAACATGACAAAACAATAAATATCTATTGTTTAACATCTCATTGACCTTTCCCCCCAATTTTTTTTTTACAAATTATACGATGTAGATTTAATAAAAATCATAGTTCTTTAACGACTCATGTGTTGCTAAGGAGCATTTTCGCTCATTCTAGCAGACTACGAACGCAGGCGAAATCGCTATTTTATGCGTCTTATTCGGTTCAAAATGGATAACATGTCAACGCTTGTTTTTAAAATATAATTTACACTCTTAAAGAAAAAGGGACAAGCTTTCCAGTGGCGACATTAGCTAAATAAAATACGTGTCTTTATCGTATAGAAATTCAAACTCTTTTCGGATGTTTAAAATTTATTTATATAAAAACAGTGTTAATCGATTAGCTATTGGTACCATTGTAAAGCTCGTTCATTTTTTTTTTAAATACATGTTTAACAAAAATATTCATTTGTCTGACACACGCCCCATTTTACGAGTAAACAATCAAGGTATAAAACGATTACGCGTAAAGGATTATTACTCTTATTTTTTTAACCTAAATGAAAAACGTTATACATATTATTAAAGGGCTTAAAATAACCTTTCTAACGGTATCATTTTTACTGTAATCGGATATTTATACTTTAAGATATTGTAGAGTGTACATTACCTCAAACTTATTAAATGTTAGGCAATTAAAAAAAAAAGCGCGATATTTGCTTTGGTTTTGGGTTGCTAATGTTAACAAATATAAAGTACAGTGCAAATGTTTATGTCAATTCTATTTGGATAGCGCTTGGTTTATTTACCGTGTAGATTTAATTTATATTTACTGGTCAGTTTAACCCTCAGAGACCCACATTATCTTACAGTGGTTCAAAAATTATTTCCCTTGTTACACATAAATATAATGTCAATAATTCGATATCCATATTAATTTTTAAGGTCACGTTACTTTCAGTTGCGTCGCTAGGGTAGGGGAAAGGGGTCCAAATTTGAAAAAAAAAACGGCCCCCCTAATGAGTGACCGAAATTTGTTTTACATTAAATATTACACCATTATCTCATGCCATGATGTCGAATGATAAAATGCAGGGGTCCCTAAAGTGGTCAAGCCAGCCGGGACCCTAAGTCCCTAGCAACGCCACTGGTTACCTTGACCTACTATTAAAATTTGTTCCACGGTTGATCCACTGGACTTTTATTGAACAAACATGAAAGTTTCTAAAACAATCTATTTGCTTTCTATAAAACAGATAAATTTTGCACTTTTCACCAATATTGTCTGACGCAGCGCTGGCCATTTGTATTTGGAAATTCAAAAAAACATCTTTTCTGACTTCTGGTTCAGACATATTCCAAACCTCCTACAGGTCGACGGGGGAATGCGAGCGGGCAGGGTTTGAACCATCGATAAGTCCGAACGACAGTCCAGTCCGCAAACCCCACGACAAGGCAGCCAGCCATAATGACCATCCAGTTTTGCAGGAGATTTAGATTTGAAAGTAATCTGTGCAACAATCGTGCTTGTTTTCTCAAAAACTTAATTGTTACTTTTAAATGCAAATTTTACGCACTGAATATGTAACAAAAATTTTAAGAAATTATAATCACAAAAATTCTGTCATCCTTTACTCCAATGAACGACAAAGGAGTAGAATAGGCTAAAACAGATATTGATCGTCACCCCAACACATCAAAATCTTCAAATAATTCTTAGATTTCTTCACATGTTGTTGGTGCTGTTCTACACTTCAGCACAAGAGAGCAGTCGGTTATCACATTATTGGAACGAATCAATCAATATATAGCACAATTTTAAAAAGTTTTCATAAATAATACCAAGTATTATAATTTTTCCTAAAAAGTACGTCCACTCCGTTATTCGAAATATTGGAGTAGATTCAGTTAGTGATGGGGGGGGGGGGGGGAAACGTTGCGTCCCTTGCCTAGTCCGCCAATGCTATTTATCATAATACTCTTTATGTTTGGTTGGGAGGGGCGATCGAGTACTGCCACCAGCCCGTTCCAAAATATATTTAACGATAATAAAATTTAAAGCAGTTGCGTAGCAAGGAATTAGGGGGGGGGGGTCTTGGCCTCTTTGGAGCCACTGCATTTTGACATTCCACATCATAACATGAGATAATGTACTCATTATTATTTATCAAATTTATTTATTAAGTCTAATATGAGGAATACATATGGAAAATGGGTCACTAATTTACATAACAACATGAATAGCAAAATAACCTGGCATTGGCTTAATATTTAATGTAACAACAATTCGGACACATTTGGGGGTTCTCCCTGTCACAGCCTGGTTATCGTTACAGGTCTGGACGGTCTTGAGCTGGTCTGCCCTTGTGTGTTGTAGCTACCTCTTCTGGTATTACTATAAAGTTCTTTGTCTTACTAACTAAATACCTTCTCACACGCACTATATTTGCTGCTGCGCAAGAACACTATCATGCTGAACTTTACGACCACAACATTCAGAATAATAAATAGACGCAGGGTCAGCAGACAAGATTTTATTACATGTAAAATAATTCATAAAAGATATTGGCAAGTCCAGCCATCAAGAAATATACACAAAACATAATACATTAGAATCCAATGGAATACTTTAGATATCACGCATGCTCCTTGCTCTCAGGAGTCAAAAAAATCAACCTTAATATCTTTACATTACTACACTGGAGATATCCATAATATTCCTCTCTCTACGAGAGCCCAAGATCAACTGAGGTGTCCACCTCGTGGTTAGTCCCCGACCAGGAAAAGTCTCGTGCTAACTGCAGTGACTACTACTACTAGTCACCAAATATTACAGGGGTTCTAAAACTGATATATGACACTCACTCAATAGGGGCCCTAGGGAATTTTCAGATTTGGACCCCCTCTACCCCCCCACCCTAGCGATGCCCCTGTTTTTAATGCTTAGAGCTGGGGTGATTGATTATAAGGAAGGTGACTTAACTAGCCTCTGACTAACAGGACCAACACCTTATCTGATCGTGTGGACCAAAATTAAACCCTACGACATTGATTCCGATTAGCGATGAACTGGTGAAAGCTTGGCGTCTCCAAAATTAATATTGATGCCGAGACAGCTCTCAGCCGAGTAAGGCTATTCAATTAGAAAAGCGGTATTGTGCTTTACTGTACACATTATCGAATCAAGACCATGTAAGTGAGACGAAAAACAGACGAATCGGAACGATCAACGGATCATCGTAAAACACAGTCTAATGTGACGATAAAGTTACAATATGTAAAACACATTTAATTTTTTTTTTGGCGTAACGCCTATGACCTGTAATGATCAATGTGCAGCTAGTTGATTTTTCATATACATGTCTTCTTCTTAAAATTTATTTAAAGTGTTAGAACAAATTTCTGAAGTTTAAGAACAAAAAAGTGAAGAGATTTTTTTCTCATTTATTTAGCAGCTTGTGACTCCTCAAAGTGGACCTGCACCACTGGTCAGTGTGTTGATATCGGACATCGGTGTGATGGAACTGACCAGTGCACAGACACAAGTGATGAAGCGAACTGCAGTCAGTAAAATTACTTTCAAAAATAGTTTATATCTTCTCTCTCTCTCTCTCTCTCTAAAAAAAAAATGATTACGTCCTACGCGCCATCTATCTAGTCATGCATGTTAAGTAATAACATAAATTCTGCCAAGTCACTGGTTTTTATGGCTGGCTCAGGTAACCCATTCCATGCTCTAATAGCACTAGGGAAGTAGCATTTGTGTGGGTATACCCTAGCATGTGGAACGAGGAATGTTCCTTTATCTTTGTGTCTTTCTGAGTAGTTTATTAGGTTTTGTATTTTCGTATAAAATAATTTTATTGGGGGGTAAGATTTCGATTTTTTTTTCAAAATTGTGTTCAAATGCTTGAAGGAGTAGACTGGACTAGCTTTCTGGTGCACATCGTGAATCATTAACCAGTACCCTTACTCAGCATAAAAAAATTATCTTTTGCGTTTGTGTTACTGGTTTACCATGAATAAGATAAGTGGAATTCATTTTTTTTGTTACTCTTAAAAACTGTCATTTTTCTGAGTGGAAAGACATGCTCCAATTTGATTCCCATTTGTGTAATCATCTAAATCTCTTTGTAAAATTTCTGTATCTTGTGTTGTTTTTATTGTTCTATATATTATGCAATCGTCTGCAAATAATCTGACTTTTGTTCTTGAACTAATGCAATTTGGTAAATCATTTATGTAAATTAAAAATTGTAGTGGACCTAAGACTGTTCCTTGAGGTACAGAGTTTACTGTTATTGGTGTTGATTTAGAGCCATTTATTATTACAGTTTGTTCTCTCCCTATCGGAAAATCTTTAATCCACTGATTCAATGGACCATCACATCAGCCAGCTAACACACACATACACACACGAGCACACTAAATTACAACGGGTGAAATGTAAGTTCATCGAGAGACTTTCCGTTCTGTCCTATGTGTGAATCTATATGCTTTTACATGTATATATTGTATTGTATTAATGTATTAAAAGTTTATTTCAGTATGCATATTTTTATTGTTTATTTTACAGACTGTGTTGCTAAACAGATCAACTTATTAATTGCAGTTGATGAAGGGGGAAGTGAATACATTCAACGTTTTATCAAAGATTTCCTCAAAGATGTTGCTGTTGATGGTAGAAACGTGGTGGTTCGGTTTGTGCTGTACAATGATTCAAAAGTGCTGGTTTTTAATAACACCGAAATGTCGAGTAAAGTGAAAACAATCCAAGCTGTAGACGAACTGAGGTGGGCTCGCTCTGACAATGCTGAGTTCAAATCTATCTTCGACTTCGTTGCCTCGTTTTCCACTCATGATTTCGGGGCTCATCGTCAAAGTTCTCGGAATATTTTGTTTCTTATTATCTTCAAACTAAACAGGTACAACTCCTTTAACTTCCAATTTCTAAGTAACACGATTAAAGGGAGAGGAATACGCATTGTAGCTTTAGGAGTCGCTCTAACAGATAACTCATTGCTGGACTCGATAGTAAGTGAACCAACTGAGAACAACAAGTTTGCTGTGGATAATTTTCAAGATTTGAACAGGATAATTCCTAAACTTACATCAGAATTATGTGAGTTAAAGCTAATTAAATTAAATGAGAGTTTAACAACCTATTAGGAAAACGATGTAGTTACTAGCAGTACTCAACGACTTCGTCCGTTTCTTTCTTTCTCTCCCGCTTGTTACCTCTCTGGCACTCCAATGTTTTTAGCGGCCCCTGAAAGGGGAAAAGACGCTATTAGTTTTGTGTAAAATGTCTGTCCGTCAGTCCGTCCCGTTTAGATCTTGTAAACTAGAAAAGATATTGAAAATCGGACTTCTCAATATTTTAGACCATTCAAAGTTCTGATGCAACGGCTATTTTTTTTTTCTGAAATCGAAAAATATAATTTTTAAAATTAGTTACGCAAGTATTTTTTCAAAGAGAAAAAGCTAATTAGTATGCATTATAAGTTAGACCTAATTTAAAACAAATATTAATGTTATAGACTTCATTTTCCTCAGTTTTTTATGCGACCAGTTAATCGCTACTGCTCCCGAGAATCAGCATTTTTAAAAAGTTAGATCAATTATAAGACATCAGTTAGGCCAGGGGAGGCGCGGTGGCTGAGCGGTAAAGCGCTTGGCTTCTGAACCGGGGGTCCCGGGTTCGAATCCTGGTGAAGACTAGGATTTTTAACTTTGTAATCTTTGGGCGCCTCTGAGTCCACTCATTAGTTGCGGAAAAGTAAAGGCGGTTGGTCGTTGTGCTGGCTACATGACACCCTTGTTAACCGTAAGCCACAAAAACAGAAGAACTTTTCATCAGCTGCCCTATAGAACACAAGGTCTGAAAGGGGAACTAGGTTCACATCTAGCTTTACATTCACTTTCACCTATCCTTTGATCTGCTGGACCATTGGGGCACTACACAAGATCTGTTAACCTTATTTCTCCATTCTTATCTCTCTTTGCTTTTTATATCTTCGCATCGTGATTTTTCAGACATAAACTTTTGACTTAATTTGGAAATTGCACCCCTCCGACCCATACTGGCTCTCATATTTTGGTCTCCCTCCGACCAACAAAAAAAGGTTGGTCATTCGGACTAATTCCCTTTACCATTTCTTCATTTGTCTTGGTATTTTGTTCTCTAAATGAAAAGCTCTATCAACTAGGTTTTACTTTTAGTTGACTTCATATGAATTTAGCGACAAGACAATAGATCTAGATTTATCTTTTCAATGCTATTAGAATTAGACGATGTTTTTTTTGACAGTGTTACAAAGTACTATTACTTTCTCTCTCTCGCTCTCTCTCTCTCTATCTCACTCTCTATCTCACTCTCTCTCTCTCACTCTCTCTCTCACTCTCTCTCTCATTCTCCCTCTTACACTCTCACTCTCTCTTACTCTCTCTCTCTCACTCTCTCTCTCTCCCTTACTCTCTCTCTCCCTCTCACTCTCTCTCTGTCACTCTCTTTCACTCTCTCTCACTCACTCTCTCTCTGTCTCTCTCTCTCTGTCAATCTCTCTTTCTCACTCTCTCTCTGTCTCCCACTCTCTATCTCTCCCTCTCACTCTCTCTGTCACTCTCTTTCACTCTCTCACTCTCTCTCTGTCTCTCTCTCTCTGTCAATCTCTCTCTCTCTGTCAATCTCTCTTTCTCACTCTCTCTCTCTCTCTGTCAATCTCTCTTTCTCACTCTCTCTCTGTCTCTCACTCACTCTCTCTCTCTCCTTCTCTCTCTCCCATTCTCTCTCTCCCCCACTCTCTCTCTCTCTCCCTCTCACTCTCACTCTCTCTCTCTCTCTTGAAAAAAAAAAGAAAAAGACCCTAGATCTCTAGATCTATCTTCTTAATGGTATGAGGCCACGTTTTGTTAGCGGCTACCGAAAGGGGAAAAGACGCTATTAGTTTTGTGTGAAATGTCTGTCCGTCCGTGCCGTTTAGATCTCGTAAACTAGAAAAGATATTGAAAATCCGACATCACAATATATAAGAGATTGAGCCTTTTCAAAACAATTAGATCAATTATAAGACATCAGTTAGACCAGGGGAGGCGCGGTGGCTGAGCGGTAAGGCGCTTGGCTTACGGGGGTCCCGGGTTCGAATCCTGGTGAAGACTGGGATTTTCAACTTTGGAATCTTTGGGCGCCTCTGAGTCCGCTCAGCTCTAATGGGTACCTGACTATAGTTCTGGAAAAGTAAAGGCGGTTGGTCGTTGTGCTGGCTACATGACACCCTCGTTAACCGTAGGCCACAAAAACAGATGAACTTTACATCATCTGCCCTATAGACCATAAGGTCTGAAAGGGAATTAGTTAGGCCAGGCTCACATCTAACTTTACATTCACTTTCATCTATCCTTTGATCTGCGGGACCGTTGAGGCACTACACAAGATCTGTTAACCTTCTTTCTCCATACTTATCTCTCATTTGTCTTTGATATAATTTCATTCGGATGTTCTTTCTGAAATATTGAAGCCTGCCTGGGTGGACCACTTCGGGTGCCGATTTTGAATTTGCTTTTCCACACAAACTATCTTTTGTAACCTTTTTTTGTTTTACTTAGGCCGTAAATCAGATTAAAAATAAATAAACTTTTGGAACAAGAAAAATGTTGCTTTCAAAATATGGAATTCGTGATATGAAAAAAATGCTTTATCTTATCTTATCTTATATAATAAAGACATTACTTCAAAGAAGAAGATGATTTGCATCCTATGCATATTAACCAATGACCTAAATTCTGCAAGTTGACTGCGGCCTTTTTGGGGGAAATACCAAAAATAAAATTCCAATGTTTGATTGAAAAATTGCGTTTTTTCGCAAATAGCGGCCCAAAGGTTACGATTCTGTCAAAAACCGTTCTTAGTGAGCATCTAGGAGGTAAAAGGAACCTGGGTACAAAATTTTATGCGGATACGTACGACAGTTTAAGAGATTTTGTGATCAATGAATGATTCAGTCAGTGGTATTTTGTGCTTATATGATAAATTAATAATGATAATCTTTATATTTAGACTTTAAAAATTTGACAAAAATATAATTATTGTCGGTTTATTAACTTAGTCAATTTGCAAGTAACATGATAATTTCACTTAAATATACAAATGACTATTATTCAGCTATACTGCATGGTCTTTTCAGGTCCGAAAGAAACGTTGGCTGAGACTGTTTCCCCAACATCCCTGACGTCAACTACTATGTCAGACGAGAACACAGGTAACAAATATTTAGTCGAACAAGGTCGATTTTGTGAAAAAATGTTTAGATCAGTGTTTTTCTTAACTCAGCACATTGTTGAGAGATTAATTCACGCGGAACACTAGCGTTCTATGTTTTTTTTAAATTTTGCTCTATTTATTAGTTAAAACAGCGGTTCTCCACCTTTTTGTCTTAGCGACCCCTTGGTACAATTCGCAACTATGCGAGGACCTCCAACAGTATAATTATTTAAGTTCGTAAGCAAAAATTAACAGTGCTTTTGTAAATGCTAAAACACCGTAATTGTAACGTATGTATTTTGGTATGTATTGCAAAAGGTTTATGTTTAATCACGAAACAAAAAAAAATAATATTTTGCCTTAATATAGTTAATAAATGCGAAGCTTGATTTTTTTTCTGTTTCACTTGATTAGGAATTCTTGGGACTGTCTTTTCAAGTGTATCACACTTCAATAATAACTTCTGATTTAGACTTGATAATTAACTCTTGAAAACTATGTTTCTGGAAACTATAGTATCGTATAATTTGGCCACACAGACAAATTGGATTATGAGTGCGTTTTGTGTAACTGACATTGAAAAGAATCATTTACCAATGCATCGTTATTAATGAGTTTCATAAGCTCTTTCTGTGATGTCTCCGGAACATCTTCAACTTTGTTGCGTTCGTCTCATGAGATTTGCAAAAGAGAAACTAAACTTACCACTAAAAACATTTTGGCATGCTAGCGGCAAAAATTGGAAGTTTGTTGTCAAAATGGCGTAATGTAGTGTTATGCATTAATTTACATTAATTTAAACTGTCAAAAAATATTTATACTGCAACAATATAAAAAGGAAGTAATTCTGAATCAGTTATCTCTGCAGAACAATATAAATGGCAAAAATGACCGATGAAAAAGACACATCGTCGTTCGACCCACAGGTTGAGAACCTCTGCCTTAAAAGAACTGTTTCATTTTAAAACACACTATTAAAAACTTTGCATTTTAAATAAAAAATGTTTTAAACAGTTATCATCTTAAGTTTAGTAACGTAATTAATTTACAATTAAAATTTTATATTTAATCGTAAATTTAACACATATTATTTAGTATAAAGCCTTTATCAGCTCAATCTTCTGTCTGTCTGGTAAAAAGTTTAAACATGACCTTTCTACAATTTCCCATTATCAGATCAAGTTAACATTTTGCCAATTATTCATTAAACCTGACAAGTTCGTAATTCAAGCAAAAATTATTTATTTCATTACTTAATTGTTGCAGATTATATATTTTATTTGATCTCGTTAAGGGGGAATAAATGCTATTTTTTTAGGAGAGATGTGTATTCATGTATGGATTACATCCCTTTTTTACAGTTTGACACTATTTTACTCCCATTTCTCATTCTCAAGTTAAAATTTGGCATAATTATTTATAGACGATGACAATAAACAACCCTAACTAATGAGTTAACCATTTAGTACAAATTAATACATTCTGTTTTATATTTAGCGGAAATGGAACTAAACCCTGTACTTTCCCTTACATAAGCTTTGTTTTTAAAAAGATTTTTTTTTTCTATAGCTTGTTTTATTCTATGTTCTTTCAGGTTCCAAAGAAAAGTTAATTGAAAATTTTTCACCAACAGCAGTGACATCAATCACAATACCTGACACAACTAAAAGTAGTAATTTTTCAAAAACAGACTTGACATTAACTACAGTAAAGGACAATATTACAAGAAGTAAGTAATTTGTAAGATATACGATTTTGTTAACTATGTAGATGTTAGCAAATAATAATATTATCTCTACTTTTTCTAGTTAGTTCTTAATGGCTATGTACTCTTATTTGAGTTGTGATTGTCTTATGAGTAAGGAATTAATCTCTTAAAAGTCTTGTTAAACAATTTGCCATTCTCGGATCAAGTTAAAACTTTAAACAATTATTTATGGAACTTAACAAGACGTGATGCAATTTTAAAAATTAATCCAATTGTTGATGATTAATAATATTTTTTAAAAATTTCAAAATAAGGAGAATAAATGCTATTTACTGAGAGGTCTAGATGTATATATATGTTGGGTTTAGTCTTTCTTTGCTCTCTCTTTCTTTCAACCCCTTCCAATTCTCAAATCAAGTTGAATTTAGCATAATTATTTAAAGTCGATAATAATACACAAATCAATCCAAAATTTTACCAATTAGTTAATTATTTAGAACTAATTAATTATTTTTTTAATATCAGAAAGGTAGTTAAATCCTATATTTTTCAAATAAATGGCAGTAATTAGCGATTAATTCCCGCTAATGTCGTTTGTCTGTCCGTCTGGTAGAGGTGTGTTCATATTATTTCTCCCACACCCACTCTCGGGTAAGCATACATTTTGCACAATAACTTATTTTACCTTACAACACAAGAATCAATAAAAAAAAAATATTCAGTTAGTTAATTAACTATTGGTAATTAATTATTTTGTTTGGTTAATCGAACAAGGAAAAGAAATTTTACTTGCCTGAAGTAGTAGCATAAGCTTAATTAGTTCCTTTTGTAGATCGTCACCTGAGATTTAATGAACACAGACATAATAGAGACAATAGATAACTATACAATATTACATGTTCATCACGCTCTTTGCAGACAAAGTGGTAACCGTGTTGGCTTTAGAAGCCTGAGGTGGTCTCTTTTCTTTTTTTGTAAATACATTTTAAAAAAACGATAATCCATATACACCGCCCCTTCCCTTTCCAACTGGTCCAGACAATTAATAGGATCATAGCGTATTGAGAAAGCTAAGAGCATGAAAATTGCGCTAAAGAAAAACATTTATAAAAGTATTTCTAAACCGTTAGTCTAGATGTAATACACAATGAATTACATGACTGATCCAAACTAATTGATACACTTAATATAAGCTTTGTTTTGTTTTTTAAAGTTTTTTTTTTTTTGTATTTTACATGTTTATTATGTCTATTTTTTCTTAGAGAGGTCGTTGTGGTCGAGTGGTAAAGTGCTTGGATGCTGAACCGAGTGTTGAATTTTAGGATTTTAATCAGGATTCCTAGGACACCCTTTAGTTCACCCGACGTTGGGAAGTAATGAGTTTGGTCAGTGTGCTAGCCACATAACATCCTCATTAACCGCCAGCCGTAAAAAAAACTGAGTTTTACAACATCTGCCCTAAAGGTTTGAAAGGGGTATCTGTACCTCTTAACCTTTTCTTTTTATCTATCAAGATAATACTAATGTAAACGATACGAAACGCTTTGTGAAGGTTAACTTTTTTTTGTGTGAAAATGTCAACATCTGAAGAGTCTCTGACACTTGAAAGTTGAGTTTCGTTAATGACTTCAGTTCTTCACGTCACTAGCGTGTAGACCTATTTACAAATAAGAGACTTACTGATTTAGTGCGTTTTTTAAGTTTTCTTTAACATCCTTCTTTCACCAAGCATTGGAGGAATTGGTTAAAAGTAATGTTCGAATTTTAGACTATGCGGTCCTTGGATCATTTGTTTCTGCGGCCAACTGTTATCGAGGGTGTCATGTGGTCAGCACAACGACTAACCGCCTTTACTTTTCCCAACTAATGTCAGGAACCTATTAATGATGGGGGGAGCCCCCCCCCCCCCCCAAAGACACTAAAAGTAAACAAGGGACTCTTTTGCCCAGAAGCCAGGCGCTTTGCCACTGAGACACCGCGCTTACATTGGAAGAATTAAAAGATAGTTTAATTGGTGTCATGTCTGGACGTCTCCAATACATTAATTGTGGGAAGCGTGGTCGAGAGTCTAAGTGCGCTTGAACTTGGCTTGTCTCCGCTACCTAGAAGGGGGCTCGAGGTTCGACACCCGACTCGGGCAGAGTTGCGTTTACTGAGCGCCTAAAGGCAGCACGGAAAACCTCCTAGATACCCCCTCCCCTCCCCCCCCCCCCCCCCACCGGTCCACAAATGAGATTGGACCGAAGCGCTCTGAGCATGCTATAAGCATGAAAGTAGCGCTATATAAAAGCTATAATAATAATAAATTGATAACATTAGTAATATTTGTATTATGCCTGTTTGACGTTTGGACACCACACTGTTGACTGTCTCTTGTTTTAGTCTAGAAAGAAACTATTTCATTGACAGGGGCCCTTCCAATTCTTTTTTTGTCTTTACATCATTTTCTCTTTTTTTTTTAACCTTTGAACTTTTCCCTGTGCGAAGGTTTTCCCGAGCCCTATGAACCTTAAGATGCGGCCATTTTGAGATTATATTATTTGGGGAAAAGTCTAAAGAGGATGGTCACTGTGCTTGCGGAATGACACCCTGCTCGTTAACCGTTGGACAAAGAAGTAGATGACCTTAACATCATCTGCCCTATAGATCGCAAGGTCTCAAATGGGTACTGGGGCCCCACGATATCGTGTCTTTTATTAGCTGAAAAAAGTTATTTAATAATTCATTTTTTATCAATTATATATTGTAACGTCAAATAAAAGAATTAGATAAATTGGTCTTGCTAAATCAATATATTTTAACAATTAAAAAAAAATACACTGGACGCATAACAATCAGATTGATGAATATGAAGCTCTATATCGGTTGGTCCGTTTAAAACATTCACCTAGTTATCACAGTACATTACTGTAAGATTCAAAATTTAAAAAAAAAAAATAAAAAAAAAAAACAAAGCTTATATTAAGTGTATCAATTATTTTGGATCAGTCATGTAATTAAATCTGTAATGAGCCAAATCTATAAAGGGGAGTAATTAAGATTATACCACCACTTCCGTCAAGAACTAATTCTTTCCCTTGTTTGAGATACCAAACAAAGTAATTTATTACCAATAATTAATTTACTAATTGTTTTTTTTTTATTGATTCTTGTGTTGTCAGTTGAAAGAAATAATTGTGCAAATTTTCATCTTGATCCGAGATTTGGTGTCTGAGATTTACGTGTACAAACTTTCGGCCAGACAGACAGACAGACAGAGTGAGTTAACTTTGTAAAAACTATAAAGTTTCGGATCGATGTTTTATCTATTAACATCGTAAATTAGAAAATAAAAAATCCAATCATAATTATTTTCAGTCTCTCTTCTTTATGTCTTTGTATTTCTCTCTTTCACTTTCTCTCTCTCTCTGTCTCTCTTATTTCTCTATCAACTCTCTGTTTTTCTCTCTTGTCTCCCTCTAATTTTTACAAAGCTTATATCAACTCATTATGTTTGTATGATTCAGTTATTGTGCACGTTATTTCTCCAACCCCCAATTTAAGATCTAGTTGAAATTTTGAATAATTATTACTTGAACTTGAAGAAGCAAGAATCAATAATAAAAAAAATAAGATTACAAAGAGAGTTTGTGTTATCACACAAAACAAGAGGCGGCCCACATCGAATTCAACAGTGGACCAGGAATTTCTCAAGCCATAGTCTTGTTTTCAGCGTTAAAAGCAATACAATTTAAAAATAATTGGGCATTATAATAATAATAATTATTATTATTAAAAAATGTAACTTCTCTCTTTTAAAGTTTAAATCTTTAAAAATAATTTTTTAACAAACATGAGTACTTTTCAATCGCAAGTTTGTTTCATATATATATATATATATTCATTAAATTAAGTTCCTCTTTCAGACCTAGTGAACTATGAGGCAGATGATGTAAAGTTCATCAGTTTCTATGGCCCACGGTTAACGAAAGTGTCAAGTGGCTACATGGGCATAGCCAATGGGGGTGGGGTTCTTGGGGTTTATCCCCCCCAAAAAATGACCCCCCACCGCAGGGGAAGGTGGAATTTTGTGTCTAATTTTTTGTTTATTGCCCCAGCACAGTCAATTTAGGTGTTTGAGTTTAATATCCCCTTCCATGGGGTTTTGCGATTAAACCTCCTTCATATATAAAACAAACACAAAATAATGCAAACAAAATCACCAAATTCAAAGTGCAGTGATTTAAAACCTCCCTCCGAAATTTTTTTACGATAAAACCCCACTCTTCAATATATGACTAAAGTACCAGATTTTATGAGCGTTGCCTAGAGAGGTTTTGTGTTTAAGCCCCGCCCCTCCAGAGGACTTTAAATTAAAACCCCCTCCAGCGGTGTTTGAAACTAAAAATCAACTCTTCAATATAAAAAAAAAAGCAAATTACACACTCAAAATTCTGTGAGCGTAAACAATTGGGGTTTGGGTTTAAATCCTCCTCCTCTAGAAGGTTTTGAGTTTAAAATCCTTCTACAGAGCGTTTTGAGGTTAAGAAACCCCCTCTTCAATATAAATCTACATCAAATTAACGTCATAAATTCTATGAGCGTAACTAAACGGGTTTTGAATTTGTTTTAAAAAAAAATCTCTGGTCAGAGATTTTTTACTTTAAAACCCCCCAACAGATGGTTTTGACAATAAAACTTCCCTTTAATCTAAAGTAAACTGCAGTCACCAAATTCCAAAAGCGTAGACAAGAGAGGTTATGTCAAAACATGCGCGCTATACAGCTAAAGTAAAGTTTGTATAAATAATTAAAAAAACAACAACCTTTAAATCAGTATTTCACTCCATGAATTAGTTAGTAAATGGAAAATATATTTTATAATGATCCATTGACAATTTTTCCATTGTTCCCTTAGATGCAATTTTTTTCCCTATGCGCGAATCTAATAATTAAGCTTGAGTTATTAATGAAGAAGTCTATGACCTTTATAAAAATAATACCTCCCTGAAGTTTTTTATTGAAAAGTGGTGTATTTTTTTTGAAAAATCTGATAGGATAGATAATTTTAAAATTAAATGGTTAACTTTCGCAAAACAAAAAGTAGCCCTTGCATCAGAACTTTGAATGATCTAAAATATCATGATGTTCAATTTTCATTTTCTCATCTAGTTTCTGAGATCATTACGGGACGGACGGACGGACAGACAAACCACACAAAACTAATAACTTTCGGGGGCCGCTAAAAATAGCTAATCAACTATTGTAATTAATATTTTTTAATCGAACTCTGGAAATAAATTGTACTTAACAAATGTGGCGGTATGGGTTAAATAAGTTTCCTTTATACTTTGTGCAGGAAATTAGGTCGACGCTTATTGTTTGAAACTAAAAATCGATAGCAAATAAACCTTCTATTTTCATTCGTACTCCGCTGGCACTGTTGTTAGTGTTTTGGCTCGAGGAGACTGTAGCCATCAAGTTCAAATTCTAGTCGTATCGTACAACTTTTTTGGCTGTTATAAAATACATTTAAAAAAGCGATCACATTAGCATTTACCTGATAACTCATTCTTTCACCCGACCCCATTTCCCAACTGGTCCAGACAAGTATTAGCGTCATAGCGTATTGAGAATGCAAAAGCATAAAATTGGGCTAAACAAAAAAAATTGGTAAATATATTTCTAATTGCACGGATTTGTTAATTCTAGTCTAGATCTATTATAAATTAAATCACATGACTGATCCAAACTAATTGAGACAAAGACACTCTGCATACGTTTTGTGACTTGTAAAAAGTTTTTTATTTGTTATATTTTTAAAAAAAATATTTACTTTTTCTTACTTATTTTTTAGGTTGTGACTCTTTAGAGTGGACTTGCACCTCTGGTCAGTGTATTGATATTGGACATCGGTGTGATGGAACTGACCAGTGCACAGACAAAAGTGATGAAAGGAAATGCTGTCAGTTTTTTTTTTCATTTTCCTAGCAATTTAAAACGTTCATTGGTTACATATTAAATTCATTCATTAAAATCCTGCCAGAGAAGTGAGTTTACAATATACAAACAATTACTAGTTGGACTGACATTATCTGTAATTAATATTGTTTGTCTCTGGGTGTATCACAATCTTAATTTTTACATCATGAAACTATATATATATATATATATATATATATATATTAGGGTCGTTCTGTCTCCGGCGTCTGCCGAATATTTGGCCTTTTTTTAGTATCCGGCTCCGGTTGAATATCACTGCCGAATAGTAAAAAGTAGACCTATTTAATATGCATAAAGCGTAACTTGTTCCATTATTGTCTTTTATAGAAAGTATCATTGTTTATATTTAAAGCATAATAATGTGCTTAAAAATAGCACCTATGTGAATATGCACCAAACATCTTTTATTATAAAGACAAGGCGTGTTAAGTTTCACACAAACTGTCTTTGTAGCCTTGTTATATTTGTAATGTTATCACAGCGCATGGAGCCTACATCATGTTTGTTAACAGCGCTCTATAAATTAAACTATTATTATTATTATTATTATTAAGAGCTTTCGTATATACTCTGCAATCGTAAACTGTTGGACGTGTGTAACCTGCTATTTTATCGAGCACTAAAAACTGACCTCAACTCCGCAAGAGTGAATACATTTACCAATATGACTGCACTCTTCATTCTTGCTCTATGAAACTTTAGCATTTATCTTATCGAAAGAAAGTCAGAAAGGATTTCTCCTGCAAGGCAAAAAAAATATGATTTATCTTAGCGGTTCTCAACCTGCACCCCCTGCGGGCGCCCATGGCTACACCCCTACACGGGTACACGGGTAACCGGACAATGAGTTTGTTTATTTAGAGAAAAATCTCAATCACTTGGCTGGACTAGTGGCCACAGCTCTTCACGTGTGCCGAGTTACTTGGATATAAATCTCCATTAGTAAGCTGTAACAGTTACAGAAACCACGATAAAATCAGTAATAATTAAATTTCTTTGACACGGGCCAGGGCGACATCGTCTACTGTGTTCTGTGTGGCATAGACTTCGAGGTAGTGTTCTGTCCAACTTTCTAGCTGCTTGGTTTGATCTGTAATTTTTTCTCCTGATTTGGATAGAAGGGGGGGGGGGGGCAGGCTTAAACACTGTTGGACCCATGGCCGCTTTAATGCCATCAAATAGAGCTTAGCTATTTCCTGAGTGGAGACTGTCTTGGATTCTGTTGCAGGTATCCCTCCAAAAGTTGTTAGCATATTTTCTAGCCATTTGTTTCGCCTCTTTATTAGCACTTTTGAAGGCCTCCAAAGATCTTGGACTTGGCTTTGTCTTGTGAGCGAGGTGTGCAGATCGCTTTTTCTCGATGCAAGGTTCCATATGTGCTAGATTCGCCTCAAACCAGTCTACATTTTTGTGTTTTTGAGGCCCAAAGGCGGTGATTGCCGAACTGTAGATTACATCTCTTAATTTCTCCCATCTGATAGAGATGTCTTCTTCATCACTTAACGAGGGGATTGAACTGTTCAGGAACTCGCCAAAGAGTGCACACTTCTCTGGGTCACCTACATGGTTGACGTTAATTCGCCTAGTTCTGGGTTGAGTGGAAGTATAAGCCTTCTTGAGAAGTAGTTTGATTTTGCTTAGCACTAGTGAATGGTCTGAGTTGAAGTCCGCAATATGGTATGAACGGGTGTGGATGACACTTTTCAGATCCATCCTTCGGGTGATGCAGAGGTCAAGCTGGTGCCACCTTTTTGAGCGTGGGTGCTGCCAAGAGACTTTATGGCGTTCCTTGCCAGAGAAGAATGTATTTGTTACACACAGTTCATGAGAGCTACAGAACTCGAGTAGCCTTTGGCCATTGTCATTGATTTTGTCAACACCATGAGGTCCCAAGCATTGTGGCCATGCATCATTTCCATCACCAACACGGGCATTAAAATCTCCATTTATATAGATGTGCTCGGATTTTGGAATACTTTTAATTACGTCCTCTAGAGTTTGAAAGAATCTTTGTCCTCTTCCGGTGCAGCAAGGGTTGGTGAGTAAGCACAGATTATATTAACTTTGCCTTGCGGTGATGCAAATTTCATGTGTGCTACTCTTTCATTGCCAATGGGAAACATCGCGATGCAGGGGACGAGACTGTTTCTTATTGCGAAGCCGACGCCATGTATTCTAGGGCTTTGTTTTGGTTTTCCTTGCCAGTAGAATGTATAGTTGCTTTCTGTAAGAGATCCGCTGTCTGCCAGTCTGGTTTCTTGCAGGCAGGCCACATCAATGTTTAGTCTGCTGAGTTCTCTGTCGATGATAGCTGTTTGACGCATGTCGGTGACGAGTTGAGGGTCAGTATTGAAGCCAGGACACATTGTCCGTATATTTCCAGCTTGCTAAACGCATTAATGTAGAGGGTTTTCTTTTGATTGTATTTGCAGGTGCGGGTGAGCAGCTTGCTTTTTGATTTTGTCTTAGCACCAAGCACCCAGTGGTGCGGCAAGCTGTGGCGGGATAGCACTTTACTGTCCGAGGGCTGCTCGGCTTAAGGCAGGCAGTAGCTATCCAGTGAGGCTAAAAAGCCCCTCCTACCGTCAAGAGTGGTCCCTGGCGTTCCAGCTTACGACAAACAGCTAGGAACTTATCACCGGTAACTACCACTCTCCGTGTTTTTCCAAAGACATTACTGTCAGAGATGGAGTGACCTCTCCATTGCTGAGGGAAAGCCTGGGCGCTAAATTTGCGAGTGCTGGGCTGCCCACACGTCAGCACACGCCTCTCTTCCATACTGACCGGGTCCAAAGGGATGGCGAGCCATCACAATTTGGGGACAGGTGGCTGCAGGAGTTTGCCAGAGAGCAATAGTCTTACTACTGTCCCCCCGCCTACGGGGCTCCAGGACCGGATTTTCTGTTAGGGTTTACTCCCTTAGCCTTAGACCTTACAGGGACACACACACAAGGCAGTGCGGCTATTGACCTATAGCTAGGGGTTTGGTTTGTGGGCAACAGGGCGTGTCCGCACGCCGACGGGCCATGCCTGCCTCACATCTTGGGGCCAAACCTCCTCCGAGACCCTTGCAGTTTAGCCTGAGGCTTCGCAGCCTCAGTTACCATCTGCCACCACGAGGAGGTACTGCATAGGACTTGCTGTGGAGAGGCTATGTACTGGCAAGAGAGACTTACAAAACAAGACATGATATCTTCTCTACGACTACTGCAGGAGAAATTCAGAGAGAGAGACAGACCCCTTTACATCGTTTTTGTTGATCTGACTAAAGCTTTTGACATGGTCAGCAGAAGTGACCTTTTCAAACTCCTGAGGAAAATAGGTTGCCCTCCCAAACTACTGCAGTTCATTGAGTGTTTTCACGAGGAAACTAAATGCATTGTCAAATTCAATGGAGCCCTATCAGCACCTTTTGAGGTTTGCAGTGGTGTCAAGCAGGGATGTGTGCTCGCACCTACTCTGTTTGGCATATTCTTCTCCTGTCTACTGCATTATGCGTATAACGACATAAACGAAGGTGTGTTTCTCCATACAAGAACCTCTGGAAAACTATTTAATATATCAAGGCTGCGGGCAAAAACCAAGGTTAGGAAGCTACTCGTCAGGGAACTCCTGTACGCTGATGATGCAGCTACTGTGGCTGATTCTGATATTCAGCTACAGTGCCTGGTTGACAAACTATCTGCTGCTTGCCAGAAGTTCGGCTTAAACATCAGTCAAAGCAAGACTAAGATACTTGTCCAAAACACAAACACTGCACCTCAAGTAAGCATTAATGGCCAACCACTAGAAATTGTTGATCATTTTTGTTACCTTAGCTCCATCATATCCAACAACACTCTACTGGATAAAGAAATAAACAACAGGATAGCCAAGGCAATGGCCACCATGTCACGGCTGCAGAAAAGAGTCTGGGACAACATATTGCTGACTAGCAGTACTAAAACCCTAGTCTACCGGACCTGTGTGTTGAGCACCTTGCTGTACGGAAGTGAAACATGGTCAACCTACTATTGGCAGGAAAAAAAGCTGAATGTTTTCCACCTCCGATGCCTAAGGCGGATCTTTAAAATAAGGTGGCAAGATAAGATAACCAATGAGGAAGTGCTACAAAGAGCAGTTTGCCAGGACATCCGCTCCGTTATTAGCAGCAGACGCCTTGGCTGGCTTGGCCACGTTCGTAGAATGCCAGTAGGTCGACTTCCACAGGACATCCTGTATGGCGATCTAATAGAAGGCAGGAGAGCCGCTGGTCGCCCACTTTTACGTTATGCGTTATCGCAGCTGTGTATCAAGGATTGGCCTCTTTAGTCACACAAGAAGTTGCAAAGTGAAAAGATCGTCTCTCGAGACGTAAAATGCCACAGACATATATATATATATATATATTTATATATATATATATATATATATATATGCATTTTACGTCTCGAGAGACAGACATATATATATATATATTTATATATATATATATATATATATATGCATTTTACGTCTCGAAAGACGATATATATATATAATGGGCGTAGCCATGGGGGAGGGGGTTGAAATGAAATGAAATCCCAATTCAGTAATTCATTTTTTACTTTGATTTTGTTTATTTCGGGTCACATTTTAATACTATACCATCACTTGCCCCAGCGCAGCCAAGGGGTTTTGAGTTCAAAACCCCCTACCAGGGGGTTTTGAAATTAAAACCCCTACCTGGGAGTTTTGAGTTCAAAACCCCTATCAGGGCGTTTTGAGCTTAAAACTCCCTACCAGGAGGTTCTGAGTTCAAAATCCCCTACCAGGGGGTTTGACTTCAAAACCCCTATCAGGGGGTTTCGAGTTTCCCCCCTCCCCCCTACCAAGGTTTTTTGCAGTAAAAAAAAACAAAAAAAAGCAAACGACAATCCCCAAATTCCAAGAGCACAGTTAAGGAATATTTTGCTTTTATAACCACCTATTCAATATAAAAAAAAAGCAAATTACACACTAAAAATTCTATGAGCATAGCCAAAGGGTTTTGAGTTTAACCCCCTCCCCCCCCCCCCCCCACTTAATTAGGGTTTGAAGCTAAAAAATTTAAAAAAAAAGAAAATTACGCACTCAAAATGTTATACATACATATATTAGACATAAATGGATAGCAGCACCAGGGACCAAATGTAGAGAAAGTAGTGAATTAAAATGCTACGAAAATAAGGGAATGCGCCGACCGAGGCTCGAACCTGTGACTCTGGTTTCGACACCACCGCCTAGCGATAACGCACCAATCGAACTTAACCTCTAGACCATCGGAATGTCCAAAAAAAGTCATTTCACCCGTATGCAAATTACCACCCCAGTAGAAGCTTCAGTGGGCATGAGCTATTAAGGTCCCTGGTGCTGCTATCCATTTATGTCTAATATATGTATGTATCAAATTTGTTTCAGCACCTAGCTTCAACTCCATATTTACGTTCAAAATGTTATGAGCGTAGGTAAATGTGTTTCGACTCAATTTTGAGTTTAAACCCCAATTCAGCGGTGTTTAATGTTAAAAATACTTCTTCAATATGAAACAAAAAAGTAAATTATGCACTTAAAATGTTATGAGCGTAGCTAAATGGGTTTTGACTCAGTTTTGAGTTTAAACCTCTTTCAGTGGGGTTTGAAGGTAAAAAATACTTCTTTAATTTTAAAAACAAAGCAAATTATGCACTCAAAATTCCATGAGTGTAGTCAAAGGGTTTTGAGTTTAAATTCCCCTCTAGTGTAGTTTGAAGCTAAAAATATAACTCTTCAATATAAAAAAAAAAATTACGCACTCAAAAGTCTATGAGAGTTGCCAAAAAGGGTTTTGAGTTTAAACCCCCGTTCAGCGGGGTTTGATGCTGAAAAAAATACCTCTTTAATATAAAAAAAGCAAATTACACACTAAAATTATTTGAGCGTAGCCAAGCCAGTTGGGGGTTTTGAGTTTAAACCCCTCTCCTACAGATGGCTTTTCTTAAAAGTTTAAAACCCCTAGAGATGGTTTTAAGTTTAAAATCCCCCTACAAGAAGTTTTGAGGAGGGAAAACCTCCATCTTCAATATTATTCTATACAGTTACCAAATTCTATAACCGTAGCTAAATGGGGTTTTGAATTAAAAAAAAAACAACTCCAGAGATTTTTTAGTTTAAAACCCCCAATAGATGATTTTGACGATAAAACTTCCCTTTTCGATATAAAATCTAAAGCAAACTACAGTCACTTAATTCCAAGAGCGTATTCAAGAGAGGGTAACATTTCTACCAGTGACGGGGCTCCATTAATAAAGTGCATTAAATAAGTCATCTGCCTAAACTGAAAAACACTAAATGTGGCTCAACAAAGATGACTAAGACATATTTTAGGAGTCAGTTATAGAGATCGTGTCTAAATCAAGGAAATCCTATGCCGAATTGTGAGTCAACACCTTAGTAAGGTTGTGACAGAGCGTCGCATGAGGTTTGGGAACATGTTTTCCACAACTAGGGTTGCGATGACATCCTAGTACAACTTGGCGCCAGTAAGGCAGTAAGAATGCATTTTAGGTTTTTGAAATAAAAATTTTTATAATTTTTATACTGAAGATATCTCAGAATATTCATTTTGTTGGCTTTCAATACCAGAAATAGTGCTTGGCGACGGGGCTTCGCCCCGCGCTGGTTGAGCTCCGAGCGCTCCCTAAAACCCTTGCTGGCAATGGCGGGGAGTCTACAATTTTTCCACTAACTCCAGGAAGAAACATCTTAGGGCATGATAAGCGTCTTACGAAAGAATGAAGGGTCAGTGTCGCTCCAGGTCTCCTAAAGCTGAACCAAGTCGTACTCAAGTCTACCGAATCAGAGCCGCACACGTCTTACATCGACTGTATCGACTGTAACGGCTCAAGTCCACTGTAGTTCGCTGTATAGACTTTAACGATAGTAGTCCACTCCAGTTAACTCTACCCTAGTTAACTTGCATCGAGTCGTACACATCTCTCCTCTAATGTCTCGCACAGTAGACAACATTACCGACGACTCACTCACGACTGACTTTCACATTAACTCTCTGGCTTATATAGAGTCCCAAATCGCTTGTCCAAAGTTGCACAAACACTGCTAGTATCCTCTGGAATAACACGTTAGGAAACGTCACATCCTGTCTTTGTTTTTACATGTAGATTCCAGAGAACACCTGCTGCAGTGTCATCAAGCCGGGGTCACACGTAATGACCTCTATCTATCACTGTTCATTAGTAACTGCCCCCTTCTTAGATCTATTTATCCCCTGGAACAACACGTGAGGACACGTCACATCCTGTCCTTGTTTATACGTGTAGATTCCAGAGAACACTGGCTGCAGTGTCATCTCGCTGGGGTCACACGTTGACCTCTACTTGTCACTGTTCATTTGTAACAATATATATATATATATATATATATGTAATATACATATTACAGATTGTGATGATAAGCCGATCAACTTGTTGTTTGCAATAGATGATGGGGAAACTGAAGTCATCAACAATGTTATAAAAGACTTTGTAAAAGATTTTCTCAAAGACCTCGCTGTTGATGGTAAAAACGTGATAGTTTGGTTTCTGAAGTATAAAGACACAGTCATACTGGCTTTTAATCGCACAGAAGTGAACAAGGTTAAGACTTTGCAAGCTGTTGACGAACTGAAATGGGAGCACTCGCCCTACGCTGAGTTTAGAAACATCGTCAGCTACGTCAGCTCTATTTCAACTACCCTCTATTTCGGGGCTCATCGTCAAGGAGCTCGGAATATTGTGCTTCTGATAACCCTCTACTTAACGAAACACAATTACAAAAATTTTGCAGCGGTGGCCAATATCATTGAAGAAAAAGGATTGCACATTATAGCTGTCGGAGTTGAATTACGAGATAACCTTTACTTAAAATATGTGGCAAGTGAGCCTGTAGAGAACAACACGTTTGCTGTGGATAGTTCTGACGATTTGAATAAGATCATCCCTAGTCTTACATCAGCACTATGTCAAGGAAACTACTCTAATGGTAAACTATTATTTCAATAAGATAGTACCTAGTCTTACATCAGTTCTGTGTGGGAGCATAGTCTCCAATGTTAAACTCTTTTTCGTTTTTAAGTTTATAATAAAAACAACGTATAAAGTGCAATGTATGTTAAAGGACGAGCTGGCAGAGTGGTAAAGCGCTTGGGTTTGAATCTCAGTTAAGACCCGGATTTTGAATTTTAGGATTTTTAGGACGCTTTGAGTCCAACCAACTTTTATGGGTTCCTGACATTAGTTAGGGAAAGTAAAGGCAGTTGGTCGTTGTGCTGACCACATTACATTATAAAAATTATCTAAAATAGATGAGCTTTACATCATTTGTCATACAGATCGCATGGTTCGTGTACTATACTTTATAAAATGTTTGTTACTCTGTTTTCTTAGACTTTTGTTTGACATTATAAAAAAATAAGTCCAGAATCTATTTTAAATTGCCATTACAATTTCACCTTTCTATGTTATTATTATTATTATTATTTTTATTGTTATTATTATTATTTTAAATTTTATGTCCTTTTAATGTCTTGAAGAGTTTACAGATAATTTTACGCCAACACTCCTGGCATCAACTACAATATATGATGAAACTACTAGAAGTAAGTAGCTAGTAGAATAAAGTCTATTTTTTTTTTGTTATTTTTTTTTAAATATTTCTTGGAGCCTAATTTTTTTTAGAAACAGGAGAATATTTTGAAATTTGACATCATGACATTAGTAGATAATGAACTTAATAAATATATAAGTCTTATGTCACTAATGTGTGGAATACATGCAACATGGTCACTAATTTATGTAACAACATGAATAGCAAGATAACATGGATCATAATAATTATTATAAAATATTTATTATTTATTATTATTATTATTATTTGTTAGTATAATAATATGTAATGTAAAAAAAATCAAGTATTGGCCCGGGGGGGATTTTCAAATTGGAACCCTCTGCAAACCCTTGCTACGCCACTGGATATGATCATAGCGTGCTGACAAAGTTGAAAATTGCGCTAAAAAAAACAATTGGTAAAAATATTTTTAATCGCCCAGTTTATTATTGTTAGTCTAGATCAAAATACGACCCGCGGATCAGATGCGGCCGGCGACGTGATTCCATCCGGCCTCGCTAAAATGTCGGCACAAAGAGTAGAAAATTCCGCCCCCTTCTTTAAAACAAAATGTTGACAAATGTTGACAAATGTATCTTTCCTAGGTTAGGGCCTGTGAAAGATTGGCACCACGACCTTTAACCTTTGTACGTTTATGAAATGGGAGAGTCGAAGAAACTACAAGTGGAATGTAGAATCTACCAGAAAAAGTGAACGGGTCTTTATTATATATTTTTTTGAACATGATAATAGGCCAACATATTTGAAGAAAGATTTGTATAGAAAGTGTGGATGTTTTTTTGTTTTTATTTTTGAAATATATAAATGGCGTAATAAAACAAATATTGTAGGACGCGTGGTCGAGAGGCTAAGGAAACTTGGTTTGGCTTGGCTACCTATGAAGGGGGCTCGAAGTTCGACACCCGACTGTGCAGAGTTGTGTTTACTGAGCGCCTAAAGGCAACACGGAAAACCTTCTCCCAAATACACCCTCCCCTCACTGGTACACAAATGAGATTGCACCGAAGCGCTCTTAGCATGCTACAAGCATGAAAGTAGCGTTAAGTAAAAGCTATACTTAAATATTACGGCATTTTTGGTTTAAGCCGAGAGTAAAAAATATTTTTTAAACAACGCCTAGAAACTGATGGATCGATGGGAATATTTACCAATACGAAAAAACAGAAAATAAGTCGTTGGGTGGCTAGCTCTAATTTTGCTTACAAATGAAGCTATTTAAGATATCTTTAAGGTATGCCATTAATGAATGTAAGTACAGTAAGTAATAAGTACTCGATCCACAGGTTTCTATTAAAATTGTTTTAGGTCAATTTCTTTTCCTTTTTATTTCTTTTCTCTCATTTGGCCAAAGATACGAGTGTCGGAAATTAAAGTGGCCCTCGGGTTGAATTACGTTGGCCAACACGGGTCTAGATCTATTAGAAATTTAATCACATGGCTGAGACAAACTGATTGATACAGTTACAATCAATATAAGCATTTTTTTTTTTTTGGTTTAAAGTATTTTAAAATATATTTTTCATGTTTTTCATTGTAGTTTCAACGTTAGCTTCCACTTTAGTTTCCACTGCCAGTGGCTCCGCAGATAACACAGCACTTATAGTCAGCCTGGTGGTCATAACCATTCTTTTTCTAGCAATCGTGGCGTACAAATTTAAAGGTAATTTTATTACAAATCTTATAGGAGCTCGATCTGTCGGGTACAAATTATTAACTCGTTCATTTCTCCCACAACCCATTCTCAGATCACGTTGAGATTTTTTGGCAATTATTCATTGGAATAGACAAAACGTGAATCAATTAAAACATTAACAAATAATGCCAGCTAGTTAATTTTGTTCGATATAAAAGGAAAACAAATCCTAAAATATTGAGATATATGAGTGTAAATATGATTTTTTTCCAACTAGATTCGCTTTTTTTAAAGTATTTTTTCATGTGGTTTTGTTACTGTGTTGTGTTAATTGGAGTAATATTTGGCGTAGAATGTTTTTATATCTTATAATCTAGATGGAAACTCTTCCCTGGGGTTTGATGGTGGGGTATATGCGTCTTAATGTCTACCTAAATTTTGTGAATTGACAGTCTACTGATCTTATCTTATATAATACAGACGTTACTTCAAAAAAGAAGATGATTACGTCCTACGCGTCATGCATTTAGTCATGCATATGACTTAAATTCTGCCAAGTCACTGGTTTTTCTGGCTAGCTCAGGCAACCCATTCCATGCTCTAATAGCACTAGGGAAGAAGGAGTATTTGTACAAATTTACATAGGGGACAAGGAATGTGCCTTTATTTTTGTGTCTTTCAGAGTATTTTATTAGATTTTGTTTTTGTATTTGAAGATTATGGTTCAGTGTTTTAAACAGGAATAAAAATTAAGAAAAACGACTTTCAGATTTGATCATCAACAATTGCAGAAGCAAAACCACAATGATTCTCTGCAGAGGCGTAGTGAGGGGGGGAGCAAGGAGGCACGATGACATATGCAGCCTATATTTCTATGTTATTTACATGAAAATGGGGGTGGGGGGCACCTAAAAAGTACCTCGCCACGGGGAATACGTTTTGCTCACTACGCCTCTGGATTCTTGTGTTTCCTTGTCAACTGGATTCTTGTGTTCCCTTGTCAACTGGATTCTTGTGTTCCCTTGTCAACTGGATTCTTGTGTTCCCTTGTAAACTGGATTCTTGTGTTCCCTTGTCAACTGGATTCTTGTGTTCCCTTGTCAACTGGATTCTTGTGTTCCCTTGTCAACTGGATTCTTGTGTTCCCTTGTAAACTGGATTCTTGTGTTCCCTTTGTCAACAGGATTCTAGTGTTCCCTTGTCAACTGGATTCTTGTGTTCCCTTTTCAACTGGATTCTTGTGTTTCCTTGTCAACTGGATTCTTGTGTTCCCTTGTCAACTGGATTCTTGCGTTCCCTTGTTAACTGGATTCTTGTGTTCCCTTGTCAACTGGATTCCTGTTTTCCCTTGTAAACTGGATTCTTGTGTTTCATTGTAAACTCAATTATTGAAGAGAGCATCAACTTTCATTTGAAACTCAGATGTAATATTTCATTGACTCTGTGACCTAAGTTAATTTAATCATGTAACTTAGTAACATTTTTTATGTGTAATGCTCTAATGCTAAACACATTTCTCGTTGGATAATACTAAGGATAATAGTGATAATAAAGATATTGGTATTAAATAACCGGGTAGTTCAGAATGCGTTTAAAAGCTTTATCTCCTTTTCTTTACTCTAGAGAAACTTCGGTGTTTTTCAAGAAACACACGGTAAGTTAAGTGATCTATGTGACAACTTGATGTATGTATGTGACAATTTTTTATAACAAAATATAAATGTCAGACTGCTTACAAGAGCGTATAAATATATAATTAATAGAATCATAGATTTAATATAAGTAACTTTTTTTTTCAGAATTTCTACAATTTCCAGTAAAAGTAAAGGTAATTTTAATTTAAATATTTCTTTTTAATTTTATAGACTATTTAGATTTTACAAAAAAGTTGTTTTTTTCAACTCATTTGTTTATTTTTCTATTGTAGACCAGGACTATCTAGATGTTGACCATTATGACTACTTGCAACACTATGACCTAAAAACAGAAGATCTTAACAAGACACAGGATAAAAACACAGGTGGGAAACAGCTTTAACATTTATTCGTATCGTATGTTTTAATAATAAGACTTTTACCTATCGATATGTTTATTAGTTTAATTTACGAGCCTGATAGTTCTATAACAGATACAATCTGAATCTTGTTGTTCAAACTGTAAAAAATGATAAAAAAAGATTGAGCATGTTTCCTTCAGAACTATATTGAAAAGAACAATGTTTTACATTCAAATAAACTTGGTAATTGTTACAATTTAATTGGATGAATAATACGTCTTAGTATATAGGGAATATATACAATACCATAGACTGTCCAAAGTAAATATTACCTCTTGTCCAAAGTAATCATTGCCTCAAGTCAAAAGTAACCATTACTTCAATTCAAAAGCATCTTATGTCCAAAGTACTTACTAACTCATGTCCAAAGTAACTATTAACTCATGTCCAAAGTAACCATTACCTTATTTCAAAGGTAACTATCACCTTATTTCCAAAGCAACCATTACATTATGTCCAAAGTAACTATTACCACATTTCCAAGTAAACATTCCCTCATGATAAAGTAACTATTACCGTTTTCGTCCAAAGTTTGTCAGAGATCCTTGGTTAGGTTAGTAAATAACAGAATATGAGTACACTGCTGTATGGCAGTGAATCATGGACCACCTACGCAAAGCAAGAGAGAAAACTGAACTCATTCCATTTGAGATGTCTCCGTAGGATCTTGAATGTTACATGGAAAGAAAAAGTGTGCAATACTGAGATCCTTGCGCGATCAGGTATTCCCAGCATCTTTACAGCCCTCAGACTACGCCGTTTACGCTGGCTTGGACATGTTCGCCGGATGGAGGACAAACGCATCCCGAAAGTCATCCTCTATGGTCAACTCGCGACTGGCACAAGAAAAACTGGTCGCCCCCACCTCAATTACATAAATGTAATAAAACGTGACCTCAAATCAGTGAACATCAATACTGACAATTGGGAAGACATAGCCCTAGACCGCAACAGGTGGAGAGAGACAGTGACCAAGAAAGCTATGGACAGTGAAAGTACATGGGCCTCAGCCCAGGAAGAAAAACGCACAATTCGAAAAACGGCCAGCTCCTCTACCACCGAAGCAAAAGCCACATTAACCTGCGCTATCTGTGGACGGGAGTGTCTCTCCAAAATAGGGCTCCACAGCCACATGAGGAAGTGTGCTCTGAGATGAACCATAGTCGACTGAAGGAGGCCAATGAATCTCTTTACGAACACACAACTTTCATCGTCAAGTTAAATCATGCAAATATTAAGCACACACAAGATTTCAAGGAAACTTTGGTTTATAAAAGTTTGTGACAAATCTTACTCAATTTCTCTGTCTGTCTAGTACAATTGTACGTACACGTTATTTCTCCAACTTCCCATTATCAAATAAAGTTAAACCTTTGCACAATTAGTCTTTGTACCTAAGCAAGAATTAGTCAAACAATTAACAAGTTAGTTATTTTTTAAGTGGTGATGATATCCAAAAAGATACATAAATCTTACAGTACTTAGATATCTGTCTTTAACTGTTCTTCCCTCAGAAATGTAATTTTTAAAAAGAGTATGTCATAATATTTTGATTGTTGGTATTACTGTAGTCAATTTTATAGTTGGCATTACAAGATGTTAGTTTTGTCTGACGTTTTAAATACAGTAGATGTTATTTTGATATTGCCATACATCTAAATTCTGCTCATTTCCTTATCCTTTTACGTCAATATACAGACTATCATGATCGTCTTGATTATGACAAGTATCAACATTATAGTGATGTCGACAAACAAGAGACCTACATGCGATTTGGTGAGTTCTGTTCATTTTAACTTTCCCTAACATAATATACAATTTTTAACAGAGAAAGGTGGATTACTCTGGTGCCTATGAGTCCACCCAGCTCCTAGGTACCTTACATTAGTCGGGGAAAAAGTAAAGGCGGTTGGTCGTTGTGTTGGCCACATGACACACTAGCTAGCCATGGGCCACAGAAGCAGATGACTTTTACATCATCTGTACCATAGATCGCATGGTCTGATGGGGAACGTTCCTTTTTTTCCTTACAGGGAAAGGTACATAACTGAGACAAAAAATAAACGGATATCAAATTAATTTTGATTTGTTTACTTTTTTCTTTTTTATTAGATATTGTGTCGAAGAATAATTCTTTAGTATAAAACGTAGCAAGCTATAAAAAAGGAAATACTATTTAGATAAAAACAATGTAAAAGAAATACTTAAAAATCTTTAAAAGTAAACAGATAACACCATAGCAGTTTTATTTCCACATAATTCTGCAAATTTTAAAGAAAAAAAAAACGCAAAATGAAAAATTACCATATAGGAGTATGTTTTATAAAAATAAAAATAGCCGCCGTTGCCTTAGCAACAACATTTTTTAAAATTTAAAAAAAAAATGATCGATAGGTTACTCATACCTAAAAAGTAAAAAAAAAGATTATCGAATAGCAATTATATTTCCCTATAATCGAGTAGAAGATCCTAGCAATAGAACTAAGATGTTACAGAAAGATCTTCGGTTTCACTTACAAAGACCGAATGGCAAATAAAGAGATTAGAAACAAGATTAATTCAGAGATTGGACTCCAAGATGACCCGCTAATCACTATCATAACTGACAAACTTAAACTCTATGGCCACATCGCAAGGTCCTCAGAACTCGCAAAGATCTTCCTTCGGGGAACAGTACCAGGGCAAAGAAGAAGAGACAGAGGACGCGGTGTGAAGACATCAAAGAATGGACAAGTACGTCATTGGATGAAACTCTACTCAAGGCAAAAGACAGAAAAGAATGGAGAAATACGGTCGACAGATCTTGTGTGGTGCCCCAACGATTCAACAGACTAAGGGATAGGTGAAGGTGGTGACGGTGATATTTCTGTATATTTTCAAAGGGAAATCGAATTAGGCAAGGAGATACATTTTATACAAGAGTAAGTTTACAAAACAAAGTGTGATACAAATATCAACAAATGTAGCAATAACCTGGTTTGCACTTTAGAGTCTAACAGAAACAAAAAAACAAACTTTATAAAAGATGTAACGGTCGTTGTCTTGTGTCTTTTTGCGACATTGTTTACCCCAATCAATACTGATAGCTATATTGAAAGAATTTAATCTTTCTATTTTTAAGCATGCTGTTTCTTGAATTATAACCAAACTTGTAGACCTTTATTTTTTTTATAGGCAATGATAAAGAAGTGCATCCAGAAGACCATTATGATAATTTGGACAATAAAATAGAAATGGTATCAGAATATATCACACCAAAAGAGATTGTCTACAACAGCACTGCAGTTAGTGGTCAGTATTAACTTTTTGTTTTTTAAATTCCGGATTTTTATTCACGGAAAAGAAAACTAACGTTATGACTTGCCTGGGAAAATGTTTGACCAAGTAGTGTATGCTTTCCAGACGTTTGAAATGTATACAACTTTTAATTGAAAAAGTCTTCTAATATTGATAATTGAGCCCTCCCAAATCTAATTTATGTTTAAATTTTTCGACGCCCAATCTCGGATCAAGCTGAACAATTATTTCTTTTACCTGACAACACAATAATCAATAATTTTCTTTTAAAGTTAGCCAATTAGTTAATAAACTATTGCAAATAAATTACTTTGTTTGTTATCTCAAACAAGGGAAAGCAATAGTACTTGACTGAAGTGGCGGTATAATCACTCCCCTTTTCAAGGAAAAGAAATAGTACTTGAATGATATAGTGGCATAAGCTGAATTAGTCCTCTCTCTGAGGCTTAATACACATTTAATCACATGACTGATCCGAACTAATTGATACAATTAAAATAAGTTTTTGTATTTTACAAAGTATAGTTTTGTATCTTGCTTGTTTGTTTTCCTAAAACAATAAGAAAACAAGGTTATAAAGACAGTTTGTGTGGAGACACAAACTCAAAATCGGCCCCCGAAGTGGTCCACCCAGGCAAGTAAATATGCAGGTTTCAATATTTTCAGAAACAACATTAGAATGAAATTCTACCAAAAAAAACAACAAATGACAGAGAAGAATGTAGAAAGAAGGTTGACGGATCTTGTGTGGTGCTCCAGCGGTCCACAGACCACAGGATAGGTGAAAGTGAATGTGAAGTTCGACTTATAATGAATTTTTAATAGCTCTATTTGTTTTGTAAAGGGACAATCTCTTATTCCTCAAGAAAAAAACATTTCCGTAAAAAAAAATATCATCAGTTCAGTGTTATATCATCTATAGTTATTCGCAAGTGCTGCAGTTCACGCGGTAATATGAAAAACTACTTATAAATCGTTATGTTAAATTATGTCCAACTTATATTCATACTTAATAGATTTTTTCTCTTAAAAAAAGGTAAACATTTTTGTGTGTAAATGTAGTAGTTAGTTGAACAGAACTACTTAACTTTGCACCATAAATGTAAAAAAAATTGACAAAAAATCTAAAACCGTTTGCATAAATGTGTTAAAATATGGTAAACGCCTTTCTCCCTACAAAGGAGCCTCCCGTGTAGGTTACTGTTGTCTCCCGTGTTGTTTTAGCCGCTTTACAGCAGCACCAGAGTTTCCTCTCTGGGGCGCATTCCTGGGCCTTGGATAAAGGGGTCATGGGTAGCCCATGCGTCATGATCCCTCTCTCGACCTTGCTGATGTGATCCAAAGGAACGCATCGCATTACATTTGGCACCAACTCAGTTGCAGAAGCTACCGGAGGGAATTTCATAGCTGATACTCCCAACGCCTAAGGGGGCTCCATTTGCCCGAAGCTCCCGGTTTTGTGGCGCCAGGTATCCGCCTTCACCCCTTCACCTGTTAGAAAGAGCAGTTTCGCCGGGCTTAATATCTAAACCACACCAGCAGGCCAGGTGCTGGACTTAATTGTCAGAGGTTTCAAAGGTTGTCATGGCCAGGGGTGTCAATGGGGTTAAGCTCCCATTGCCTATAAAATACTCCTAATGGCATGCGTAGGTTACAATTAATATTGAATAGTTGTAAAAGTGATGTATTTTTATGAAAAATCAGCTTGCATAGATAAGTTTTACAATTAGATGGTTCACTTTCGGAAAAGAAAAAAGTCGTTGCATAAGAACTTTGAATGATCTAAAATATGATGTCCGATTTTCAGTTTGTCTTCTAGTTTCCGAGATCTAAATGGGACGAACGGACGGACTGACAGACAGGCCACACAAAACTAATAGCGTCTTTTTACCTTTCGGGGGCGCTAAAAAAAAAAAAACCTTTAAAAAAAAGCTTATATTGAAGCGTACTTGGATCATCTAATTTCGGATCAGTTATGTCATTAAATTTTTTAACAGACCCAAATTCATGGCTAAAGCCTTCACATTCTTCTCAAGCCAACACGGTAACCACTCTGCTAGTGGAGAGCTTATAAACATGGAAGATTCAATAGATATCGTTACATCGTTACATCCTATTTTTTCCATTTTGTGTTCACTTAGACGACGAATTATAGAGGGGACTAACTGAGCTTACACCATCACTTCAGTCAAGTACATATTTTTGGTATTTTTTCCCTTGTTTGAGATACAAACAAACAATCAATTGCCATTAATTAATTAGCTAATTGGTTATTTTTTAAAATTAATTCATAAGTTGTCAGGTAAAAGAAATAATTGTGCACAATTTCAGCTTGAGTGTTGGAGAAATTACGTGTACAAACTTTTGACCAGACAGACAGAGCTGCTATAAGCTTTGTAAAAATGAATGAAATTGGTTAGTACAGTGTTATTGATGCGACTGCTCTATCAACATTGCTACTCAGCCACGTCACGTATGAGAGATTACAGCTTTAAGTAAATGACTCGGTCCTTTTATAACCAACCAGCTTTCTAACATTTCTTACACAAACGTGCAGCCTGCCCTGGTGGGTCCGTTTATTGGTAAACAATCCAAGTCATATGGAACTTTTTTTTTTGGGTATTTACCAACTCATTAAATATGGGGTAAAGTAACTTCAATTTTTTAAGTCACTCTGCTTGTCTGGTCGAAATCTTTTACACGCTATAACTCCCTTTTGCCATACTCGGGCCAAGTTTCCGAAACTTCGCACTATTATTCATTGTTGACGACAAAATTAGGAATCATCGAAAAATGAAGTTATTATTTAATTAATTAGTCGTAATTAATGTATTTTTTACTATGGAAAATGTAATAAATCGGCGACGGGCGACCCGTGACATAATGTTGACATATTGTTGACATAATGTTGACATAATGGATGCAATTTCACTCAATATATTATAAGCGAGTTTTTAGAAAATTCCCTTTAATATTAATTTGTTGACACTAGTGGCTAGTGAGTAATAAGAGTATTCATTGGGGTAATCCAACAACATAGACTCTTGACTCTCTCGCGTCGTTGAGGTCATCCAATAACATAGACTCTTGATTCTCTCGCGTCGTTGAGGTCATCCAATAACATAGACTCTTGATTCTCTCGCGTCGTTGAGGTCATCCAACAACATAGACTCTTGACTCTCTCGGAGCAACGATGTAGTAAGTAATGCAGAACCGAACCCAAACCTCTCTGGTTAACAGAAGTGGTTGTCATCAATTTCTGTTGTTGAATTTTAACGAGCAGTGACTTTTAATATAAATATTTTTTTATCTATTTACAAAACCTTCTTGGTGGGTGGAACTTGGACACGATCTCAAAAGCGGCTCTTACGAAATTTGACAGTTACTGTTTGGAATTACTAGCTCTTTGGCCACACAGGAAAAAATTTAGTTCGACTGTTCAAAGTATGAAAACAAATTAATCTCAATTCGACTAGAGAACAAGGAAAAATTTACATTAAACAGACTATATGTATTCGTGTATTTCCGCGTATAGGCATTATATTATTCATAAATTAAATGATAATGAACATTTGGTGCATCGTCTTCTATTTCTAGATCTAAAGGCCTATCATCAGAATATCTTATCTTATAAATTACAGACGTTACTTAAAAAAAGAAGATAATCAAGTCCTGCGCATTTCATGTGTCGATCTAGTCATGAATATTATAAATATATAAAATGTACTAGATGTATACACTTGCTTAGCCAAGGATTCTTACCTTGCGAAAGGTTGAAAAGGGGGGGGGGGGGGGGGGAATGTAATATTCTTTCGTTTTTAAGAGAACAATAGTTGATTTTTTAGTTTGTATAAAGTAGGTACTGTGTCTTTTTTCAAAATTATAATTCAATGTCGTTCTTTTTATTAAAAAACAAATAAAATAATGGGATGTTATTTCAATGTTTATTTCTAGATTATGATAAGCTAGAGCAATCTAGAGGTGAAGAGCACATTTATGGCAGACCTAGATCTACGGGGGACTTTACACAAAGGCCAGAACTACCTTCATTCAATAAAGATGTTCAAGGCAAGCCTAGACGGATTACTTTATAAAACACGGGTTCAAAGCTATATACCACATGACATAAGGTCAAGATCAAGTAAAACTTTACAAAGAGCAGTCCAAAATTAAGTGGACAGGAAATAATCACATGTATTTGGATGTATACATACGCTTCTATTTCAAAGTGGTTTAAAACATTTGACAAATAAATTGGATTATGAACATTGTTTCAAATCTCTTACAATCTGTCAACGCCCTGGTGTTTATTCTGTTCACAATGTTAACTGTAACATAACATGGTGTTCGAAAGTCTGGGAATTTAATTTCTTGAAATGCGTTGTGGATGTAATGTTAGAATCATCGATATATAAGGGACCAGCGAACTTGGACGGTGTTCATAAGCATTCCCTAAAAGAAAAAAACGTGTAACTCAATTGTGGTACATGGACTATCTTATAATAGCCTACCTCAGGGGTGGGCAAATTATGGTGCGCGGACCACATGCGGCCCGGCGGAGTATTTTATGCGGCCCGCCGACACCTACAGAAATCAGGTGTGCCCACAGTATATACAGATTAAAAAGCAAAAATATTAAAATAATTATCTATATAAATTATTGAAACTGTCTCATTATAAAAAGTTTCAAGTAAACGAAGATTATGCTTATTGGTTATTGGTTATACTTCAATACACTCAATTCAAGACAATCTCTTATCAGTATTTATTTTATGCTATGAAGAACTGTGTTGAATGTTGGGTATACTTAAAACAAGTGTAACAACTGATGGAGCTCGACCTTTGATAGTGTAAAATAGTTTGTTTTTTGTTTTTATATAAAAAAATATATTCCTACCATAAACTCTAAACAGGAAAGTTTGCACAAAGCTGCATAAAATTTCGTTATATTATTGATATAGAGACATTGTAATGAATCTTATAAGGGCCACGGGTTTTAACCATAGGTAGTTATTTAGGAACAATATAATCCAATGTATCCGCTATCTTAGCATGGGCAAGGCAATGAGAAGAATATAAAATCTCAAGAAAGAGATTGTTATGTTACTTAAAAAACATTGACTGTGACTTTGTTACCAATATTTACAATAAAGAGTGGAAGACAGATTTCATGTGTTTCATAATTGCTATTGCAATGGGCTTTTTTAGCATATGAAATATAATTACATGTTAAATCTTTTCAAACAAGGCTTTCCATTTCTACAAACAAGCAAAAGAAAATAGGTTCTGTCATTTTCCTTTGCTAAAAGGTGAAACTATTTCTAAGGAAATGATTAAAAGTATAACATATTTAGATTTCTTAATTGTGCAATTTATAAAAGCAAATTTTAAAAGGTCAAGAACCAGATTTCAATACCATAAGCTCACCATTTAGCGCAGAAGCTGATTCAGCTCCAGAGGACATATCTACAAGCAAAGAGAAGTTCCAGTCAGTACTACCACGGTGTCTTATGAATGCCAGAAGCTGTATTTTCACACTTAAAATAAAATTGCTGCTGTTCACACTATTTGTGTACACGTGCATCTGTTCTTCCTCGTTCTCAGTTTATATTTTTATATTTTGGAGAGTTCAGAGCAGTAATCGTATATTTGAATAGGTTTGGTTCTATTGGAGGGTTTTTGGGCCAAAGTCTTGTTCGGGTCTTTTGATTTAGAATGCACCATTGAAGGACATGGTCATCATTCTCTGGTGATGGGCAAGTTTCTCTCGTCCCGACATTTAACTTCCGGAACATATACTGTCTCATTCAGCGAACAAGGCTTTTCATTTGTGGAAACTTAGCAAGCATTACTACTGGTCGATTTTGACTAACTGTAATTTGACAGCAGTCACAAGGGTAACAACTAGTAAGCTAGTTCCACAGTTCCGAACATTATGCACGAGTGTAAAAAGTAAAATACTGCACATGAAGTACAACTGTATATTTGTGGGGATATTTTAATGTAAAATGACAACAGCAATTTGAAAAAAAAAATCGTAAAATTGGTTTCAAAAATTTCTAACTCCTGTTGTAATTCCTTAACGTGGAGTGTGGAAAAAAAAAGAAACGTGAATATAATATAGTGTAAATATGAATTAAAAGACATTCTACACAGTTAGCTTAGAGTGTCTCTATAAATTGTATATAAATATGCGGCCCGCCATTCCCAATTTTTAAAAAATGCGGCCCTCGATACAAAAATGTTGTCCACCCCTGGCCTACCTGATGGCAATAATAATACCAATACGTAATCCTATCTCAGTGGCGTAGCTAGGGTATTTGATGCCCTGTGCGGAAGTTCCTCGAGATGCCCCTCTTCCCCCCACCCCAAATAAAACCGTTATAAAACCGAAAAGTTTTTGATTTCGAAATAATGTGTAGTCATTATTTAAGCATTGCTATTTTGCAAAAAAATCAATTTTATACAAAGATTCACAAGTGAATCTCATGTGCTTTGTTGCCGGCAAACTATCAATAATTTTATCGAAATCAGTTTTTTTTCCACTAGGTCTTGTTCAAATGATGAAATTCGTTTTTGTCTATGTCTCTAGGATAACCATGGAGATTGATTTTCAATTGAGGATTCAATAAAGACGAGAATTTTTTTTTAATTATCAGCCATATCACGACGTTGTTCTTATGGGTTATTTCATGAACAATACAGTCTAGGGAAGATATTTCCATCAGAAACTCTTTCTTGTGTGTTGATAGAAAATCTTATCTTCATCTTTTTTTTCGCCAGGCAACTTTTTCTTGTGGCCAACACGTCTTGGAGACTCTGCATGACTTTCTCTCAGTTTGGCATTTGCATGATGGACCAAACATTTGAAAGTTTTTCCACTTTCCTTTTACTGATTCTTTTTATCTTACAGAATAAAGGTAAAGTAATAAGTCATTAACAAAAAGATATACCATTATAAACTTGTTCATAACCAGTGGATTGAAAAATGAAGTAACAACATGTAAGGCTTCAAACGCAAAAGTGTAAAATTACGTATACCTTCAGAGATTTAAACAAATCTGTTAAAATTTGATTCAAGCTTTCTGCAGCTCACATTTAACTTAATTTTAAAAAAAATAGAAGACATAACAAATTACCAAAACAAATACCTAGGTTTACTTTTATTTATGTAATTACAATTTGTAGTTTTACTCAGAAAGTTTGTCCTCAGTTTGATGCTACAAAACACTTGATCCCCCATTCGGCCCGCATCACCCGCACATTGATAGCTTCGCCACTGCCCTATCTAGCACATTTTTCTACTACTTTTAGACCACCCAGTTTATGTGTTTCTATGTTTATATGTGTATGTTTGTATGTGTACATATAATTACAATTGAAATAGCATATAAAGATTTTATTTCCATGAACTGTATGAGATCTCCTTCTTCACGTTCGTTATGATTTGTCAAATACATTTATTTTTAGTTCCAAATGTTGCTAGACAATACAAAGATTTTGTTACAAGACAGAGTGGGTAGATTTAAGTTTTGAAAAGTATGTACTTCACAAGAATTTGTGTGTCTATATTTTAAACGTTTATATAGAGTTCGTCTATCGTGGTTCGATGATGACCACTTTTGTCATCCAGGATGCTGAGTATATGGTATATTCGTTATGTATGGTTTATGAAGTATATGTGTATATGGTTATGGTAAATGTATTATATGTATTAGGTATATGCATTATTTATATGGAATATGTTTATCGACAAATGACTGTGTATATGTGTTAGTGCAATATATGTATATGGTACATGCATTATGTGTATGTATATGGTATATACGTTATATGTTTATGATATATGCATTATGTGTCTTTGATAGATTTATTATGTTGTATACATTATATCTCTATGGTATATATATATATAATAATATATATATATATATATATATATATATATATTATTTGTATATTGCATTAATAGTGTCTAAAATTTATATATATATATATATATATATATATATATATATATATAATGTAGGTATACTATATGTATTACATGGGTAATGTGTATATATTATATGTATTATAGCAAAGACGAGTACTTAAACTGAGTTAAGTTTGGTCTAAATTTCATTTTGTTACTATCCGTCCAGCAGGGCTTAAAGCTAAAAACTACCTCTATATTATAAAAAAAGCAAATTAGACACTCAAAATTCTATGAGCGTAGCCAAAGGATCTTGAATTTAAAAACATCCAGATAGTTTAGAGTTTAAAATCCCCCTACATAGAGTTTTAAGGTTGAAAACCCATCTCTGTAATATTATTCCAACTACAGTCACTAAATTCTATGAGCGTAGCTAAGGGGGTTTTGAGTTTGTTTAAAAAAAACTAGAGATTTTCTTTTAGTTTAACCTCCCACCCCCCCCCACCCCCACCCCAAACAGATTGTTTTAACTATAAAACTTCCCTTTTCGATATAAAATCTAAAGCAAACTACAATCATCAAATTCCAAGAGCTTAGAAAAAAGACGTTAAACAGTTCTACCAGTGGCTGGGCTCAACGAAATACAGTGAATAGAATGGAAGTCATCTGCCGAAATTGAAAAAAGACTAAATGTGGCTCAACAAAGATGGCTAAGACGGATTTTAGGAGTCAGTTATAGAAATCCTGTCTTAGTCAAGGAAATCCTGGGAGTCAACAAATTTTGAGGTTGTGACAGAGCATCGCATGAGGTTTGCGAGACATGTTCTCAGACAAAATTGATACCAAGAGTTGCGATGAAATGGAGGCCATTACTAGGAAAGCGCAAACAGAAACATCCTAGTATAACTTTGTGCCACACTTTCAAGTACACCAGGTGGGAAAAAGCTTCATATATTGCCAGTGACAGATCTTTGTGGAGACAGCTTGACTCCCAATGCGCCGAACGGAGCGGGAGAATCAAAGTCTAAGTTGTAAGTAAGAATTGCAGATTAGTTTTTTGAACTAAAAGTTTTTAATAGCAGGATAATGCACTGTAAATACCTCAGATTATGCATTTTTTGTGTTTTAACTACCGGAAATGGTGCCTGGCGTGGGAACTCCGCCCAAGCCCCTCAAGTGAAGCTCCCCCAGGCCCCTTTGCTAGCAAGGGCGAGGTTTCTCCAGGAAAAACCTATTTTAGAGTGCAAAAAACGTCTTCCGAAGGAATGAAGGATCAGAATGTAGTAAAGATTAATTATGTACACACACACAAACACACACACACACACACATATATGCGCCAACCCCCCCCCCCCCAGAAAAATTACCCTGGCTACGCCCGTGATTTAACCGGTAGCTTGGATTGTTGTAGTCATGTAATGTAGTGTGTGCGTGTCTTTCCAAGTTAACAATGATGATACATTAGTGGCAATTGAAGTTTTAAATCTAGAAACAAAAAAAAAACGTGCTTGTACGGCTGCATAATTAAAACATATATGGTTCTGACAGAATCCTAGAGATGAAGATAATTTTATATTATATTTGGAAAAAATTAAGCTTATTTTCCGGGAGCTAACTGACATTAATACTTTAAAATGTTTTTCATCATTACTTCCCTTTCTCATCTGTCCATTTTGACACAGATTTTAGTTTAGGAATATGTGAAATAGGCCTTTCAATTATTTGTCAAGTTCAAACCCCTTTATATATATTTTTAAAATAGTTTGTGGGTTGTTGTGTTTTTGTGGTTCATTAATAATAATCAATCGCCCGGATCTTCTGTTTGTTGATAAAAAGAAAAAACCGCTACCATTATCGACATCGCCAAACCACTGTCTCATAATAAAAAAAAAAATGAGCTAAAAAAGCAAATAAAGTGTGGGAACCTAGGCTGGGAGATTAAGCGTCTCTGGAAATTGTCCAAAATAACAAAATACTCCATTGTTATATCAACCGAGGGAATAATAACAACTGACCTTACAGATACCTTCAAGTATCAAGGCCCTTGGCATTCCTAGGAACATACTCGTTGCCTGTCAGAGGGCGGTACTTCTGCAGACCTGTCACATCACCAGAAAATTCCTCGGTGGAAACTGATAAAGGGACTACGATGAATTTTGTTTCTCTTTTGTGAAACTCGACCCTGGCTTCGCCAGAGAACTTTTATAATAATAATAATAATAATATTAATAATAATAACAATAATAATAATAATAATTTTCCATAAAAAATGTTAGACTTACGATTTGTGCATTACACCAAACAAAAATGTTACTCATAGAAATCAAAACCGTTTAACAAATCTTGATAAAACTTGGCATAAATGTTCCTTGGGTACTAACTGGAACTGTAACGTATGTATAGTAGCCCTAAAACAAACTTAAAACCCTCAAAAAAAAGTTTCCCAACTCTATGAAAGGATTACTATTTTATTTATCTAGGACATGTTTACCATATTTACATGAGAAAATATCGAAAGGATCTAGATCTAGATCTAATTTTTAGAACTACACTTTGCACAGTTATTTTTATACTTTGACTCATGAAAATATCAAAATATAGTCTATTGATTTCATTATTTATAAAATTAACCTTCAGATTTGAGTTTTAAAAGCATTTTTACATAAGTTCGTTCCTTATATATGCGAATTTAGACGTCCTGACGTACTTTATAATCCCATTCATTTAACAAATCGGGTAAACCCGTTTTAATTACTTTATATCCTATTCATCTCGCGCTCCTTTCGTTTTTAATAGATATGAATGAACCGGCTTAACGGGTAAACCCATTATCGCAAAACTACTTTTATTTTTGGGCGAAAGAGAAAACCTTGAAAGGATCATTAGCTAAGTTTAACATACATCTAAATCCAATTCACTAGATTAGTAATACACAAACTATGGCCCGCAGGCCGTGGGTAATGTCCGGCTAGTTATAACTATGACTCTCTTATAATTTACATGCAAAAAGTTTATATCAGATAGTTACTATTTAATGATTTAAGTGCCAGGGAAACATACGAGTTATTGTGTCTGTTTGTCTTTGCTATCGTTCCTTGTATTTCTTTTGTGATGGTAAAATCACAAAATCCTGACCCAAAGGGTGATTTTTTTTCCTAAAATCTTTTTTTTTAGCTTTTAATGAATGTTTTTCTCAAACAGTTGCCTAAATGTTTTTTTTTTTTTTTTTGCCAATGATTTAACCGGCAGCATTAAGGATTCTATTAAATTTATTTTTATATTTAATATTCATATTACCATAAAGGCAGTGATATTAAAACTTAAAATATTGCAGATGTGAGCGTGATAAAACATAACCAAGGCCTTTTCGCTAACATTAAATGAGGACAGTTTTCTAAATAATCGTAATCTTTGCTGACCTTTTTTGCTGATATAATCAGTATTTTCAGTAAAAATTAATATATTGTCTAAGACAGAACCAAGGTATTTAAAAGTTTGCACTATTTCAATAGTCTCACCAACTACAAAACAATATAATTTTCCTACTTTTTCTACGAAAATTGATTATTATTTCTTTGTTGTTTTTTTTTTAAATTTAATAATAAAAAATTATCTTTACAGTATTTTTCAATGTGTTCTATTTCTCTAAAATACTCATTGACGTCTGAGCTCTCTGAGAGCAGGGCAAGAAGAGCCGCATCATCAGCGAATTTAGTGAAGGAGCAAAAAAGGACTATCGGATTGAAATTTATTGGTGTACAAAAATGAATCACAATGGCGATGTCACAGCCCCCTGGGGCGCCCCTGCGTTAACTATACTTGAATTTGGTATTACATTGTTTACCCTAACCCTCTGAGGCCTCTTGGTCAAAAAATGATTAGCCCATCTATATACATATAATTCTCTTCATGGCTCAACAGTTTGGAAACCGAGAAGTAAAGAAAAGATCACTCTTTTATTTCTACGAGTCGAACTAGAGTTACGCCTCGAAAAAAAGAGGGGGGGGGAGAACAATTAGTATTCAGCTGTCACTAAATAACAGGCCCGGACTTAACCATTGTGACCAAGAAGTCATGAAAAAATCACTTTTTTATTTATTTCTACCCCAAGTAACTTTAGCGGCAAAAAAAAAGGGGGGGGGGGGGTAAGAACAAGTAATCTACTCTGTATTCACCCATCACTAAATAGCAGAGCCGGACTTAATCATTGTGGGGCCCTATGCGAAACGGATTTCGCGGGGCCTTGTTTAGGTACGGATTCGGATAATTGTATTAGAAAAAAAAATTCTTCTTTGCATTATATTCATTCATTATTAACTACATACCGATTTACTTTAGGAGACTTGCGTGTAGCAAAGTCAAACAGTATATCATAAAAGATCTTTTTCCTACACAGATCACAATCAATAGCAAGAACTACCAAATGTTTCAATCTATCTACGAACATTGTTGACCTCAAGTAATACTTCATTAGTTTGAGGCGCGAGACGCTTCTTTCACCAGATTTCACAATTATGGGTATTGCATAATGCCGTTTTTTTTTTATCGCGCGTTGGATTGGCGTTTTCCATATTAAATGATACCCCAAAATGACAATTTTTGTCTATAGATTTCAGGAGATTTGTATGAATTGTCAAAAGATTTTAATAATTTCCGGAGATTTCCATGACTTTTTCGTATATTTTGCAATTTCATGAGATTTCCAGGAGCTCCTGGTAAATCAGGCGGCCTCGGGAAATCTGTTATAAGTTATAAAATGATTTAATTTAATAATTTACACATAGAATTAGAGCGGTTCCTATGAAAGTGAGTGGCCAACTGCGGTCGCATAGGTTGCAGGGGCCTAAGGCCGGCTTTGCTAAATAGCGGTGTAGGCTAGGCCGTTGGTCGAATAGTATTATTATATATGGACTAATCTTAAACGCTTTCATTTTTTAAAATAAGTAAATGAAGTTGTATGGTATTATGCATGGGCGTAGTAGGGGGGGGGGTCGGAGTTTATTGACTGATTTTTTTCCTTTGATTTTGTTTATTTTAGGAAAGATTTTAATACTAAACCAAACTTGCCCCAGCGCAGCCAATGGGGTTTTGAGTTTCTACAATAAAATAAAACAAAAAAAAAAATAATGCAAACGACAATCGCCGAATCCCAAGAGCACAGCTAAGGAAGATTTTGATTTTAAAGCCCCCTTCGAAATTTACGATAAAACCCCCCTCTTCAATATAAGACAATCCATATATCAGTTACCAGATTCTATGAGAGTAGCCAGGATTGATTTTGTGTTTAAAACCCACCTCCAGAGATGTGGCAGCTAAAAACCACCAATTCAATTTTTAAAAAAAGCAAATTACGCACTCAAAATGCTATGAGAGTAACCGAAAGGGGTTTTGAGTTTAACCCCCCCCCCCTTCAGAGGGGTTTGATGCTAACATAATGCCTCCTCAATATAAAAAAAAGTATTAATCACACACTAAAAATGTTATGAACGTGTAAATCAGTGTGTTATTTGGTGTATATTATTGATCTGCAGTGCTCGATGTGATAGTGCTTTAGTGTTGAGCCTAGTATAGGTGACTGTTAAATCAAGGCGGGCGGTAGGGGCTCTAGTGGTAAAGGTAATGCCAACATACACATTTTAACTTTTAAAAACTTTTGTTCAATAAATCCTAAACATTTAATTTTTTTAAATAAAAATTTTTAATAATCCAGGGATAATAAACTAACACAAAAACTTAGATGCATACATAATAATTATACACTTTTAGCAGTTCCATTTACTTCTTTTTCAGATTGAATTTTAAAGACGTATATGATTTCAACAAAGACTGGGGGGGGGGGTGGAATGTGTACCTCTACTACATACGTTAATATCCCTTGTTGACCTGGTACATCTCGAAAGATATACTCAGTTCAGCTTATGAACGTAACCTAGTAACCTGGCAAAATGGAACAGCGATAATTAATAGCATAGTTTCCTCAACGCTCTTGTCCAACAGAAGTTTATAACTGAATTGTTCACTCTAGTAAACAAAGATAGATACAAATGTCTAATTCCACATGCTAGGACAAATTTGTAAAAATGCCCCTTCTTGCCTAGTGATATTAGGGGAAGGAACGGGTTGCCTGAATCAGTCAGGAAAACCAATGACTTAGCCGAGTTAACGTCTTCAGCTAACATGCTCGGTATGGTTCCGCATAGAATGTAATTATCTTCTACCAAGACGGAACGTCTGTAATTTATAAGATAATGACAAGTTCACAAGGCTGTAGAGAATTCAGAACAACATTGCACTGATATTAAAGAAAAAATAAAAGACGCAAGGCTTATATCTAAGCCAGCGGTTCTCAACCTTTTATGCTCGGCGACCCCCCCCCCCCCCCACCCCATCCAACACACATACAGCAATAGAAGAATAGACAATAACAAACCATATTTTCAATGGTCTTAGGCGACCCCTCGCAAATCGTCAATCGACCTCCAAGGGGGTCGCGATCCACAGGTTGAGAACCCCTGAATCTAAGCCATCTTGCGTTCACTAATAATAATAATAATAATACGCATATCCTAAAACTCAATGTTGTAGACAAAAGCCGGAAATGTGGATGAGTCAATTGAAAACAAAATGGCAGGATGTTCAGCCTTATCAGAATCGGCCTAGCTAGGTCGCCAGAACCAAGTGGCCAACACTTGGTTTTGACACATAATTTGATTAGTAAAGATACTCCTCATTACAAATTGTTACATATTGAATGAGGTTGCTGTAAGAGTACACTATATTACATAATATTCGGAATTGATTCTAAAAGAGCACTCCATTCTACATAACACAATTTTGATCAATTAATTTATCTATTAGAGGGTATAGCTAAAAAGATTAAATTAGAATTATAGCTAGATTTAGGTATTTTAGATCAACAGATCAGTGTCAAAGGTGTGCTGGCACTTTCGTCCAGAGGTACATTGGTCCCTACTTGTATTTCCTAGGTTATAAAGTATAACTCCATGTATACAATGAACCTCATTCACCAATTGTAAACAAACAACATTTAGTCACGTGATAATATTGATAAAAACAACGGAAAAAACTGTCAAGTGACTGCCATTGTGTATTAAAAATTATATCGTAATTTGTATAGAAGAGATAGAGAATCACGTGGCTAAATGTTGTTCTTTACGATTGGTAAATAAAGACCATTAAACTAATGTATGCAAAACAAGACTAAACAAAGTCGCAGGTAAACATATATACAAAGTTTATTTACATGCGTAAAATAAATGTGTAACTAAATGGCCGTCAACTCACAGACCTTACCACAAAACAAAAGTTACACGTTCGAAAATAGTATGGCAACCCGCCCTAGTCATATATTACAACTAAATATACAATCTACCGTCCGATCCGGGAAATCACACATCAGTGTAAACAAAATGAAGTATAGGCCTCAGGTCAAAACACGACCACTTTTGGCCACTCTGTGGTTACAGGCTTCAGGCCGACACAGACACTCTTAACCAAAAAAACAAAAGGGTCATGATGAACTATAAGCTATGAGCCTACAAGCTTCATCCCACCTATAGACATCCGTTTGGTAAAGCCCATCTGATGATTCAATACAGGTTGAATCCCTCAGAGACAAGGCTACTAAAATATGTCACGTTTGGTAGTACCCCAGGATGCAGAACATCAGGGTAAAACATACTGCCTGGAAATCATATGAGGCTATATCTACTAATCACTACATTATATAAAAAACAATAATGACTAAAGATATACTTAGCCCAAAGATTTCCAAAGCAGGGCACACTTCTCCCGAGTACCCAAAAGACACACGACCACTAACAGACAAAAAAATTACAACACTGGTCAAGTGGTCAAGCAGGTAACTCAGGAGCAAGTGGCAACTAAACATGGTCTACATGCCCTTATATAAACTTCGTAAGGGGAATCATTCCTATAATCAAAATTACTATAAGCAAAAGTTATTTCCCCATTATGTCACACAAATACTCACCACAGTAGGTTCTCGAGTCTACTGGTAATCTGCTGTACTGGGATAGGCCTATTTTGACCGACAAAACGGTCGATTTTAATCGCCCTGATCTGCTGTTCATTGATAAAAAAAAAAGAAAACAAAAACGCTCCCATTATTGACATCGCCGTTCCACTGTCTCATAATTTAAGGATAACTGAAATGGAAAAACAAAGAAAATATGTGAACCTAGTCTTTGAGATTAAGCGTTTATGAAAGCTATCCAAAATAATAATATACCCCATTGTTATATCAAAAGAGGGGATAAAGACAACTGAACTCACAGATACCTTCAAGGCCCCTTAACATTCTTAGGAAGATTCTTATCTTATCTTATAAAATACAGATTCTCGTTGCTTGTCAGAGGGCGGTACTGCTGCAGACCTGCCACATCATCAGAAAATTCATCCGTGGAAACTGATAAAGAAACTACAATGAATTTCGTTTCTCTTTGAAGAAACCCGACCCTGGCAGTGCCCCAAAGAATGGATAGGCCTACTCGTTCGTTTCTAACAGAATAATTTAATGTGTAGTGTGCTGTTAAAAACATGATGCAGGCTCAAGGCATAAGTTTTGAGTGAGAAACGTGTCTTCGTTAAGCGTAGGGGCTCTCTGAAGGACAAATAGAGGGATAGTTCACTAGGTAGAAGGGCATTTCTTTATTGTAGATACACTGATACCAAAGTGTGGCCACCTTGTAGTTAATTATTGCTTTCACGGGAAGCCAATGAAGTGTGCGTCAGAGAGCAGATGAAAAATCTCGTCTTGTTGTCGTAGGACAATTATTATTTTGAATTCGCTGCAGTCACTTTATTGGCTCCCTTTGAGTGTCAGAATCGACTAGAAAATGGCGACACTTTGTCATGAGACCATCTACAAAAAACAAATACTTTAGTGAGCTGATTAGTCCATATCCTTTCTTATCTCATAGATTACAGACGTGACTTCAAAAGAGAATATAATTACGTCCTACGCATTTCACATCACAATCTAGCCATGCATGTTAATCAATGGCTCAAACTCTGCTAAGTCCTTGGTTTTCCTGGCTGATTCAGGCAACCCATTCCATAATGGCACTAGAGAAGAATGAGCACGTGTACGACTTTGTCCAAGCGTATGGAATAAGAAATCTGCCTCTAACAATGTCTGAGTATTTTATTAGGATTGCGTCAGCCCAGGTGAGCTGTTCTGCCTCATCGTGGCACCTGCGTGGAAACGGCTACTTGAGGGGGTAACTAGGCGAAACGAATGGCAAAACATAACCCCCGTGAGATGCCCACGGGTAGACGAGAGTCAACCCCTTGCACGGGCGGGGTTGTAAAAAAGTCCCCACAAAACTGTCACACATCCATGCGCCGTTCCTCAAAGGACCGTTACATAAATGGCGAGTCCCCACGGTTAGCTTGGTATAGTGAAGGAAAATGACGGAGGCTCCCGGTGTCCTCTGTCTTCGGCCATGAGTCGGGGGCCAAAGGCATTGGAAACAGCAATGCTTTACATAGGCATTGACTCGGGTAGCTCTCAAACAGAACTGTGTGTTCACACAGGTTTTTTTTTTTTTTACTGTTGGACGACCTAAAAGGTTTTTTTTCCAACTTCAAGCTCGAAGAGCCTTCGGCTCAGCTCAGACGACAATCAAACGGATTGCGTCAGCAAGGCAACCGACACAAGCTCCAGCTGGAGTAACCTGCCTAGCTCTCAGCCGAACATACAAAGCTCAAATAGTTTTTAACATCTACAAAGACCTTTGGATCCTTATCTTCATTAATGATAAACGTTCTATGTATATTTTCTTCTTTAAAATACTATAGTTACAAATTATTTAAACAAGCAAATTATAAAAATGTTGTTTTTTTAAAAAAAGTCATCTAAGGAAAATAACTTTATGCATTTAGTCATGCCCTATAACTCTTTCTCTCCTAACTGACGATACCAGCGTTGATTCTACCTGAATGTAGTGCATAATTACGGAGAGAAAGAGTTAACTAATGACCTAAAATCTGCCGTCACTGGTTTTCCATGCTCTAATAACACTAGGGAAGAAGGAGCATTTGTACAAAGTTATCCTAGCATATAGAACAAGGATTCGGTATTTATCTTTGCGTCTTAATGAGTGTTTTATTAAATTTTGTTTTGTATTTGAGGATTATGGCTCAGTGTTTTATGTATAATTGCTATCTTATCTTCTTATATAATACAGACGTTACTTCAAAAAAGAAGATGATTACGTCCTACGCGTCATGCATTTAGTCATGCATATTAACCAATGACTTAAATTCTGCCAAGTCACTGGTTTTTCTGGCTAGCTCAGGCAACCCATTCCATGCTCTAATAGCACTAGGGAAGAAGGAGTATTTGTACAAATTTGTCCTAGCATAGGGGACAAGGAATGTGCCTTTATTTTTGTGTCTTTCAGAGTATTTTATTAAGTTTTGTTTTTGTATTTGAAGATTATGGTTCAGTGTTTTATGTATAATTGCTACTTTACTTTTGAGTCTTCTGTCCTGAAGGCTTTCTAAATTTAGTGATTTTACTAATGGAGTTACTCTAGTCAAATGTGAACATTCGTTTGTTATGAATCTCACTGCTCTATTTTGTGTTTGTTCCAGTTTCTTAATGTTTTCTTGAGTTGAGGGGTCCCAAACGGTGGATGCATATTCTATTATTGGCCTAACCAAGGTTAAATAACATTTTAGTTTTATGTTCTTATTTGATTTATAGAAATTTCTTTTAATAAACCCTAATGCTTTGTTGGATTTTTTTGTAGTTTCATCAATATGTGGATTCCATGACAGTTTTTCATTTATTATAACACCTAGGTATTTTGCGTTTTTAGTCTGTGTTACTGGTTTGCCATGAATAAGATAAGTGGAATTAATTTGTTTTAGTTTTTCTGTTACTCTTAACAACTGACATTTTTCTGGGTGGAAAGACATGCTCCAATTTGATTCCCATTTCTGTAATTCATCTAATTCTCTTTGTAAAATATCTGTGTCTTGTGTTGTTTTTATTGTTCTATATATTATGCAATCATCTGCAAATAATCTGACTTTTGTTCCTGAACTAATGCAATTTGGTAAATCATTTATGTAAATTAAAAATAGTAGTGGACCCAAGACTGTTCCTTGAGGTACACCTGAGTTTATTGTTATTGGTGTTGATTTAGAGCCATTTATTATTACAGTTTGTTCTCTCCCTATCAGAAAATCTTTAATCCACTGATGCAGTGGACCATTAATGCCGAAATATTTTAATTTTTTAAGCAAGCTATAGTGGTGAACTTTGTCAAAAGCCTTGGAAAAATCTAGTAAAATAGCATTTATTTGTTCACTATTATCTAAACCTTTTGAAAAATCATCAATTAGTCCTATTAGTTGTGTTTCACATGATCTATATTTCCTAAAGCCATGTTGGTATGGGGTGATAACATTATGTTTGTCTAAGTGGTTTATGATGTTGCTACATATTATGTGTTGTAGGATTTTACATGTGATGCTGGTAAGTGATACTGGTCTGTAGTTTCCTGGGTCAGATTTTTCTCCTTTTTTAAATAGGGGGGTGACATTAGCTTCTTTCCAGTTCTTTGGTACTCTGCCCTGGTTAAGCGATGCCTGAAAGAGTATTTTGAACACTGGGGCTAGCTCATTGCTTAGTTCTTTGAGTAATCTAGCTGGAATACCATCAGGTCCAGATGCTTTATTTGGTTTGGTGTTGGATAATAGTTTTTGAATTCCATTTTCTTGTACTACTAAATCTTCTATCTTGTCTACTTGGTTCAAATTAAGAAATATGTCTTTGTCTCCTGGGGCTGAGAATGCTGATGCAAAGTATTTGTTTAGGATGTTTGCTTTAGTTTCATTATCATTATGTATTATGTTATGTTCATCTTTTAATGGCGCTATGCCTGTTGTTTCCATTTTCTTAGACTTAATGTATGACCATAGGTTTTTCTTGTTATCTTTAGATATTACATTGTTTATGTATTCACTCTACAGCTGTCTGCTTACCTTTTGGGTTAAGTGTTTAATTTTTATATACTTTTTGTGAACTCTTTCTGCCTTGGTTTCTTTAAATTTTCTATATAGGTTTTCCTTCTGTTTACAAAGCTTCTTTAGTCTATTATTAAACCAGCATTTATTTATTTTGCTTGATGTGTATTTAGTTGCTACTTTACTTTGAGTCTTCTTTCCTGAAGGCTTTCTAAATTTAGTGATTTTACTAAAGGTGTTACTCTAGTCAAATGTCAATATTTGTTAGTTATAAATCTCACTGCTCTATTTTGTGTCTGTTCCAGTTTCTTAATGTTTCTTAAGCAGATAGTGATGGGCAAAAGTTAACTAAAAAGTTGCTAACTTTTAGTTTAACTAAAAAAAATTAGTTAAGGCCAAAGTTTAATAAAAAAAAAAGTTTAGTTAAAATCCTAATTAAATTTATTTTTTTTAGTTACAAACTAAAAAGTTTAATTACAGTTTGTTCTCTCCCTATCAGATAAAATTAATCCACTGATGCAGGGGACCATCAATGCCAAAATATTAAAAATTTTTAAAGCAAACTACGGTGGTGAACTTTGTTAAAAGCCTTGGAAAAATCTAGTAAGATAGCATCTATTTGCTCACTCTTATCTGAATCTCTATAAATCTCTCAATAATGTTTAAGCATTTTCCTTTTTCCATATCAACCAAAATAATTAATTACCAATAATTTATTGACTAATTGGTCAAATTTTTAATTTATTCGTATTTTGTTTCGGTACCATTGACACCTAAAGTTTCAACATGATCCAACAATTTGTGTGGGAGAAATTGCGTGTACAAATATCTAATTCTAAGGGAACAAAACCCTATATATTTATAGCTCCTCTTTCGTGATCGCAGATTAGCACATTTCTCATATCCTATGGACACGAAGATGGCTGTACAGTCCAATCGTCGCATTAAAAAACCGGCCGAAAACGTGGCATGGGTAGGTCTGGTCAGTTGCAGAATAGGCCTGCTTCTTCTCTCGGCTCTTTGTTGGTTCGGCGCACTTTCGCCCTGGCCATTCTTGCTTCAAATCTCGAGACACCGAGACTCACAGCTTCACGCTATGAGGAGCGATCGAGAGCTAGTGCTTCCCAGCGGTGAATGTCGATATCGCATTCCTTGAAAGAGCTCTGAATTAAAATAATTACTTACCAGTTTTTAATTGACTAATTGTCTATTTTTTAAAAAAATTGACTCATATTTTGCTTTTTCCTATGAATAATTTTGTAAAGATAGAACCTGATGGCTGTGGGAAAATGTTCATGTTCAAACTTTTCGCTAGACAGAAAGAGAAACAGATATAATTTTTTGTAACAAAAATAGTAACTCTCAAGCATAGAGCTTATTATGATTGACCTCCCTCTATTTTTTTATGATTTAGTGGACTAAAATATGTATTCTAGTACAAAATGTTTGCCTTTTTTCAACTTCCTAGGTCATGCACTTTTTTCAATCCATTCATTGGCTAACACTTGAGGATTCAGTTCCGTGAATACTTACAAAATAAAAACAGCTATTGAGTATGTATGTCAAGATGTTAGTGGACATCCTTCTTCGACCAAGAATTGGACACATTTATGCATAGATACAATATTAGTAGGCACAAGTTTGGATTTCTCAAAAACCGTTTACGTACAGTAAAATGCAAATGATGTCATTTATGCTGTATCACTGTATGTTAACCCTAATATTCGCTAAAACAAGTAAGTCATATGTCATTTTATTTTAGCTACAAGGCGTATTTATTAGTATTGTTAAAAACTTAAGGGGGGCAACTCAACGAGACACTGAAAGGGAATGTTGACATGGTCAAAACAACGGTGTTCCTCCAAAGTCCAGAGTCTTGAGAACAAGCTATGTTAAAAGCAGATTGTTTTGATCTGCGATTGTATTGTACTGTAAATTAAGTCCTGTTTCGAGTTGTCTCCCTTAAATGTATAACAGTATATTAAGTCCTATTAATAATGTACTTCAAAGCCTTAGTTTATCAAAATTCGTATTATTTTAACAAATGTAGCTTAGATCGAGCATGTTTATGTCAATTCTACTTGGATAGCGCTTGGTTTATTTACTATGTAGATTTAATGTATATTTACTGGTCAGTTTAACCCTCAAAGACTCACTCCAGTGGTTCTAAAATTATTTCCTTTAGTGTACATACATTTAATATGTTAATAAGAGAGGTGTCAAAATTTGAAAATCCCCGGGCCCCCACTTGAGGGGAGCCCACACATGACATAATGTACTTAATAAATATACAAGTCTAATGTGTGCAATACATGCAACATGGTCAATAATTTACATAATAACGTGATTAACTAGGTAACGGGGTATTGCCTTAGTTAATATTTAATGTAAAAAATAATTCAGGCACTCATTTGGGGCACCCTTCAAGTAGGGGCACGGTGCAATTTTCAAATTCGGACAACCTCCCCCACCAAAGCTACGCCACTGTTATAAATTTAAGCGCTGGGGTGATTGAAGTTAAGGAAGGTATGTGACTTCAAAACATGCCTCTGAATAACAGGACCAGCAACTTGTCTAATCGTGTGGGTCAATATTAAGCCCTACGACATTGAGACCAAAAGAATCAGTCGAATCGGACGATGAACTGACCATCAGTAAAACACAGTCTAATGAGACGATGAACTGACCATCAATAAAACACAGTCTAATGAGACGATGAACTGACCATCGGACCATCAGTAAAACACAGTCTAATGAGACGATGAACTGACCATCAGTAAAACACAGTCAAATGAGACGATAAACTAACATTATTTCACCATGCGATGCGGCTTGCAAAGTTTAGGTGCAATGTCTGCTTTTGTTTTCTAAAAGCAAACCGTTTAATTTATAAAATTAATTATACAAGCGATTGTTTAATAAAAATACACCAATTCTAGAACAATACATAAATGTAAGGGAGATAATGTTACAATATGTTAACAAAGAAATATAATTTTTCGTGTATTTTCAGTATCAATAAGTCAAATATATTTATAAAATGTAAAAGAAATGTTCACAACAAATATAAATATTAATAAACTGTATTTTACAGGTCAACTAGCTGCTAAAATTAAAAGAAACCATGTATGTTTGTTTATAAAGGCTAAGAATGCACTTTGTATGTTGTAACGGATGCATGTGTAATCAGATGTACTTGAAGTATTTCTAACGATACTTAATTATGCTAAGTGCGTGCATACCTTGTTGAGTGTATTTTAACTGCGAGCCGACATGAACATTGAGTTACAAGAAAGGAACAGGTACAACAGGATCAAAGTCTCAAGAACCAAGTTCAATCCAGATGAACAATATAACAATCTTTAATACAGAATGGGCCACAGTCGAGTCCGTCACCACCAACGATGTTAACCCCTCAAGAGTCAAGCAGTAATTGATTTCTAAAAGTCTTTTCTAATCTCTAACCCCAAAGTCTATCATAATGTACAAATCCGGCAGTTGTCATGCCGTAATGTGTAATACATCTCTTTATCTATTAGTTTGTTTTATAACAGCAATACCTGGTCGTGCGGTTTGAGTTTTGGACTGATTATCTCAGCAGTCCAGGGTCCATACCCTGCTTGCTTCCATCCTCCGTCCTCCAGCGGGAGGATTAGATAAGGAAGTAAATTATCTTTAACTTTGAAGGCATATCCAAAACATGTAAAACATTTTGCAGAAAAAAAAATTTACAACGCCAAATCTTTGAAACATCCGATGGGGGCCGCTTCTAAATTTGAGTTATAACACAAAATCTCTTTGTAATCTTTGTAATCAATGTGCTGCTAGTTGGTCTTTCAAATACAACTATTCTTCATAAAACGTATTCAACTCTTTCTCTCCATAATTATTTTTCTCGTTCCGATAGTATTATTTATTTTGCTCACTTGTATTTTAATATCCTGTTCTCATTAAACTTTAATAACTTTTTTGTTTGTTATCAGAAAATGTTATATATTTGGTATCAAATTTTAGGAGAATAGATGCACTTTTTAAACAAGTTTAAGCTTATGAATGCAAAAAAACTAATTTAATTTAATGAGGTCAAATCAACGTTGGCATCGTCAATTCGGCTGGAAAGAGATAAGGTGTTAGATGAAAATGTTTGAACTTTAAGAACAAAAGTGTAGAGATTTTTATTAACAATCAATAAGATTTTTTTTCTCATTTATTTAGCAGGTTGTAACTCCTCAGAGTGGACCTGCACCACTGGTCAGTGTATTGAGATTGGACATCGGTGTGATGGAACTGACCAGTGCACAGACACAAGCGATGAAGCGAACTGCAGTCAGTAAAGTTACTCTCAAAATAGTTTATATAGGTTATAGATATCTTTTTATCTTATACAATACAGACGTTACTTCAAAAAAAGAAGATTATTACGTCCTGCGCGCCATGCATTCAGTCATACATGTTAAACAATTATTTAAATTCTACCAAGTCATTGGTTTTCCTGGCTGGCTCAGGCAACCAAAGTCCATGCTCTAATATCACTAGGAAAGAAGGAGCATTTGTAAAATTTGCCTAGTTAATGGAACTAGAAATTTGCTTTTATCTTTGTGTCTTTCTGAGTATTTTATTAGATTTAGTATTTTTGTATAGCTATATATCTTACTAGCATGATAGAGTTTTAAATGCTGGGTTAGGATACTGGTTAATGATTCATGATGTAGCACCAGAAAGCTAATCCAGCCTACTCCCTTCAAGAGTATTAGTTAGTTAATTTAGTTTTAACACAATTTCGAAATTGGGGAGATGGTTCGGATATGCCTTCAGATTCTGACGATAATTACACTCAAGCCTAAATCACCCACAAGACAATTGTGAAAAAGCAGCAAGTGGGGTTTGAACCTGGGACTTTCAAGTCCACCGAACGACAGTCCATATGGAGAAAGTGTTTTTTTTTCTATATTTGAGCATTTAAAAAAATCAAAACAAATCTCAGCTCGAGTTGGAATTAAAAACCGAGCCCCCATTATGGGTAGCCAAGAAGATTATTCTACTCATCCATATGATGACACTCCTTCTAATAATTACATCAGCCTGCTAACATACACACTACACACATACACACACAAGAACACTACATAATAACGGGTGAAATGTATTTTTAAAAGTTTCTTAGTTTCATAAATGCACGGGTGTCACACTCTGATAGGAAAAGGCCTTCATCGACAAGGGGCTCTGGGAGGTGTGTTTATTTAAAAAAAATAAATTATCGAAATAATTTAGCTTTGGTGACGTTAGGTCTAACGGTTTCTAATGCCATCATAGACCAGCGTGCTTTACAGGTCGGAAACAGAACACACAGGTAGCATACACTTGATAAAAGAATACCTTTTTGTCAACAAGATAAATAGTTTAATGTCATTAGAATGAAATGGGGGAGGGATTACAAAAAGTAAGGAGTATAATCATTCAACCTAAAGTAATATACAGAGTAAGTATAGATAAATGAAATGGTTATATTCATCATATTGACTGCTGATTGTACAAAGCTGTTGTCAGAGGTTCATTGCTATGCTTGTCTTTGATTGGCTCACTTGGGGGTTCTTCAATACTCAATTACAATTACTTAATACTTACTTAGTCACTCAAATAGGAACAATTACTACTTGATACACTTTAACTTCAACTATAGATGTCCTTGGAAATATAGATAATACTTTAATATTCAATATGCACACGATGACATCAACTTCAATAAATAGTAATACAAAACCATCAGTCCATCAACTTTAGGATATATAAATACATGAACACCAGTCCAGGAAGCAACTATCCAACCTTCCTGGACCGGGAGCAAGACCTCACTAACTAACACACTACATAAACAAAGGGATTTAACTATTATACAAAATCAAAGTAACATTCATTCTCGCCATACCTCCCCATGATAGTGTAAATGCCCTTTTAACTTAGCTCTTAGGTTCCTTGGTTCGGTCGTGGTCTCAGGAACCTATCCCTCTGCCTTGCTGCTGTAGACCATTTTAGTCTGCTACCATAAGTATCAGCTAGGAGGTGCCAGCTTCAGCACTTGAATTAATAATAGCCCGGCCGCTAATATGTGTCCTTGAAGTGGGAGTGACACAGCGGAGGTGGGGCAGAATCAATAAAGATTAGGTAGGCTGCTGGTGCTGAGAATTAACTTTATGTGTAGAGCTTAGTACTAATTTTATTTATAAATATCAGAAAGAGCTAAAGCCTGCAATCTTCAGATAATTGAAATTAGCGGTTCTCTCTCTCAAACAATCTTTGTTTTTTAAAAGTATTCTTTTTTCTATTGCTTGTTTTATTGTATGTTCTTTAAAGTAAAGAAAAACAGCGTACAATTTTTCACCAACAGCCGTGAAATCAACTACACTATCTGGCAATACTACAAGTAGTAATTTTTCAACATCATACTTTAATACGATAAATGACCGAAGGCCAAGAAGTAAGTCGTTTGTAACGAAGACGATTTTGCTAAATATTTAGATGTGAACAAATAGTAATTGTTTTTACTTTAGTTTTTATTTTCTAGTTTGCTCTTAATAGGCATATTTTTTGTTTTTACATTGTTAATTGTTATTGTCATGAGAGTTGGGACTAAGTCTCTTGAAAGTCTTGGTAAAAAGTTTTCACATGATTTTTTCCTCCTTTTGCCATTCTCGGATCAAGTTGAAACTTTGCACAATTATTCATTGAACCTGACAAGACGTGAAACAATAAAAAACCATGAAGTGTTGTTGATTAATAGTTTGTTTGTTTTTTATTTCGAAAAAAGGAGAATAGATGCTAGTTACTGAGAGAGGTGGATATATATATGGATTTAATCCCTTAGTTCGTTGTAGCAAGGTTCTCTTTTGTCTCCTGATTCCCATTTTTAAATCCTGATTGAAATTTTGCGTTGATTATTTAGAGTCGACAAGATATTAACCGCTGCCTGCGGGTCTTAGCCTGCGTATCACTGATATAGTCACTGATATAGTCACTGATAAAGTGTATTTTAAAAAATTAAAGAAAATAATAATGCTATAAATAAAACGAATGCATGAATTCATTAACATAAAAATATCATGAATGGAGCTAAAAAATAGCTAATTGACATAAAAACAATTTTTAGCGGCCCCCAAAGTGAAAACGATGCTATTAGTTTTGTCTGTAATTCCATTTGTCCGTCTGTTCCGTTTATATCTCAAAAACTAGAAGAGAAAATGAAAATCGGACATCATGATATTTTAGATCATTCAAAGTTCTGATGCAAGGGCTACTTTTGTTTCCGAAAGTGAACCATCTAATTTTAAAATTATCTATGCAAGCAGCATTTTCAAAAAATTAAACCACTTTTCAATGAAAGACTTCAGGTGAGGTAATTTTTTTTTTGAAAGGTCTTGGACTTCTTCATTAATAACTCAAGCTTCATTCATAGATTCGTGCATTGGTACAAAAAAAATGCATCTAAGGTCACAATAGTAAAAGTGTTAATTGATCATTATAAAATATATATAAGTCATTAAATAGAATACTGATTCAAATGTTTTCAAAAAATAATTTTGATACAACTTCGATAGTAATAAGTTCCAAAAATAACTAACTACTTTTATATCGCGCAGGTTTGACATATCCTCATTATAGGTGTCTTCACTTGACAATCTAAATAGGACCCATATATATATATATATATATATAAATGTATTGATAATTTGAACAAAATTTTAATTATTAAGGCAATAACGTATCTTCTGACAGCTTAGGGAGTGAAACGGATACGAACAGCTTAGTCTTAGTAAACCATTACCAAGTAACAGAAGGCCTACTATTCATGATCATAACATTGACCTAGGTCTAGAAATTACAAGATTAAACGTGTAAATTCAGACGAGTTCTAGTCTATATATAGTAGATTCTATTTCAAGATTCTATATCTAGTTAGATTTAGATCTTGAATCTAGATTTAGATCTTGAATCTAGATTTAGATCTAAAACTAGGTCTAGATCTAGCTAGATCTATGTCTAGTTTGTATGACAAATGACAATGTAGATAATATAATTTATTTGCGAGGGGAAGGTCTTGTTGTCATTTGTTCACAATTGTAGCTTAAAGTAGGTCAAGAATTTTTTTTTTCGTGTTGCAAATTTATCTAATTTAGTAAGAAGAATATATCTTTTTAAGTTTCCCTGTATTACATGTAACATGTTATTAATTTTGAATGTATGGATAAGGTTAATAATTATTATTTTAAAAAATATAAGTGTACGCTAAATAAATATATGGAGATGCTTGAGTGGCTGAGGGATAAAGCACTTAAAACCGGAAGTCTCGTTTTCGAATCTTGGTGAAGACTCTATGTGGACCACTTCGGGGGCGAATTTTGAGTTTGTGTTTCCACACAAACTGTATTTGTAACCTAGTTTAATGAAAACATTGGATGTATATAAATATTTAGGAGCTCGCGATATCAAGAATAAAGTTGCAGCTATGGCAAACGAATGTATGTAAAAATGCTTTAGAAGCCCACATTTTAAGGTTAATTTGATTTAAATATGAAATGAATGGACTATATTTCGTATATTCATGTGTTAAAATATAAAGTAGATATGTCATTTTAGAATTCGATCAAGAGTTAGAGTTACATCATCTACTCCTAAAGATTGCAAGAGCTAGAGTTACATCATCTACTTCTAAAGATTGCAAGGTCTTACTCTTTCTTTTCTTTTTCTACCACAATATTTCTGATGTCTACGAGATGAAATGCTTTGTGCAGAGTCTGTTTTGTGCGAATGTTAATATCTCAACAATCTCTAATACTTGAAAGTTGGATATATGTGGAATCTCTTCAGTTCTTCACTTAACTGTTTTGTATACTTACACAAAAGAAACTACTGAATGTGCGTTTGAAAATAATATTTAAAACAGACTAAGACTGCTTTATTGATCCTTACGGAAATTTGTTGTGATTACAAGGACTCTTTCCTCATATTTAGCATCTTTCTTTCATCAAGTTTGGGAAGAATTAAGTCTAATGTTCACTTTGAATAACATACAGTCTATAGATCTTTTTTTTTTCTATGGCCTACTGTTAACAAGGATGTCATGTGGTCAGCACAACGACATACAATCTTTACTTTTATCCAAATAATGTCAGGTACCTATTAGAGCTGGGTGGACTCCTCAGAGGCTCCCCAAATAAAGATCCTGAAATAAAGAATCTCAGTCTTCATCAGGACTCTCTGGTTCGGAAGCCAAACGCTTTACTCCTTAGCCAAGGCGCCTTCATTGTAAGAATTAAAAAGAAACTATAACTAGTCTCATGTCTGGACGTCTCCAATATATACATTGCACAGCAACTGTAAATGATAACATTTAAAATATTTGTATGTCCTACTCTTCAGCTGTCACTAAGTCTGTTGGACCGTTGGGGCACCACAAACGATCTGTCGACTGTCTTTCTCCATTCTTCTCTGTTTTCAACCTTTAAAAAATCTTTTTTAATGACAGGCCCGTCCATTCTTTGATATCTTTACATCGCTTTTGTCTGCCTTTCTTATTTTTTTTACCTGAAACAGTTCCCTGTACGAAGGTCCTTCCTAGCCTTGAGGACCTTAAGGTGTAGCAATTAAGTTGTTTTATTTCGTTTTCTGATTATGGTCAGCAGGTCATCGTGAGGTCCGATTGCTACACAAGAATACTAGGTGGGGTGTGGTAGCTGATTGGTTAAGCGCTAGGCTTCCTAATCTGAAGTTCTGGTTTCTTGGTGAAGACTGGGATTTTGAATTTCGGGAATTTTAAGGCGCCCTTGAGTTCACCTAACTCTAATGTTACCTGACATTATTTGGAGAAAAGTGTATGCGGTTTGTCGTTGTGCTGGCCACATGACACCCTGCTCGTTAACTGGTGGCCAAAGAAGCAGATAACCTCAACATCATCTGCCCATTAGATCGCAAGGTTTGAAAGGGGAACTGGGACCTTACGATCTCATGCCATATATTAGCCGAAACATGTCATTTGGTAATTCGTATCTGTAAGTTGTTGTTGTTGTTTGTTTTTAATTGTAAGTCCAACTAAAGAACTAGATGAAACTGGCAATGCTAAATAACATGGTTTAACAAATAAATAAATTACGCTGGATATATGACGCTCAGTTTAATTAAAATGAATTTCTATATTATTCGTTCTGTTTCAAACATACAGTGTATTTACACCAGTATATTACTGTAAAGACTGTTATGTTTTACTTCGATCTTATATCCTTTAACTTACTCTTTTTTTTTTCTGTCTCTCTTCTTTCAATAATTCTATCTCTCTCTTTATCTCTATTTCTCTCTCTTTATCTTTAGTTCTCTCTCTTTAGTTCACTCTCTTTATCTCTAGTTCTCTCTCTTTATCTCTAGTTCTCTCTCTTCATCTCTATTTCTCTTTCTTTATCTCTAGTTCTCTCTCTTTATCTCTAGTTCTTTCTCTATCCCCACTCTATATCCCCTCTCTGTTTCACACTCTCTCTTCTCTCTTGTTCCCCTCTCTATTTCTCTCTTCTCTCTCTATCCCCTCTCAGTTTCTCTCTCTCTATCTCATTTTTAAGTTAAGTGTCCTATATCAGACCTTTTGATCTATGGGGCAGATGATGTTAAGGTTGGCCAACGGTCAACGAGAAGGGTGTCATGTGGCCAACACAAAGACCAACCACCTTGACTTTCCCCAACTAAAGTCAGGTACCCATTAGAGTAGGGTAGACTCAGGGGCGCCTTGAATAATTCAAGATCCCAGTCTTAACTGAGATTCAAAACTAGGGTTGGCTTAACCACTTGGCAACCGCACGCCCTCTCATTTTTACAAAGCCTATATCAATTCATTCTATCTGTCTGATACAATTATCGTATATGTAGTTTCTGCAACATCCAAACTAGGATCAAGTTGAAATTTCGAAAACAATTTTTCTTGTACTTAAAAAAAACAAGAATGAATAAAAAGCTAAACAAAACAAGAATACAAAGAGATTTTGTTATCACACAAACTCAGAAGCTGCCCCATCGGATCCGTCTATTTGCAAGGAATATTCAAGCCATGATTTTGTTTGGACTGTTCGAGGTTATAATATTTCAAAGATTCATTCGGCGTTGTAAACAATAATTGTTTTGTAAAATGTTTGACAAGTTTCGGATGTTCCTTCAAAGTTAAAGATAATCTCTTTCCTTGTCCAAACCTCACACTGAACGACAGAAGATGGAAGTATGAACCCGGGACTATAAAGACAATCAGTCCATCGCGCTGACCTCCCCACCAAGCGTTGCTGTTCAATGCATAACAAACTAATAGCCTATTATATATAAAGCGGTTTTTTTTTTAGTCATGACATGAACGGCGATTTTGGAATTATTTTGCAATTTAAAACAACAACAACAACAGGTATTGAACTAGTACTTCAGCAACGTCTGCTCTATGTTCCAGTGTGCAGTTACCCACAGAGCTATTGTTATTTTCATTTAAATAAAATTAAATGTAGATCTAGATCTACCTAAACTAAGCATCTGATATATATTTCTTAAGATCCATATCTACTAGATCTGGAACTATAGTTGAAATTAGAACTAATTTTGATGTAATTTAGATTAGATTTACATTAAAAAATATTAAAAATAAATAATGTAACAATAGATTGAAAGCAACATTAAATTTAAAAAAAAAACATTACTTTAATATTTATAACATTGCAATATAGATCCATAAATTGGGAAATCATAATCTATGTTTTAAGTCTTGATTTCGATCTAGAGATTAAGATTCTTGATCTTGATCCAGTCTATTAAATTTTAGACTATACCTAGAAATTCTACAATGACTTTAATTAGAATATAGATCTAGATCTAGTCTTAAAAATCTAGATAAGATCTAGTATACAAAATTAGGGGGCCGATAAAAATGTCTTTTTTTAATACGAGAAAGTTAACGAGGTCCAATAAACATTGGTACACGGAGTTCTCATAGAATCTTATTTAAAGAATACATTCCATATGAAGTTAGAGGATAACAAATTTCACTACTTCACACGGCCTTATTGTACTAAAAATGTACAAATAAAAATAGTTCCAATCGTCAGTCTATTTTTTTAAATATTTTTGTTTTGTCTGTTCTTACTTATTTTCAGGTTGTGAGTCTTCACAGTGGACTTGCACTATTGGCCAATGTATCGATATTGGACATCGGTGTGACGGAACTGACCAGTGCACAGACAAAAGTGATGAAACTAAATGCTGTCAGTTAATTCAGTTTCCTAACAATAAAAAACATTCATTTAGTTACGTATTAAATTCATTCATGGAAAGTTTAGAAAGGGAGATAGGAGGTATGGCCAGATGCCAGTCGGGCCGACATTATCTGTAACTATTATTTTTGTTTTTGTGTATCACAATTTTAATTTTTACATAACTTAACATACAATATATATATATATACATATCATGGGCGTAGCCAGGATTTTTTTTCGGGGGGGGGGACCAAAAAAAAATCATGTAAGTGTGTACATAAATAATCCCTTCATTCTTTAGGAAGACGTTTATTGTACCCTAGATTAGGTTCTTCCTGGAGTTAGTAGAAACATTATAGACTCCCGCCATTGCCAGCAAGGGGGTCTGGCGCTGTGAACTCCGCCAACGCGGGGCGAAGCACTATGAGGTAACTACAGTGCATTATCATGCTATTAAAAAGTTAAAGCTCAAAAACCTTACGTGCTATTCTTACGGACTTGGTTTCTCCCGCGTCGTTCTGCTCATTGGGCTGCAAGCTGCTTCCACAAAAATCTGTCACTGTCTGAAACCTCTTCACACCTGCTCTGAGCACTTCCATAAAAGTGTAACGCCAAGTTGTACTAGGATATTCCTATTTGCGCTTTCCTCGTAATGGACACCTTGTCGTCGCAACTCTTATTTTGCGTAATTCATTTTTGAAAACCTCTCTTCAATTTTATTCTAAAGTAAACTACAGTCACCAAATTTTATAACCGTAGCTAATGGGATTTTGATTTTAAAAAAAAACAACACTCCCCAGATTTTTTAGTTTACCCCCCCCCCAAATGATTTTGACGACAAAACTTCCCTTTTTGATATAAAATTTAAAGGAAACTACTTTCGCCTAATTCCAAGGGCGTAGCCATAGAGGTTACAAATTTCTATCAGTGGCTGGGCTCCATTATTAAATTGCAGTGAAAAGTCATCTGCTAAAGTTGAAAAAGTCTAAATGTGGCTCAACATGATGGCTATGACAGATTTTAGGAGTCAGTTATAGAGATCGGGTCTAAATCAAAAAATATTATGCCGAATTTGGAGTCGACACCTTAGTAAGGTTGTGAGGTTTGCGGGACATGTTTTCCGACAAAATGAAGTTTCATACTAAGGGTTGCGATGACATCCTAGTACAACTTGGCACCAGTAAGTATGTAAGAATAACATTTTAGGTTTTTGAAATAAAACTTTTTAATACCAGGAAAATGTACAGTAGATACCTCAGAATATTCATTTTGTTGGCTTTCAATACCAGAAATAGTGCTTGGCCCGCCTAGCGCTGGGGGAGCTGCAAGCGTTCCCCCAGACCCCATTGCTGGCGATGGCGGGGAGTCTACAATTTTTCCAATAACTCCAGGAAGAAACATTCTAGGGCATAATAAACGTTTTGTCTTCCGAACGAATGAAGGGTCAGAATGTAATAAATATCATGTACACACACACATACATACATCCTTTTTTTTCGCGGGTAGGGGTGGGGGAAGAGAAAAAATCCCCCCAACCCCCCCCCCCCCCCCCCAACGCCCATGATATGTATATATATATATATATTACGTTAGTATCAAGAATTTCATTTTGACTATATTTGAGATTATTAATAATTTTATTTTAACACAAGCATTGTAACTTAAATAAGTTTTACTATCGATATGGCATTTTCATGGTAGTGGGATTTCTAGTCCTTGAGGGTCAATTAAAAAATCAAATGGACCTCAATTATTTGAAATATATATAGACGGCGAAAAGAAAATCTAAGTCGAGCACCGTAGGACAATGAATGATTATGCCTGTGCTAGTAGTGGAAAAATATGTAGGTCACATTTGGGGCTACGTCTTCCTGTCCTTGTTTAATAGTTCTATTTGGTGCAAGGCAGCGTAACAACAATATATTTATATTACAGATTGTGATGATAAGCCGATCAACTTGTTGATAGCAATAGATGAAGGAGAAACTGAAGACATCAACATCATTATAAGAGACTTTCTCAAAGACTTTCTCAAAGATGTTTCTGTTAACGGTAAAAACGTGATCGTTAGGTTTCTGAAGTATAAAGGAACAACTATAATGGCTTTTAATCGCACAGAAGTGAGCAAGGTTAATATATTGAAAACTGTAGACGAACTGAAATGGGAGCTCTCGCCCTACGCTGAGTTTATAGATATCGTCAGCTACGTCAACTCAATATCCTCATACTACTTCGGGGCTTATCGTCAAAGAGCTCGGAATATTTTGCTTCTGATAACCCCCTACTTAAGTAAATACAATTACCTAAGTTTTACTGCGGTGACCAAAATCATTAAAGAAAGAGGAATGCACATTATAGCTGTCGGGGTTGAATTACGAGATAACCGTTACTTAAGATATGTGGCAAGTGAGCCTGTTGAAAACAACACGTTTTCTGTGGATGCTTCTCAAGATTTGAATAAGATCATCCCTAGTCTTACATCAGCACTATGTGAAGGAAGCTACTTCAATGGTAAACTATTATTTCAATAAGATAGTCTTACATCAGTTCTGTGTGAATGTATGGCCTCCAATGTTAAACTCTATTTCGTTTTTAAGTTTATTAAAAAAAACTTTTATATAGTTTTCAATGTATGTTAAAGGACGAGCTGGCTGAGTGGTAAAGCGCTTTGGTTTGAATCTCGGTTAAGGCTTAGATTTTGAATTTCGGCATTTTTAGGACGCTTTAAGCCCAATCATTTATTAGGGAAAGTAAAGGCAGTTGCTCGTTATGCTGACGACATTGCACCCTTCTAAATCATAGACATGATATAAATGGATGGGCCTTGACTATTTTCCAATAGATTGCATGGCACTAGCGGATCTAGAACTTGGGAGTGGGGGGGGGGGGGGCGATTTTTTTCTAAACCCTAACCCTAACGCCCAGTAAACCCTAACCCTAAACGCGCTTACAGTATATATATGCTGTATAATATATATATATATTAGAATGGTTAAAAAAAAAAGCAGTGTTTCTCAAGCTTCGGCGAAAAAAGCAGATAAAAAAAGTTATGTTGAGGCCTTTCTCTTGACAGCTAGGAGGTCTGGGGGAGCGCTGTAATGCAGAACCGCATTCTCCTGACATCCACGGCTCATTATTTATCCTATTCAAAAAAAGGATCTTTTGAATAATGTTTTACTTGAAAATATTCTAATATGAACTTATAGGCCCTTAATACATTGCAAATACAACCTATTTGTTCGTTGAAAAATAAGATACCAGAAATATTATTTCGATTAAGGCTTTGAGGATCGCAGTCGAAAAAAAAATTATTTGAAGAAGAAAAACAACAGCCATTTTGAGGCCTTTCCCTAGATAACTAGGGGTTCTGGGAATCTGAGGCCTTTCTCTTGACAGCTAGCTCCCCCAATGGGGTAGGGGTGAAGCCACGACGCCAAAATCGTTTTCTTGCATTCTTCACAGCAGAAACGCATTTTCCTGACATCTACAGCTCATTATTCATCCTATTAAGATAGGACCTTTTGAATAATGTTTTACTTGAAAAAAATTCTAATACATCGCAAATTTCGTATGAATTCTAAATGTTCCAAAACAAAGTCTTTCTTAAAATAACTCAGATAAATTCGTATACAATGACATAAACTCTGTCGCCCCATTTAAAGTTTCTGTTTCAAAACGTCATCTTTTTATCAGCAAAGGGGAGAGGGCGGTAGAGTGAAAACGTTAATCCTCGCTCCTTTTTATAATTTCTGCAAATGATTGCATTTGGCATTAAAGAATAGGGGGTGGAGCGACTCGCTTAAAGAATTCAATTTATAGCTTATATAACTTATATTAGTGACACTTTTTTTTATTTTGTAATTTCTTAATTAAAATACAAAAAGAAAAAAAATATTGGTTTGTCCAATGGGCGGAAGGCGATCGCATGTATCACCCCTCCCACCTGGAACAACCCTTTTTCATTTTGTATTTACTTATGATAAAATTTGAGATCAGATCGTGTGTCCGACATTATAATACAAATGGATTAAAACATCAATATATAGCTTATATTATATAGATATTCAACTAATTTTGTTCAAAAACTATGATTTCTCTTTAAAAATAGGACCGCCCCCCCCCCCCCCACTCAGAGGGCTCCAGTGTGGATGGCAGCAGAAGCAATCGCCCCCCCCCCCCCCCCACCTCACCGAATCGGCTAAGATACCAGAAGTGTAGCAACATAATATAAAAATTATATTGTGATTCAACTAATTTTGTTCATAAACTATGATTCCTAATTAAAAGTAGGACCACCCCCCCACTCAAAGGTTTTAGGTTGGAAGGGCTGCAGATGTATTCGCCCCCCCACCCAATCGGCTAACAGGGGAACGACATCATATAAAGATCGGTTAAAATATCAATAATAAGTTTTAATTATATAGATATTTAATTGATTCCGTTGACAAGCTGTGATTTCTACAAATAAATTGGACCGCCCCCCCACTAGAAAGTTTATGGTGGTGAAGGGGGCGGGATTGATGCCATCGCCACCTCCCCATCCCACCAAATCGGCCAACATACCAGAGGGGGGGACGAAATAATATAAAAATAGGTTAAAATATAAATAATTAGTATATATTATTAACATAACTAATAAATTCGTATACAAATTGTGTGATTTCTTTCCTAAAAGTCGACCGATTGGGGGCGGGGCCATCGCCCCTACCGCCCCCTTCCCTCTGGATCCTGCCAGTGTTGCATGGTCTGGAAGAAGTACTATACTTTTTTAAATATATGTTAGTTTGCTACTTTTGAATTTTTATTCTAATTAGTGAGTATTCTACCCTGAGTATAATGACTTGGTCTATTTTAAATCACAAATAAAATGTAACTTGCCTGTGGGGTTTTGTATTAAATGTTCTTTACTTTGAATCTTATGTTTTTTCAATGCCTTCAAGAGTTTACGGATAATTTTACACCAACACTCCTGGCATTAACTCCAGTGATTGATAAAACTACAGGATGTAAGTAGCTAGTAGAATAAAGTGTATTTTGTAAAATGACTTTAATTGTTAGTTTTTGTAAAACATTTCATGGAGCCAATTTATTTTTTAGAAGCATTAGAACATATTGACATTTGACATCCTGACATGAGATAATCATCTTGATAAATATATAAGTTTAATTGTGGAATACATGCAACATGGTCACTTATTTACATAACAATATGAATAGCAAGATAACATGGACCATAATAATTATAGAATATTTATTAATTATTATTATTATTATATTTAATGTAAAAAAAATCAAGTGCTGGCCTGGGGGGGGGGGGGGGAGGATTTTCAAATTTGAACCCTCTCCCCCAACTCTAGCTACGCCACTGGATAGACTAAGACTACGACTAAGACTGTTTTATTGATCCTTAAGGAAATTTGTTGTAATTACAAGGACTCTTTTCTCATATAAAGACAAGTCTTAGAGTGCTGAGAAATCTAAAAATATGAAATTGCGGTAAACTAAAACAATTGGTCAAAATATTTGTAATCGCACAGATTTACTATTGTTATTCTAGATAAAAATACAACCGGCGTGCCAGATATATCACGCGACGTTATTCCATCCGGCACCATGACCTTTAACCTTTGTACGTTTATGAAATGGGAGAGGTGAAGAACCTACGAGTGGAATTTAGAATCTACCAGGAAGAGTTGAACGGATCTTTATAATATTTTTGGATCATGATAATAAGCCAACATATTTGAAGAAAGATTTGTATGGAAAGTGTGGCTGCTTTGTTTGTTTTTTTTAACCTATAAAAAGCGCGGAATTATAAAACAAATGTTGTGGGACGTGTGGTCGAGAGGCTAATTACGCTTGGCTTGGCTATCTATAAAGGGGCTCGAGATTGAACACCCGACTAGAACAGCAACATATGCATGTGAGACATGGAAGTCATCTGCCAAAATTGAGAAAAGACTAAATGTGTCTCAACCAGCACTACTGAGACGGATATTAGGAGTCAGTTACAGAGATCTAGTCTCAAAGAAGGAAATCCTATGCCGAACTGGGAGTCGAAAACTTAGTGAGGTTGTGACAGAGCATCGCATGAGGTTTGCGGGACCTGTTCTCCGACAAAACGAACTACGCATACCAAGAGTTGCTATGACTTGGAGGCCATTACGAGGAAAGCGCAAACAGAGACATCCTCGTATAACTTGGCGCCACACTTTCATGGAGGACCTCAGAACAGTGAACACCAGGTGGTAGGAGGCTTCAGATATTGCCAGTGACAGATCTTTGTGGAGACAGTTTGCCGGCAATGCGACGAACGGCGAGGGAGGACCTAAGTCTAAGTAAGTCTAAAAAAAAAAACACGGAAAAATTCTCCCAGATAACCCCCCCCCCCACACACACACACACACACACTGATCTACAAATGAGATTGAACCATAATGCTCTGCTATAATCCTGAAAGTAGCGCTCTATGGAAAGTAGCTCGATGGATCAATGGAAATATTTACCAAAACGAATAACGAAAACGAGTCGTTGGGTGGCTAGCTCTAAATCGCTCACATTTTAAGTAGAGAAATGAAGCCATTTTCTGACGCGTAAAAAACAAATATGTAAGATATGCCATTAATTAATGTAAGTACAATAAGTAGTAAGTACTCGATCCACAGGTTTCTTTTTTTTTTAATTTTTTAGGTCGATTTCTTTTCGGTTTATTTCTTATCTCTCATTTGGCCCAGAGACACGAGAGTCGGAAATTAAATTGGCCCTCGGGTTGAATTAGGTTGGCATACACTGGTCTAGATCTATAAGAAATTGAACTACATGGCTGAGACAAACTGATAAAGTTACACTCAAATTAAGCTTTTTTTATGTGGTCTGTCTGTCCGTCCGTCTCGTTTACGTCTCTAAAACTAGAAAAGATAGTGAAAATCAGACATCATATTATTTTCGACCATTCATAGTTCAGATGCAACGATTACTTTTTCTTTTCTGAAAGCGAAAAATCTAATATTTAAAATCAATTATGCAAGCAGTTTTTTCATAAAAATTCACCAAATATACAACTATTCACTATTAATAGTTACAAACACTGGAAGCTATTTAATAAGGGAGACAATAATTTGCCATACTTTTAACAAATTTATGCAAATGGTTTTAGATTTTAAAAAAAAATAAAAAAATTTTTATTGTAAAGTTAAATAAGTTCTGTCATACTAACTACTACATTTTTTAATGAGGAAATAATCTGTATAGTATGCATATAAGTGGAACATAATTTAAAGCAACAATTACTAAGTAGTTTTTTTTTAATAATATCGCGCAAGTGGCAGAGCTGCTGTAGGGCTCTGAAGCTCTTAACGAAAGCATTTTTTTAATTTCTTTTTAAGAAATTTTTTTTTTAAGGCTTTGAATAAGAGATTGACAATTTAGAAAACAATTACATAGAAAATTTATTTATAAGACATCAGTTAAGTCATGTTCATATCTAACTTCTAATTCACTTTCACCTATTCCTTGGTTTGCTGGGCCGTTGAGGCACCACACAAGATTTGTCAACCTTCTTTCTCTATTCTTCTCTGTCATTTGCCTTTGACAGAATCTGATAAACTTTCTGAAAATATTGAAACCTGCCTTTTACTTCCTGGGTGGACCATTTCGGGGGCCGATTTTGAGTTAGTGTTTTAACACAACCGTTTTTGTAACCTTATTTTTTTTTTTTTGGTTGAAAGTTTTGTTTATGTATTTTTCTTGTTTTACATTGTAGCTTCAAATTTAGTTTCAACTGCCAGTGGCTCAACGGATTACACAGCACTTATAGTCAGCCTGGTGGTCATAACCATTTTTTTTCTAGCAATCGTGGCGTACAAATTTAAAGGTAATTTTATTACAAATCTTATAATGAGCTCACTCGATCTGTCGGGTACATTTCTCCCACTTCCCTTTCTGGGATCAAGTTGAGATTTTTTACAAGTATACATTGGAATAGACATAACATTAAACAATTAAAATACTAAATAACTAGTTAATTAAATAAAGGCAATTAATTAATTGTGTCTGATATAAAAGGAAAATAAATCCTATAATATTGAGATATGTAAATATGAAGTTTTCCAGTAGGATTTGCTTTTTAAAAATTATTTTTAGCGGCCACCGTAAAGGGAAAAGCCGCTATTAGGCTTGTGGTGCAAAATGTCCATCTGTCAAACGCAGATCTCAAAAACTAGAAGAGAGATAAAAAAATATTATTTCACCATGCGATGTGGCTCGCAAAGTTAAGGTGCAACAGCTACTTTTTGTGTTCTAAATGCATATTGTTTAATTTATAAAATTAATTATGCAAGCGATTTTTTTCATAAAACTATTCTATTCTTAATTATAAATAAATGTAAGGGAAATAATGTTACATTTTTTATTTTTGCAAAGAAAGACAATTTTTGTGTATTTTCAGTATCACAAAGTCAAATATATCTATTAAATGTACAAGAAATGTTGACATTAAATATTAGTTTAATGTGTTTTCTTTGGTCAGCGTTTGTTAAAATTTCACGCACATTTTTTAAAATGGACTTTTTATGCAGGGCATTTTTTTTGGTTGGTTATGTCTGTTTGTTAAACTGCCCGTCACGTTTATCTAAAAAAATACACCAACAGCCATTGAAAACATATTTTAACCTTTAATGTTCCTTAATATTTTCATGTGAAATGCTCTAGTGTAAAACACATTTATTATTAGATAATAAGGATGATAATGATAATAAAGATATTGGTATTAAATAACAGGGTAGTTCAGAATGCGTTTAAAAGCTGTATCTCCTTTTCTTTACTCTAGAGAAATTTCGGTGTTTTTCAAGGAACACACGGTAAGTAAAGTGATCTTAGTGAAAACTTGATGTATGTGTGCGCCTATTTTCTTATAACACAATAAAAATATCAAACTGTTTATAATTAATAAAATCATAGATTTAATATAACTATATTTTTTTCAGAATTTCTACAATTTCCATGCAAAGTAAAGGTAATTTTAATTTAAATATTTCTAGATTTTGTAGACAATATAGACATTTAAAAAATGTCTTTTTTTAAAGGATTAACTTTATTTTTTATATTTCTATTGTAGACGAGGATTATCTAGATGTAGACCATTATGACTACTTGCAACACTATGAACTCAAAACTGAAGACCTTAGCAAGACACAGGATAAAGACACTGGTGTGAAACAGTTTTAACATTTATTCCTATTTTTAATTTCGTATCATTTGTTTTAGTAAAAACACTTTTACCTGTCAATATTTTTTTAAGATTAATTTACGTGCGAGCCTGATAGTTCTATAACAGATAAAACCTGAATCTTATTGTTAAAACTGTAGACATGATAAAGAAAGTTTGAGCTTGTTATCTTCAGGACTATATTGAGGAAAACAAGGTTTTAGATTCCAAGAAACTTAGAAATATTTAGAATTTAATTGGATGGATAATAAGTCTTAGTATTTATAGAATATATGTAATGCTATAAAGTGTCAAAAATAATTATTACCTCATGTCCAAAGTAAATATTACCTCATTTCCATAGTAACTACTAACTCATGTCCAAAGTAACTACTAGCTCATGTCCAAAGTAACTACTAGCTCATGTCCAAAGTAACTACTAACTCATGTCCAAAATAACTATTACCTCATTTCTAAAGTAACTACTAACTCATGTCCAAAGTAACTACTAACTCATGTCCAAAAAAAATATTACCTCATTTCTAAAGTAACTACTAACTCATGTCCAAAGTAACTACTAGCTCATGTCCAAAGTAACTACTAGCTCATGTCCAAAAAAATTACTAGCTCATGTCAAAGTAAACACTACCTCATGTCAAAGTAACTATCACCTTATTTCCAAAATAAAAATTACATCTTGTCCAAAGTAACTATTACTACATTTCCATAGTTAACATTTCCTCATGACAAATAACTATTACCATATGTCTGAAGTTTATCAGAGATCCTTGATTAGGTTAGTAAATAACAGAATATCTCTTTACGAAACACAATCTCAATCGTCAAGTTAAAATCATTATAATATTAAGCACGCACTAGATTTCAAGGAAGCTTAGGTTTTTAAAAGGTTGTTACAAAGTTTATATTGCCTAAAAAATTAAATTTTGTTTACATGTTATTTCTCCCTTTCTCGAATTAAGTTGAAACTTTGCATAATTATTCAATTTCCCTAACAAAGCGAAAATTAGTCAATCAAGTAACAAGTTAATAAGCTTATTAGTGGTAATATATGAAAAAGATGAGTAAATCTTTCAGTATTGAAATATATGGCTGCAAATGTGCAGTTTTTCCCCCTAGAAAATCCCTTTCTAAGTTATTTCTTCTATTTTTCTTGCTTGTCTTACTGTGGTCATTTTTATACTTGGTGTTACAAGACGTTAGTTTTGTCATAGGTTTTAAATACAGTAGATGTTATTTTGATATTGCAATACATCTAAATTCTGCACAATTTCCTATCCTGGTACGTAAATATACAGACTATCATGACCTTCTTGACTATGACAAGTATGACCATTATAATGATGTCCACAAACCAGAGACCTATATGGGAGTGGTAAGTTCTGTTATTTTTAACTTTTCCTCACATAATATACAATCATTACAGAGAAAGGTGGATTACTCTGGCGCATATGAGTCCACCTAGCTTTAATGGATACAGTGGCGTCACTAGGGTGGGTGTCACACGGTACGGTTCATTAGGGTTTTACTCCCTCGCTCCCACCCCCAGACACACACAGAAAATATCGTGTTTTTTGTTTGTTTGTTTGTTTAGCCATAATGCACAAACTTTATAATTAACTGCATTCATTGATTGTTAAACAACTATAAAATGTCAAATAAATTATAAATTCAGTTGTTACAATCTATCTATAGTTCAAGTTTGCAGCAATGCAACCTTAAGAAAATAACAGTGTTTTTTTTTTCTCATCTGAAACCTGAAAACTTATCAATCATTACAAATTAATGTCTTGAAAGATTTCACTTCTGATCTATTTACCCGCTATAAAAGTGTCGTCTGTTCCTTGGCCGAACTTGTTATGCTTTTGGTAAAGAAAAAGTTTGAATTAGCCGCCACTTTGTCAATAGTTTAAAGGTAGACCTAATCTTAGGTATCTTTGACCTTCTAGTACAGGGGTTCTCAACCTGTGGGTCGTGACCCCTTTGGGGGTCGATTGACCATTTGCCATGGGTCGCCTAAGACCATCGAAAATATGGATTGTTATTGTCTACTTTTCTATCGTTGCATGTGTGCGGGTGGGGGGAGGGATCGCGGCAGAGTGGGGGGTGGGTGTAAAAAGGGGTCGCGGAACTTAAAAGGTTGAGAACATTGTTCTATACATCTTTCTCGCCAAAAAAAATATAGCAAAGATAGATAAAATATAATAGATTTTAAGTTGCACCTTTAAAGGCAATAATTTTAGAACGAAAAAAAAACTATTATTTCCATTGCACCAAAATTTTAGGCAAGAAGCATTTTCTGAAAAAGAATGACCACATAGATTAAGTGAATGTTATACATATCTATTGCAAGAGCGGTGATTGAAAGTAAGGCGCTTGGCTTCCGAACACTGGGTGGCAGGGCAGTTACGAATCCTGGTGAAACTCGGATTTTTAATTTCGGGGTCTTTGAGCGCCTCCGAGTCCACCCAGCTCTAAATAAAGGCGGTTGGTCGTTGTGGTGGCCACATGACACCCTTGTTAACCGTAGGCCACAAAAACAGATGACTTTTACATCATCAGCACTAAATACCTCAAGATCTGAATGGGGAACTTTTATACACATGTACTAAATAGATTTTCTGTTGGTTCAAAAAATTTTCTGTACTCCTTTATGACTCCATATATCAAAGTTGCATTGTTTATAATCCTGAGCATGACATATCAGAAATTCAAGCTCACTCCTTTCTAGACATTTTAAGATATTATGTAGATCTCAACAGCTCTGTTCTCTATTAAAATCTTATAAATTATGAATCGGATCAGTGTGCACAATGTCAGGTGTGCATACAAACACTATACAAAAGTGCTTACAGTAACTTTGATGCTCATACATATATCTTTTTAAAACATTTATAAACTTTTCAACATCAATCATAGCAACGACTCCCTTGTCAATTGTATAAGTACTCGGATGCCATTGTTTTCAGATTTTCCAATCCTTATGACTATTCTTCACGTCTCTTGACATTTAAATTTCAGACTTTATATCGACCACGTATTAAGTAACTAATTTGTATTTCATTTCTACAGAATTAGTTGAAAATAGTTGACAACAAAAAACATACAATTTTTTACTATTAAGTTACTAAATCATCCTCAACAGGAAGCATCAGAATCAATATTTTAAAAACTGGTGTTCTTTTTTTTTTCCTCGGGATAATTTTCTGCGCAAAAGAAACAATCTCTTAAAATATTGAAATCTATATAATTCCACTGATTCATTGTAACATTTCCTTCTTCTTGGCTAGAGTTTTTCTTACTTTCATTTTCTGACAGTACATCATCATCTTCAGAAATCTCAATTGTTGCTTAATTAATTTCCTACTCTACACAATTTACATATGACTGGAGAATGTCATTATTAATTAAACAGTGACTTTTTGGTTGGCATCCTGATATTACGATTTACGATGCTTGCTACTATTTCCTATTTCCATACATTCAATAAGGACCTAATTAAAAAATCAAAGTAACGCTTACATACGATCAGCTGGTATACGTTTAAAGGCAAGGTTTGACATCTGCTTTTAAATTATGATGAAACATTTGGGACTATTTGTAGAATTTATTTAAATATTAAAATATGTTTAGCCGTAATTTTTTTAAAAAATATAGAGAGTTCTATGAATCTTTTGTGAATAACGTGTTCCGATATTTAACCAATGACACTTAGTTTTTGTTTCACTGTCACTTGGGTGTCACCCGGTGCGAACCGCACCCCCTCCCGACGCCACTGAATGAATACCTGACATTAGGGAAAAGTAAAGGCGGTTGGTCGTTGTGCTGGCCACATGACATACTAGTTAACCAGTGGCCACAGAAGCAGATGACCTTTACATCATCTGCCCTATAGATCGCAAGGTCTAAAGGGGGATCTTTACTTTTATTTCCTTACAGAGAATGGTACACTATCATTTAGAAAAAACAACAACAATATATCAAGATGATATTGACCTTGCTTACTTTTTTTCTATTATGTATTGAGTATATGAGTATTTCTTCAGTATAAGACGAGGCAAGCTATAAAAAAAAGAAAATAATATTTAGATAAAAACAATGTAAAAAAAATTATCAAAGATCTAAAAAAGTAAACAGTTTACTCAATGGCAATTTTATTCCCGTACAATCTGACACGCGGCGTAGCATATGCCACCCCCTCCCTGTTGTGACACAGTTACTATACGGATGTGTGGCCAACCTTGGCACACGGTCAAGTGTTGTGTACCTGTGACAGTTAGTGGACTGGAGACAAGTCACGAGTGTGTGTGTTTAACAATGAGAAAGAAAAACATCTGGTCGATTCGTTTGTGCTGAATGTTAACCTTAAGTACATTTATTGTTATTAAATTCTTTGCAAATGCCGACTTAACGAACTTGTATCACCACATTCCTTTTTTTTTTCTGCGCCTTGCTCTCTTGTCACCACGAAAGTTACGTGGGGTAACTCTAGTCCGACTTGCAGAAATAAAAAAAAGTTATCTTTCCATGACTTTTTCACCTTGGTGTCCTGCGTGGTTGAAAATTATATATAGAGATAATTCTACAAAATTTTATAGAAAAAATAAAATAATCTCAAAATGAAAACGTTTATATACGAGTTTGTTTACAAAAACAATAGCCGCCGTTGTCTTAGCAATAATATTTAAAAACCTTTTTTTTTAATATTGACAGAGTACTTCATAGCTAAAAAGTGAACAGATTACCCAATTATATTTTCCTATAATTGAGAAGAATATCCTAGCAATAGAACTAAGATGTTACAGAAAGATCTTTGGTTTCGATTACAAAGAACCGCATAACAAATAAAGAGATTGGGAACAACATTAATACAGAGATTGGACCTCAAGATGATCCGCTAATCACTATAAAAAATCTCAAACTTGAACTCTATGGCCAGAATTTGCAGGGAACAGGGAACAGTACTAGGAAAAAGAAGAAGAAGCAGATAGAGAATGGACAGGTACGTTATTGGATGAAACTCTATTCAAGAGAAAGACAGAAAAGAATGGAGAAATACGGTCGACAGATCTTGTGTGGTGCCTCAACGATTCAACAGACTAAGGGATAGGTGAAGGTGGTGAAGATGATATTTCTGTATATTTTCAAAAGGAAATCGAATTTCGCAAGGAGATGCATCTTATCTTATCTTATCTTATATAATACAGACGTTACTTCAAAAAAGAAGATGATTACGTCCCACGCGTCATGCATCTAGTCATGCATATTAACCAATGACTTAAATTCTGCCAAGTCACTGGTTTTTCTGGCTAGCTCAGGCAACCCATTCCATGCTCTAATAGCACTAGGGAAGAAGGAGTATTTGTACAAATTTGTCCAAGCATATGGGACGAGGAATGTGCCTTTATTTTTGTGTCTTTCAGAGTATTTTATTAAATTTTGTTTTTGTATTTGAAGATTATGGTTCAGTGTTTTATGTATAATTGCTACTTTACTTTTGAGTCTTCTGTCCTGAAGGCTTTCTAAATTTAGTGATTTTACTAATGGTGTTACCCTAGTCAAATGTGAATATTCGTTTGTTATGAATCTCACTGCTCTATTTTGTGTTTGTTCCAGTTTCTTAATGTTGTCTTGAGTTGAGGGGTCCCACACGGTGGATGCATATTCTATTATTGGCCTAACCAAGGTTAAATAACATTTTAGTTTTATGTTCTTATTTGATTTATAGAAATTTCTTTTAATAAACCCTAATGCTTTGTTGGATTTTTTTATAGTTTCATCAATATGTGGATTCCATGACAGTTTTTCATTTATTATAACACCTAGGTATTTTGCGTTTTTAGTCTGTGTTACTGGTTTGCCATGAATAAGATAAGTGGAATTAATTTGTTTTAGTTTTTTTGTTACTCTTAACAACTGACATTTTTCTGGGTGGAAAGACATGCTCCAATTTGATTCCCATTTCTGTAATTCATCTAATTCTCTTTGTAAAATATCTGTGTCTTGTTTTGTTTTTATTGTTCTATATATTATGCAATCGTCTGCAAATAATCTGACTTTTGTTCCTGAACTAATGCAATTTGGTAAATCATTTATGTAAATTAAAAATAGTAGTGGACCCAAGACTGTTCCTTGATGTACACCTGAGTTTACTGTTATTGGTGTTGATTTAGAGCCATTTATTATTACAGTTTGTTCTCTCCCTATCAGAAAATCTTTAATCCACTGATGCAGTGGACCGTTAATGCCGAAATATTTTAATTTTTTAAGCAAACTATGGTGGTGAACTTTGTCAAAAGCCTTGGAAAAATCTAGTAAGATAGCATCTATTTGTTCACTATTATCTAAACCTTTTGAAAAATCATCAATTAGTCCTATTAGTTGTGTTTCACATGATCTATATTTCCTAAAGCCATGTTGGTATGGGGTGAGGACATTATGTTTGTCTAAGTGGTTTATGATATTGCTACATATTATGTGTTCTAGTATTTTACATGTGATGCTGGTAAGTGATACTGGTCTGTAGTTTCCTGGATCAGATTTTTCTCCTTTTTTAAATAGGGGGGTGACATTAGCTTCTTTCCAGTCCTTTGGTACTCTGCCCTGGTTAAGCGATGCTTGAAAGAGTATTTTGAACACTGGGGCTAGCTCATTGCTTAGTTCTTTGAGTAATCTAGCTGGAATACCATCAGGTCCAGACGCTTTATTTGGTTTGGTGTTGGCTAATAGTTTTTTTATTCCATTTTCTTGTACTACTAAATCTTCTATGTTGTCTACTTGATTCAAATTAAGAAATATGTCTTTGTCTCCTGGGGCTGAGAATGCTGATGCAAAGTATTTGTTTAGGATGTTTGCTTTAGTTTCATTATCATTATGTATTATGTTATGTTCATCTTTTAATGGCGCTATGCCTGTTGTTTCCATTTTCTTAGACTTAATGTATGACCATAGGTTTTTGTTGTTATCTTTAGATATTACATTGTTTATGTATTCACTCTGCAGCTGTCTGCTTACTTTTTGGGTTAGGTGTTTAATTTTTATATACTTTTGTAAACTCTTTCTGCCTTGGTTGCTTTAAATTTCCTATATAGGTTTTCCTTCTGTTTACAAAGCTTCTTTAGTCTATTATTAAACCAGCATTTATTTATTTTGTTTGATGTGTATTTAGTTGGTATATGATTTTCTATAATGCTTTTAAGATGGTTTTTAATGAAATTCCAGAGGTCATCGACTGGTTGGTTGATGTCTTTTTCTAATAAGAATGTTTGTTGAAAGTTTAATGCAGCTTGGTGTAGTTGTGTTAGGTTACATTTATTCCAGAGTAGGATTTTTCTTTTGGTTTTTGTATTGGCTACTGCTTTTATCTGACTGTGTATTTTTATGATCTCATGGTCTGATAGACCAGGGATAATATCATAATCAACTACTAATCCAGGTCTGTTGGTTAAGAAGAGATCTAATGTGTTGTTTAATCTAGTTGGCTTTTTAATGATTTGATCTAAACTTAGGTTGTGTAAAGTTTCTATGAAAAGCTCATTTATGTCCTTAAGGTTTTGGTGTTTATCTATGGTTAGTGTTTTCCAATTTATATCAGGTAGGTTGAAGTCACCCATAATCCAAAAAACTGCATTTTTATTTGTCTCTTTAAGTGTAGTAATCTGATTACATAGTTCCTGCATGTATTCTAAACTAGAATTTGGTGGTCTGTAAATGCTGCCTATTATAAGGGATGTTGAGGTGGTATTAATTTTACAAAATGTAGATTCTATGTTTTTTGAGTTAGGTAAGGTAATTTCTTCTGCTATAAGAGTGTTTTTTATTGCTAAAAGAACTCCTCCATGATTATCAGCCCTATCTTTTCTAAAAATTTCATAATTACTATTGAAAATTTCTGCATTATAAATTTCAGGATGTAGCCAAGTTTCTGTTCCTGCAATTATGTCTGGTTTCTCACATTCTAATAAAATTTCTAAGTCTGCTGTTTTGTTCCTAATGCTTTGAAAATTTATTACTAAGGTTTTAAGGTATTTTGGTATTACTTCTTTAGTAGGTTTGTTTAGTGAGGCTGTTATATTAATTTTAGTAGATTTAGGTTTAACAGGAGTGGATCTGGCTAGTGGTTGGTGAGTTGGTTTTGGGATGGTGTTTAGGATGTTGTATGGGTTAGAAGTGTCTGCATCAAAGGAATCAAACAGTACACAGTGCCATGATGCATCTTTGTTGCCTAAGGCATAATACACAGGTGTATTCATATGGAGACATGATGCATGGTACCATTCATCGCAGGTGTCACATTGAATGGCTTTCTGTTTTATGGTGCATACTTTTTTGCAGATGTTGCATCTATCTTTAGATCTAGGCCCTGGATTTGACTCTACATCTCCTGCTATTAATATTAACAGTGAAAGGTATTTATTTCTACTATGTCTGATTGAGAACTTCCATTTGTGATGGGTAATCTTCTTTAATGTTATGGATGTGTATGTTAGGTTATTTTTGAAGTTGCATTGATCTAAAGTGTGATGATTGATTATGACTGTTGTTTCCTTTTTAAGTTTAGTGTTGACTGTAGTAGATCTAGTTCTGTGTTCAGCTAGTGTGTATTTAGTAATTATTAGGATAAATAGCCAGAGCAATTTCATGTTGACTGTTGTTGATTATAGTTTTAAAAGGTCTAGTCTAAATCTAGTTTAAGGTTAAAAATGCCTAAGATGGCCTAAGCTAAGTCTAAGTCTAAAGTGATAGCTAATTTACAATGACAATCAAATGGTTTATTCAAAATATAGACCTAGACTAGATCCAGATCTAATTCTAGATCTAGATCTAATTGTAGATCAATATATTTATGTGTTTAACTAACTTTAACTAACTATATAGAGTATTACTATTAGTTTATAATTAGTAGTATTTGTAGATGATTAGTAGATCTAAGGCCTTAATTAAAGTCTAAGTCTAAGACTGACTAGATCTAGAATCTAAGAATATAAAAATAAATATAGACTAAATAATATTAAATATAATTATAAGGATTAGTTGATTAGTGAGACAAAATAGTCCTAAACTAAGAGTTGTTAATTTGAATTAATTAGTGGAAATAATGCTGAATTAAGTTAAATCTATAATTTAAAGATATTAGTTTATTAGTTGAAGGTAATAGTTGAATAGCTTTTTTAAGGAATTTTATTTGGTTTATATACGACAAAACGAAAATTTAACTCATCTATGATAACTGTAAACAGGGAGCAGCCAAACAAGAGTAAGTTTACAAAACAAAGTGATACAAATATCAAAAAATGTCGCAATTACCTGGTTTAGAAACAAAAAAAAAAAACATTATAAAAGATGTAACGTTGTCTTGTGTCTTTTTTGCGACATTGTTCATCCCATTTAATACTGATAGCTATATTGAAAAAAAAAATCTTTCTAATTTTTGAATTATAACCAAACATGTAGAACTTTATTTTTTTTTTTTATAGGCAATGATAAAGAATTGCATCCAGAAGACCATTATGATAATTTGGACAATAAAATAGAAATGGTATCAGAATATATCACACCAAAAGAGATTGTCTACAACAGCACTGCAGTTAGTGGTCAGTATTAACTTTTTTTTTAAATTCCTATTTTTATTCACGGGAAAGAAAACTAACGTTATGACTTGCCTGGGTGACTACGTGAGAAAGTGGTGGGAGGGTACACTACCAAGTAATGTTATGCTTTCCAGACGTTTTAAATGTATAAAATTTTTGATATAAAAAAAGGTCTTCTGATATTCATAATTTCTTCTAAATCTAATTTATGTTTTAGTTCTCCCAAACCCAATCTCGGATCAAGCTAAACAATTATTTCTTTTACCCGACAACACAAGAATCAATTTTTTAAAAAATTAGCTAATTAGTTAAATAACTATTGTATTAAATTACTTTGTTTGGTATCTCAAACAAGGGAAAGAAATAGTACTTTACTGAAACGGTGGCATAAGCTGAATTAGTCCCTGTATATATTGTCGTCTGAGGCTAATTACACATTTAATTACATGACTGATCCAAACTTATAGATACACTTAATATAAGTTTTTTGATTTTTTTAGGTATTGTTTTGTATTTCGCTTGTTTCTTTTCCTAAAACAATAAGAAAAAAAAAGAAATGTTTGTTTTTTTTTTGTGTGTGTGTGTTTATTTTATAAATCAATTTCTTCTATCTCTTTGAATAATAAACTAAACATTATGCTTTATTTGTCTTTTAACAAACCAAACAAACAAGAACAAAAAATTTGATGACAAATTATAAATCATCTAAAAAATAAGTTATTTAATTAATTAGTCGTAATTTATATATGTTTTAATATGGAAATCGTAATAACTCGGCGTCGGGCGATGCGTGACACTAATCACAATAATGTAGGGAATTAAGTCGTTTGTTAAAGTTTTTAACTAACAATACATTAACCTTCTATTTTTATAAGTAGAATAGCTTATTGGCAAAACGCGTTGGCCTCTTTTCATGAAGGCTCGAGCCTGACTCAAGCAATTACATTGATTTTAAAAATGCAGCACAGAAATCTTCTCCCAGATGATTGCTTACATAATTTTGAAATAATAAATAATGGATGCAATTTCACTCAATATATTATAAGCGAGATACAAAAAATTACCTTTTATATTAATTTGTTGACACTAGTGGCTAATGAGTAACAAGAATATTCGTTAAGATCATTCAACAACATAGACTCTTGACTCCTTCGGAGCAACGAGGCGTGTAGCGCAGTAACTATTATCACAGAGCTGTCTGTAGACAGCATAAGAGCCATGGCACAAAGGAAAAGTTGACGAATAAAAGATAAGGCAAATAAGAGGCTAAAGTAGAACCGAACCCAAACCTCTCTGGTTAACAGAAGTGGTTGTCATCAATTTCTGTTGTTGAATCTTACAGAGCAGTGAATTTTAATATAAATATTTTTTTGTTATCTATTTACAAAACTTTTATCCGAATCGTAAATTCGTGGATCTGGAACCTTCTTGGTGGGTGGAACTTGGACACGATCTCAAAAGCGGCTCTCACGAAATTTGATAGTTACTGTTTGGAATTACTAGCTCTTTGGCCATACAGGAAAAAATTTAGTTTGACTGTTCAAAGTATGAAAAGAAAATTTAAATTCAGCTAGAGATATTTAAATAGAACAGACTCTATGTACTCGTGTATGTCGCATGTAGTCATACATTAAATGATAAGGAACAGTTTGTGCATCGTCGTCTATGTCTAGATCTAAAGGCCTATCATCAGAAAATCTTATCTTATAAATTACAGACGTTACTTCATAAAAGAAGACAATGAAGTCCTGCACGTTTCATGAGTCGATCTAGTCATGAATATTACAAATATTATAAACTATACTAGACGTATACACTTTCTTAACTAGGATTCTTATTTTGCATAGAGGTGTGGTGGGGGGGGGGGGGGGGTAAAAAATTGTTCCATTTTTTAAAATGTAATATTAATTTGTTATTAAGAGAGCAAGACTTCGTTTGTAAGTTCTAGAAAGGAGGTACTGTCTTTTTTTTTTAAATTATAATTTCATGTTGTTTTTTTGTTAGAAAACAAATAAAGTGATTGGCTGTAATTTCAATGTGTATTTCTAGATTATGATAAGCTAGAGCAATCTAGAGGTGAAGAGCACATTTATGGCAGACCTAGATCTACAGGGGACTTTACACAAAGGCCAGAACTACCTGCATTCAATAAAGATGTTCAAGGCAAGCCTAGACGGATTACTTTATAAAACACGGGTTCAAAGCTATATACCACATGACATAAGGTCAAGATCAAGTAAAACTTTACAAAGAGCAGTCCAAAAATAAGTGGACAGGAAATAATCACATGTATTTGGATGTATACATACGCTTCTATTTCAAAGCGATTCAGGGCCGGCCTTAGGCAACTGCAACCTATACGACCTTAGTGGTCCCCGCACTGTTATAGGCCCCGCGCTAATTCTTGGTTTAAATTATTTAATGAAACCTTTGTGACTTATAACAGGGTTCCCGCAGCCTCCTGGTTTTCCAGGAGCACATAAAAAACTCCTGAAATTGCGAAATTGAAAAAGGCCTGGAAATCTCCTGAAATTATTGAAAATCTCCTGAAAACTCATAAAAATTTCCTAAACATAGACAAAATTGTCGCTTTGGCGGTCAATCAATATGGAAAACGCAAAAGTTTCGAGCAATAAAATGGGCATTGTCAGATTTTATTTAATAAAAATATAATACAAAGACACATTTATTTTCTAATACAAAATCTTAGTTTTTACTTACTATCCTCATCCCTACCCAGACTGGGGCCTGCGCAATCCGGTTCGCGTAGGGTTCCGCAATAGTTAGGGCTTCCCTGAAGCCATTTGTACATTTGACAAATAAATTGGATTACGGACATCGTTTCAAATCTCTTACAATCTGTCAACTACTTGGTGTTCACAACTTCTGTTCACACTGTAAACTTTGACAAAAAACGTTTGCTCAGAGATTTTAATTACATTGTGCTCTGTCTTCTATGCTGTGCCAACTAAAAAAAAATTAAAATTCTTATTCAATAATTCATGTAACACAAGTGCGGTGAACAATGCGGACAATCCCTTTATAAGAAAAGGTGCTATTAAGATACTCTCGGACTATCTTTTAATAGTCTACCTGTTGCAATAATATTAGCAAGACGTAACCCTATCCATTTACAGGCTTTTCTACCAGACAGAGTGAGCTGATTTAAGCTTCGAAAAGTATGTACTAAGCAAGAATTTGTTTATTTATTTATATTTCTATGTTTATCGGAAAATATTACTATGTATATATGTTAAATGCATTATATTTATATGGTATATGGTATGCATTATGCGTATGTATACGGTATATACATTCTATGTTTATGGTGTATGCATTAAGTGTCTTTAATAGATGTATTTTGTTGTATACATTATATCTCTATGGTATATATATTATTTGTATATAGAATTAATAGTATCTCAAATGTATATATATATATATATATATATATATATATATATATATAATATATTATGTATATATACTGTATGTACTACGTTTGTATTGTGTATGTATATGTATTATAGCAAAGTCGTATATTTGTGGTTTGTTAAGTTTGGTCTAAATTTCATTTTGTTACTACCAAATCTATATTTCATCTCAGTTTGAATCTGAGTTTATTGTTAATAAAAACTATTTTGAGGTTTCGTTCACAAAAGAAGTTTGTTCAAATTATCTGAAATTATTTCACTAAAAATACAATACGCCTACAAAATTTTAGTTGTGCACTAGCTGCCTGGAGCGAATACCTAACGACAGAGAAAATGTGTTATTTTGTTAAGACAGACCCTCTTGTTGTTTCATGGGTCATCGTTCTTCTTAACTCTTCATCATTTCTTCATTTCATCATCTTATCATTTCATCATTTCATTATCTTATCATTTCATCATCTAATCGTCTCATCATCTCATCATCTTATCATTTCATCATCTTATCATTTTATCATTTCATCCTCTTATCATTTCATCATCTTATCATTTCTTCATCTCATCATCTTATCATTTTATCATCTCATTACTTCATCATCTCATCATTTCATCAGCTTATCATTTCATCATTTCATCATCTTATCACTTCATCATTTTATCATCTTATCATTTTATCATTTCATCATCTTATCATTTTATCATTTCATCATCTTATCATTTCTTCATTATCATCAACTTATCATTTCATAATCTCATCATTTCATCATCTCATCATTTCATCATCTCATCATCTTATCATTTCATCATCTTATCATTTTATCATTTCATCATCTTATCATTTCATCATTTCATCATCTTATCATTTCTTCATCTCATCATCTTATCATTTTATCATCTCATTATTTTATCATCTCATCATTTCATCATCTCATCAGTTCATTATCTTATCATTTCATCATCTTATCACTTCATTATTTTATCATCTGATCATTTTATCATTTCTTCATCGTATCATTGTATCATTTCATCATCTTATCATTTCTTAATCTCATCATCTTATCATTTTATCATTTCATCATCTTATCATTTTATCATTTCATCATCTTATCATTTTATCATTTCATCATCTTATCATTTTATCCTTTCATCATCTTATCATTTCTTCATCTAATCATCTTATCATTTCATCATCTTATCACTTCATCATTTCATCATCTCACCACTTCATCATTTCATCATCTTATCATTTTATCATTTTATCATTTTATCATTTCATCATCTTATCATTTTATCATTTCATTATCTTATCATTTCATCATTTCATCATCTAATCGTTTTATCATTTCATCATCTTATCATTTTATCATTTCATCATCTTATCATTTCATCATTTCATCATCTTATCATTTCTTCATATCATCATCTTATCATTTTATCATCTCATTATTTTATCATCTCATCATTTCATCATCTTATCATTTTATCATCTTATTATTTCTTCATCTAATCGTCTTATCATTTCATCATCTTATCACTTCATCATTTCATCATCTCATCACTTCATCATTTCGTCATCTTATTATTTTATCATTTCATCATCTTATCATTTCTTCATCTAACCGTCTTATCATTTCATCATCTTTTCATTTCTTCATCTAATCGTCTTATCATTTCTTCATCTTATCATTTCATCATCTCATCATCTTATCACTTCATCATTTCATCATCTTATCATTTTATCATTTCATCATCTTATCATTTTATCATCTCATCATCTTATCATCTGTCTCATGACTTTCGTCGTAGAAGTGAGTGACAGATCGTGTAACTAAATCCCACCCACTTTTCTTAGAAGGATATTAAGAGAGAGTTCGGTCCATTCTTTTATCCAGCCAGCTTTTCTTTGGAAGACCCTTTCTTTGTGTTCTGTCCACTTTGAAAAGGAGTCATGTATTAGGGTATAACCAAACCATCTCAGCTTTCCTCTCTTCACTGTATTGAGGTGGGTTTTTTTTTCTTTCAGCCTCAGTGTTCAGTGTCCTACATTCACAACCAAATAGGAATATAACGACCGCTAGGGAAGAAAACAGTTTTAATTATACTGCGTAGCAGATGTAACTTTTCCAGATTTTCCACAGTATGCTCATGACCTATTCTTAAGTTGGAGCCTAGGTATTTAGAAGAGTCAACTTCTTCTATTATTTGGCCATTCAACAGTATGCAGCACCTCGTACTATTTGCAACCCAAACTAGTATTTTGTTCTATTCAATATTATACATCACCAAAAATTCACGCTACCGTTGCTATTCCAAAAGTACACACACTCCATAACAAGTCCTTTCTAATTTGATAGTAACAAGTAACAACGTCAAAATATAAATGATTTTGATGCAATGATTACAATAGATATAGTTCTAGATGTAAATATGCATGTATGTATGTTTGTGTGTATATATATTTGTGTATGTATTAGAATGTGTTAGGTGACTGTAGTTTTGCACATTTGTTGGGGGGGAGGTTAACTTTAAAACTTTTCTCTGTTTCGTCTCTCTCTCTCTCTCTCTTGGTTTTCCATCCTTTTCTCTACACTATAAGATCCTTATATAATTCTATGAATGCTAAAATTCCCCCCCCCCCCCCAAAAAAAAAATTACAATAGGAAATCCCGATGTAAAACATTTATGCGATAATCTCCCTTCTTCATCGTAGCGATTTAACCTAGTGCATGCCTCCAGTGTCAATCTATCATCGTGTAGTGGGATTAACTGTATCGATCGCTACCTTCAGGTGAGTTGTTAATAAAATGTTCGTAGTACACACAAGTCTATGACCTGTCACAGTTGACTGGCTGCACAGTGTGTTGTGAGTCACTAGTTTCTTATACGTCAGTAAGTATATAGTATAAAGTAGGTCAAGATTAAGTTATTGCATATCCGGGAGAGGTGAAAACGTCGCTTCCGCTAACTCTCTGTGTAAACGTATCCTAGTTTCTATGTGTTAGGAACTGTATTCACTCTCCACAAACACATGCACATACACACGCACACACGCACATCCTTTATGAAACATACTGCCAACCCACAGTGCATGGCTTACGTTAAGCTGTAGTGAATTTATCCTATATCAAGTTCTATCTGGACATGTTTCTGTAAGTTTCAGGGTAAAGCTGAGTTTAATAGAATAGCATGCGTTAATCGAAACAAGTGAACTATTAAAGCAATACTTTAAACAAAAAAGCAATGCTTATATTAAGTGTAATTGTATCAATCAATTTTAATCAATCATAGAAAATTTATAATTGATCTAGACCAGTGGTTCCCAAACTGTTTTGTCTCGTAGACCCCTTGCCATGTTTTGTGGTCTTCGGTAGACCCCCTGCTTAACTTATACCGGTACTGCATTTTTGCAAATTGACCAACTCATATTTTTAAAAAGTTATGTTTAACAGCAGTGAGTCGAAGAGTAAATAAGTAATTTAAAGCTGCTTTGTAAGTTAGAGAGATCTATCTTTTTTAATGATACAATTCAAATTTAATTGATATGTATTACTGGAACCACCAAAGATACTGGAAATGTGTGTTGTTGTTCTTTGATAGTTCATCATCCGTTGCCACGGATAAATGTTTCATATAGGAATTTGTTGTTCTGTAAAGTAGTTCTTCAAACAATATATATTAATTAATTAATTAATTGGCCTTAAGTATCACTGTAAAAGTTCACGTAAAGTGCAGTTTCTTGTGTATTTCTTCATTTTTCAAGTCTGGCTTAAATATTGGGTCCGCGGAACTGTTTTTTCAAATAGGAGAAGGGGCGAAGTAACTGGCGTCTAAGCCAGTACCCTTTGGGCATAAGGGACTCATTAGCCTAGGCTTGCAAACCCACATAGCAAGGGGAAAACTGAATTCAAATCTGTGCTGCCTTGCAGATATACCCAAACATGGGAACTGTTTAGTGGGTCGAACCCGGGGAAAAATAAGGAGCCGATGATCATTATGCAGTATGGAGCACACAGCGCTACACCCAGTCAGAGCCTGCGAGGCCGCTGATCCCAAACTGTATATTAACTGTATATGTTGTTTGCAAAAAATTACATAAAAAGCTTTTGTTATAACTCATACCACCGACGTGAGTACTGTATAGTTGCTTAAAGAAATGTGTTTAACAAAGTCAGATGTACTTTTGTGTAAGGCAGTTTTTAAAACTACTTTAACAGCTGGTAAAAGCAGTGTTTTATCTTTAGTGTTTTCAGTATTTGGCTACAAGTAAAGAGATCTTTTAACTCTTTCTCTCCTACCTGACGATACCAGCGTTGATTCCAACAGAATGTGGTAAATAATTACGGAGAGAAAGAGTTCACAAACCACCATCTTCTCTATAGGATGTTAAGGAGAGGATTTTTCTGGGTCAATTCTGAACTTTATAATTGAGGGTTCGAAAGTTTTTCAAAACCTTTATCTTTTTATCAGGATGGTATCGTCTCAAATGATCCTCCAGCGTAATTAGTTTCATAAAAAGTCACATGACAACCGCTTGTTAGACAAGGAAGAAATGAATTCCCAATTTTAAATAATGCTGTATAATCTACATTTCTTTTTGTTACATGTAGAAAAAATTAAGCAATTTAAATAAGTATTGAAATTAAATGCAACAATTATAATTCGTTTGAATAGCAGGATAGATATTGTATGAATTAACTAAGTTACAAATTATATATTAGTGTATGAAATAATTACATGTGAAAATTATAGTCACGACCTGCTTAAATAAAATCCATTTTCGTAGACCCCCATGGTATCTCATAGACCCTCAATTTATTTTTTCACTTTCGTAGACCCCTTGGAACTCTTCATAGACCCCTGGGGGTCTATATAGACCACTTTGGGAATCACTGATCTAGACCAATGTTTTCCGCGGAGACCTTGCTTTCCGCGGAGCCTGAGTTGGTGTTCCACGAACTACTAGAAAAAAAAAGGCTAATTAAAATCTATATAAAGAAAATAAGCAAAGTATTCCGCTAAATATTGAGAATCTGTTAAGGAAAATGTTTTGGAAACACTAACCTAAACTAACCCCAACGAGCAGGGTGTCATGTGGCCAGCACAACGACTAACCGCCTTTACTTTCCCCAACTTAAGTCAGATACCCATTATAGTTGGGTGGACTCAGAGAATCTCTAAAAATCGCGATATTCTTAATCCCAGTCTTCATCGAGATTCAAACCCAGGACCCCCAGGTTCAGAAGTCAAGCCATTAGCCACTCAGCCCCCCTGGACTAGACTAACAATAACAAATCGGCGCGATTGGAAATATTCGAGAAACGATTTTTGTCAAGCAAAGAATGGAGAAAAAATTTCAAACAATTACACGGAGACATAAACTCTGTAGGGTAAGGGAAGTAATACTTGAATTTTTAAAATATAGTTTAATGCTATCTTCAATAACAGGCGCAGTGGCTGAGTTGTAAAGCGCTTGGCTTCCGAACCGGGGGGCTTGGATTCGAAATCTGGTTAAGACTGGATTTTTTTATTATTAGGGCGCCCCTGAGCCCAACTAGCTCTGTTTCGTGCGCATGTTAGTGTAAATGTGAAATAGTGCGAATGCGTGTTGAAAGGAGAAGGAGAACCAAGATTGAGAAATAGGAACGAAATAGTGTTCTAGTGTTTATGGAAATTAAATGAGTTCTAAACGAGGTTGTTTTAGTGTTCATGTACTGTTCAAAGTCTCATCTTAGAAAGGAACGTAACAAGCTCTAATAGGCTCTTGACATTAGTTGGGTTAAAGTAAAGGCGGTTGGTCGTTGTGTTGGCCACATGGCACCCTCGTTAACCGCAGGTCACTAAAAAAAAAGAATCACCTTTACATCATCTGCCCTATAGACCACACGGTGTGAAAAAGGAACTTTACTTCTCTTCAATAAGAGACTGAATCAAATTTAGAATTCATGATGTGATAATTCCCTATAAATTATCGCAATAGCTTTATAATTTCATTTCTACTAGGCATACACAGATTGTAGTACTGCGTGAAAACAATTTTGGGATCAATGCTTATATGCCTTTATATGCCCTTCTCACATTCTGAGTATGTAGTGACCGTCTGCCCATTTTTAAGAGAGCTTAAGTCACGTGGTGGCCTACGGGTTAATTAATCCAGTGGTTTGTATTCAGGACTCGCGGAAGGCAGTTTTGGAAGCACTGACATATCCTATACTCTTAAGCGAGCAATTCTTGTATGTATGTATGTATATATATATATATATTTATATATAAATTTTATTTCGAAAACGGCTCAAACGATTTTCTTTAAATTTCAAGGTTTGTGCATATTAGTGAGAAAAGAATTCTCAACTCATTGGCCACATCGGGAAAACTCGAGGTCGACCGTTATATCGGTTTGAAAATGGCTCATTATCGAAAAATTAATTTTGGCAAGAATGTTTTATGAATGAAATTTTCTATATGACGTCAATGGGAAAAAAACTTGACACCGCTTACGTCACTAGGCTCACAGCAGTACACAAAGACATTTCTTCGCAAACAAGAAAAAGTTTTAATGATTCAATTGGTGTATTAAACATTTGCGCACCATCTTATTTTACATTGATCCATTATGAAACTATGGAAGAAAAATAATGAAATTAAATATCTTTATGTATGTATGTAGGCTTTATAAATTGTTTAAACTTTAATAGTGTATTATATTAATGGTGAATTATTGCAATATGTTTAATCTTTGAAATCTACTGTCCCATACCAAAACAAGGAAATGGTCATAACACAGCTTATCTATGCCTTACTTTTACAACCAGGGCCGGCCCTAACATTTGCGAGGCCCTATGTGAAATGGATTGCGCGCGGACCAGTAAGGGTAGGCATAAGGATAATAAGTGAAAATAAAGATTTTGTATTAGAAAATAAACTCGTATTTGCAATACATTTTTATTAAATGAAAGCTGACGAAGCAGTTTTTTTTATATCACGCGTAGGATTGGCGTTTACCATATTGATTGACACCCGAAAATGACAATTGAGTTGAAAATGAGTTTCAAGAGATTCCAAGGAGCTCCTTGAAAACAAGGAGACCACGGGAACCCTATTATAAATTATAATGGTTTAATTTAATACTTTACACCTAGAATTAGCGCGGGTCTTTTGAACCTTCGGGGTCCACTGCGGCAGCATAGGCCTAAGTCTGGCCCTGATGATATCCAGCTCGCAGTCAACGAATTTTCATCACGCTGCTGCTTTTTTTTGGTTAACCTATAAACCTCGGTTAAACTGGAGTCATGTTCCAGAAGTCACCTAATAAAACCTACTCAGCCCAAAGATCACCTCGCATAGACATCTCTTAAAGTGATAACTTCAGATTATCTGGGAAGTAAAGTATCAAATGACGCATTACTTTAAAGAGAGGTTGATATGTGATCAGGGATAGTCCAAGCGAGAGTGTGGCGAAATAAATCGCTCCGCCAGTCTACAGTGATTCTCTCAACCCCTCTATGTGGATCTGAGACATGAGTACTTTATAGAAGCAACTAAGACTTCTTAAACGACTTCAACAAAGACCGCAATACAATACAGCGATATTCTTGCAAAATGGTATGAACTTCTTATAATCCGACAGTCACCCTTTGCAGGGCACTTATTCCGTATGGGGGACGAATATATTTTTGGCAATCTTTTTTTTTAGTAAGCTGAAAGGTTGTCGGAGTAACAGAGATGCCTCACAATAACGCTTCTTTAGAACACTAACGCGATGTTTTTAAGTCTCTTAGGAAAAAATGCGCGATTTTACTTTGTTACTAGGTGCACGTTTTACACTATAACGTAGAGATTTTGCATCACTTGATGATTCTTAGTAAAGCCATAATAATAAGGCTTGTCTTCGAGTCCGAAGATTAGTGAGGAATGCAGTATTTCCCATGGCTGCGCAGCCCCAGATGTGACCTACATATTTTGACACATTTTGTCCGCACGTGGTCTTTTCACCTTCTGCGTTTGTCCTCGGCAGCGGATTTTCTTTTGGTCTCAAATGTGTATCGTGACCCCCAGCTGTCTCGTTCGGAGGCCACATACAACCAGGTGCTCTCTTCTATGTCAGCCAAGGAAAGTTGACGCCTAAGCTGGTTTTTGAAGCGTTTCCGTGGGGCGTCTCTGTTACGTCGACCACCTTTTAGCTCACCAAAAAAAGACTGCCTTTGGCATACGTTCGTCTCCCATACGGGATACGTGCCCTATGCAGTGCAACTGTCGGACCATAAGAAGTCCCTATATTCTGTCTATACCGGCCTTGGCAAGGACATCGCTGTTTGTAGTGCGGTCCTGCCACCGTATGTCCATGATGGAGCGCAAGCATCTTTGGTGAAAGCACTCAAGAAGTCTTAGTTGTTTACTGTAAAGTGTCCATGTCTCAGAGCCAAAATGAATATATTAATTGCAATATTAAATTTCAGAAAGTAACCATTTTAGAAGTTACACTGCAAAGACTTTCTTCCAAGCCTATAATAGCCCAATAGAAAGAAGCAATGTAAAACGTTAAGACGTGAGCTGTGGTTTGGTTATAGGCCTACTGTTGGGGGGACTTTCTGTTATAATCGCCATGTACAATTACATTGAGAACTGACAGAACGAAAAAACAGCTCTTCGGACTGAAAGTCTTTACCCGATCGTTCATTTTCGTAATTACAATATCCCAAAATGACTTCGGGTATATATTCTTCCTTAACAGATTAATCATCCGAGCGAGGCTCGGTCACCTGATATTGGAAATATTAAGCGCATAATTTTTTTCGAAGTTTTTCTTATAGTCAAAATGTGAAAAAAAAAAACAACTCAAGAAAGTCGATTGTACCACAGCCAAAACTGCTCAAATCTTAATAATGAAACAAGTAATATATAAAATACTACTTTTAAATAAGAAAAAAAAAGAACTATATCAATAATGTAGAACCTATTTCCCTTTTCAATGTCAAACTAATGAATTAATTATCAAAAAATTAATAGACTCAATGGTTAAATGTTTAAATTAACAAACAAAATAATTGTGGAAAGTTTAGACTTGATTCTTATCTTATCTTATATAATATAGACGTCGATTCGTCAATGGACGTGTAAGAAATAATGTGTTCAAATTATTTACCTTACAGAGATCGTGAGTCTAAAAAGAAAACATAAGCAATGTAACCAAAATCCAAATTACTTTTTGTAATTCTACAGGTGATAGAAGACGTGGAACAGGTTGGATCTACAACTGATAATAGTCCAAAGCTGCAAACTGACAGTGTTGGAGCAGTGAGTGATGAAAGTCAACTCCCTTGTATGTAGATATGTCGCTGTGAATCCGAAAAAGTCGTAAAGCCCAACATACATTAAGCTCATGTGTGAAACGTAGATCGAAAGTTTTAATTTGAAGCGAGCAATGGCGTCCAGAGTATTTAAATCAACGGACATTTACAAGCACATATACGGTAAAGTATTTTATTATGATTACTATGTAGTGTTGATACAAATTTATGAAATACCATCTGATTTTTATCAACTAGCAACTGTGAGTTGCACTAGCACAGTCGAGACCCTAGCTAGAAGATAGCGTTTGAGAATTTATTTTTTTTTTAATTCCGATCTTCCTCTTAATGTTCCGTTTCCCATTGAGACCCCAGGCGCGCCAGGACTGGTATTTTCAGTCGCGTGAGACCAAACAATAAGTGTCCCACCAGAGGTCATGCAAAGGGGAAACAAAATGTTTTTAGAAAAGGGATCATAATAAATTCTTCTACGTAGAAACCATAGAAAAGCAATGAGCTACTATATGTGCTAATTAATCCAGTTGTATCCCTTTGATCATTCCATTGAAAAAAAAATAGTTTCTATTAATATTCAGTGCTGCAAAAAAAAAAAAAAGTTCAAAGATAAAACATGCAAAAGAAAAAAATAAATAAAAAAACAATATAACGCAGTAGTTCTGCATTAAGTGTCATTTTATCCGTTAGTTTTGGACCAGTCATGTCATACAATTTAGACTAACGTTCATAAATCAGTGGGATTAGAACTATTTTTAGCAAGTGTTTTTGTTTAGCATAATCTCATGCTTTTAGCTTTCCCAATACGCTTTAATCCTATCACTTGTCTGAACCAGTTGGAAAGAGGTAGGGCGAGAAAGAAAGGGGTATCTGGGTGATCGATTTTTAAATGTATTTATTTTAAAGCAAATCGAGCAACCTGAATTTGAACTCGATGTCTCCTCTGACAATACAAACAATAAGGGGGGCTAATTCAACTAATAGCACTTTATTAGTCAAGGAGAGTTTACTTCCCTAGTTCGAGATACAAACGAAATATATAATTACAAATAGTTAATTAACTATTTGGTTAATTTTTTTTATTGATTCTTGTGTTGTCAGTTAAAAGAAAAAAATGTGCGAAATTTCAGCCTGATCCGAGATTGGGTGTCATAAAAATAACGTGTACAAACTTTTGGTGAGACAGACATACAGACAGACTGAGTGAGTTGATACAAGCTTTGTAAAAAAAAAAAAAAAAAAAAAAAAAAAGTGCGATTTTTTAAAACTTATTTAGGAAATTTCATAAAAATATATTTTTTGTCTAGATCGACACGAGACCTGCGTATCCCATGGAGCAAGTGAGGCGAATCTTCAGGAATATGTCGTCTGCAGCAAGAACCCAAGACATAAAGAGTTTGTCCCAGTTGACGAGTTCACAATGCAGGACCTTCCAGTCAGTTTCAGAGACGATACTATCTTCCGATTGGTCAAACTGATGTTTGGGTTTACTGTTAAGATAGATGTCAGGATGACTAGTCCACTAAGACCCCAGTACTGGGAGGGGAGTACATCAAGTTACCCGTTCTACGATCTCAGAAACCGCTGCAATGTCCGAATGGGCAGTGGCAGTATACGTAGCTTGTATAAATACACTGGTGGACACAATAGCGAGGGACGCAGGCATTGGAATATGTATGCGTCGTGCGCGTGCCGGAAATGCATAGAGTCTGATAGCCCCAGCGCCACCTGGTGGGAGATCGAGGTAATGACCGCCACCCACGTGGTGTACGACGACACCGAGGCCTACCACGCGTCGTGCACCATGTTCTACGATGGGCCAGGCCATGCGGCGGTCGTCCTGGACACGGTCGTGGTAGACTACGCCAACGTAGAGACAGATAAATGTTGGCTCAGGTGCGTCACCTGCGACCGCACTTTGGCAGCCACCATGGAGAAGATGATTCAAGAGTTTGACCAGGCTTGGAGGAGCTTTCACCCAAACTACCAAAAATCAAAATACACTGACAAGCTTGCGCTCACAGTGTCGCACCCACACGGGTGCACGAAGCAGGTCAGCGTTGGTCAGTGGGTGGACAGGATCATGTTGGACGGGGACGAGAACTTTAGCTGTTACACCTACACCACACCAACATGCCCCGGCACCAGCGGGGCCACTGTTTACGTGCTCGGCTACCATAATGGTCAGCGGTACATGTATAGTGACCACCATGTGCACAGTGGCGTATCAAAAAGTGGGTTCAATTATTGTGGAAACGGATACGATCTGTAGTACTTAATTTTGCTACTTGGTTTCTTTCTTTTATTTATACCATTTAAAAAATATTTTGAACGGTTTGTTTTGAACAGCTTATATTCAGTAATTTAGAGGATGAATCTTTTTATTTCCTTGTTTTATTATTGTAAGAAGTGGCTGAGTGGTAAAACTTTACGCTTCCCAATCAAAGGTCTTGGTTTCGAATCTCGGTGAAGACAGGGATCTCGAACGTGATCTTTTAAGGGCGCCCCTGAGTCCAATCAATTCTAAAGATTGCCTGACATTAGTTGGGAAAAGTAGAGGCGGTTTGTCATTAGGCTGGCTCCATGACACCCTCGTTAACCATCGGTCATAGAAAAATACTGCCTTTACCTCATCTGCCCTAGAGATCGCATGGTCAAGGGGCTACTATTTATGTTCGTATCATATGATTTTTGTCTCGGGATTCCGGAAACATTCGGAAAATAGTACTCATTGTTCGATCAGAGTTTATGTGGCAATGTATTGTTTTTAGTTATGGGGTTTATATCTGTTATATAGAACCCGCTTTTTAGGCGTTAGTTATTTCGAGTAAAACAAGTAGAAACCAATATAGATGTGATTTCAACGTAGATTTAATATGCTGAGGTGTTCGAAGAAAAAAACCACAGTATTTTGATTTTGCTGATTAGAAAACACCAAACTGTGGGAGATGGGTGGACTGAGGAATATAGAGGTGCAGATCTTAGAGAATAGTGGAGATGGCCTGGTCGCACTCCTAGAAAAGGTACCAACAGCAGAGATAGACAATCCTTAGAGTGGAACCCACATGGCAGCAGCAGACCAAAAGAAACATGGCGACTCACTGTACATAGATGAAGCCGAGAAGAGCTGGAAACCCATTAAAAGACCAGGAAGAGTCCGTGGAGAGTGACGTGTTTTTACTGAATCCCAACATTCCATGAGGAAAACAATAGGTATTATGTGAGCATATTCAGCAATAGTGTTTAATCGAGTTTTTTATATATATCAGCAGGAGAAGTGTCTCGTTTAGCGAATGTATATTTGCATAATTTGAAGTTGCCAGAACTTTAAGAAGTTTCGTAAATAACTTCATAAGTTGATTAATGAAGCTGAACTGTTTGAACATATTCAGACATTATGAATAGATCTGATACTCAAAGAGTGAAGGGTCTTTATGTAAATTGTAAATAAATCGTTCTATTGATATACCTGTTGAGTTGTCTGTAATATATATATAAAATTCCCTTTATTTAGGACATTTATGATAGATTCAGCAATGTCACTTAACCAAAGTCAATTGATCCAATACAAACTGTGATAGAGTTCTATAAATCTTAAACTCAACGCTACGGACAGTACGAAGAGTTATATAAAAATGATTTTACGCTAAAATAACAAATACTTAGTTAGCTCAGTACAACAGAAATTGTTCACTTTTACAGCTATGTCCTCAGTTTTTGCATAGACTATGTTTGTATTTATTTGTAAATATTTTGTGTTACACGAAATACAATCCATCATCCTAACATTGATATGAAAGGCCCAATCAAAATAGTTGAGTTTTGACATCACAACATAAATATAATACGATCAATATAAAAAAAAAACAAATCTGGAGATTAAGAATGTTTCGAGGTTTTACTGGGTTTTTTTTAAACTAACTTGTAAGTCCATTTTAATAATGTTTGCCCAAACGGAGTAAAAAAATAACACACCCTGGAAGCGAGTCGAGAAGGTGTTTTTCGAATCACAAAGAATACATGGTATGATCAGTGTTTCTTTTAAACTGAGTCAGGGAATTGCAATTTGAAATTGAAATTCGTTTAACTCATTTTTATAACGTATCAATTAAAAGAATAAAAACATCTTTTATTTATTCTAAATTACACCTCAGTGAGAGTCCGTTAAGGGACAAGCTTTGTCCCCAATTATGTTCCCTTACCAAAGGGAAAGATTTTACCCGAAGATGATGAATGAAAGGTGGCTTTTTATAGACCCTATGTCCAAAACTCCCCTCCAGCTAAATATATGGCCTCTCATGGAAAAGAGATGAATGCCTGGGCATTAGCTGTGGTCGGAACGATGTCGCCCACACATCAGTTCCCCCCTCTCCAAGCAGGTGATGTATCTAAAGGAACGCAGTGCCGATTCAGTTTAGGTTCAGCGGCGTCGCAGGTTCTGCCAGAGTGTAGCACTGTGTGCTGCAAACTGCCTTAGGGTCGCCAGCTCCTGATAAATCACATCCGTTGTTGTGAGACACGCATCTTTAAACCCTTCTGGGTGCCCCTATCTTGGTGAAGTCGGAGGCCGAGCCCACAAGCGTTCCTGCGTATTCCTATATCATACAAATTGACATGACAAATTCATAAAGTACTTTTTCTTTCCTATTTGTTTGACTCTGTGCAGGGGCGAGGAGGGAAAGGGGGGGGGGGCTTGTGGTGAAGGCCATAAAATAAAGTCAGGAAAAAAGGTGTCTTAGTAGAGTTTAAGTCTCTAATTAACATGAGCGACTAAGTTAAAACCCTGATGCCCGAATTACGACTACTATGGTATCCGGTCCTTAAGTTGCATCCTTTTTCATGAGGCTTCTGCCTAGCTAGGGTGTATAATGTGGTCACAGAGATTCTGCCACTCACGAAATCATCGTGATCCTGCGACACCTGAGTCTGAAACTTATTATGGCCCCAGGACCCCCCTCCAAAAAAAAAATGGTTATCACTGTATTGAACAAAATAAACATAAAACCCGGTTTAGGACACAAAAACAGATGTGGCGAATTATGTATTTTTTGGTTTTCCTAAAGCTATGCTTCAACTGTCTACTCTCTGGAAAAGTAGTAAGAACTGTTTTTAGATTATCAGTTCATTGAGTGTCCTCCCATCATACAACCATGGAGGCTTTGCAACCTAATAGGAGTAATTGTAAAAGAAAAATATTTAAAAGAGCACAGTATGGACAATAGGGTTATAAACTGAAATGTTTTTATTTGTTTTTTGGTAAAAAACAAGCAATAGAAAGAAAATACTAATTTAAAAAGCTCATCTAAAGGAAAGAACAGCTAAGTACTGTCATTTATTTGAAATTACACCGTTTAGTTCCCTTTCTGCTCTATAAAACAAAATTATTTAATTAGTACTAAACATAGACATAAATAAATATAGACTGGCCGATAAAAGAGTTATGAAACGAAAATTTTGTGTACTTTATTATACAGCACTTATGAGCAGTGTAAATTTGTTTAATCTCTAAGACTGAAGATCATGCAACTTTTTAGTATTCGGAAATCCGACAACAATAGATATACATGTTTTTAAGGTACATGAAGTTATTTTCTTTTTCTAATCTATATTAGACTATGTCTATGGTACTAAATGATTAACTAATTTGGTTCATTTTTGGATTGATTCGTGTATTGTCATCGGCTATGAATAAATATGTAAAATTTCATATTGATCCGAGAATGGGAGAAAATACGTGTCAAAAAGTAATAAGGGACTTCTTCTTGACAGCTTTTTGCTGCTAAGCTGTCAGCTCTTTTGCAGACTGTGCCAAGGAAAAATCGTGTGCGTCTTTCTTCAGTTGTTCAGCACTGCTGTAGAGGGTGTTGGTTATGTTGGGCTGGAGTGGTAGTAGGGTCTGTTTTAGGTGGATTAGAAAAGGGCATTGAAAAAAGGATGTAATTTACGGTTTCATAAAGGTGAGCGCAGTGTCTACAAAGGGGGAGTTGTGTGGAATTTAGTTTATTGAGATGGTAATTTAGCAGAGGTGTGTGTCCTGTTCTTAGTTGGAAGATTGTAGATTGCTCTTTGCGGGGGAGGAAGTTAATGCTGTCCAGTTTGTTAGGCATAGTCATTTCTTAGTACATAGCTCTGCCTGTGTTTCCTGATGCCCATTGGTTGAGCCACTCCTCTTTGTGGTTGTTGATTAACATTAATAAGGGACTAAATCCATAGCTATCAGTAGCATTTATTCCCCTAATTTCGATAACAAACAAAATAGTTAATGACCTACAATAAATTACCTATTTTTTTTTATTCTTATTTATGTCTTGTCAGGTATAATGAACAACCAAACATATTTCTAACTTGATCCGAGAATGAGCATAAGAAAAAAAAACATGCTCAAACTTTTTACCAGACAGACAGACAGACAAACAGAGTGAGTCGATATAAGATTTGTAATTAATTACACTTTACTTAATATATAATGTCAATACGATTCTGGTACGAAACATTAACTATGTTTTGTACACATTTCACAATTTTGATTTGCTACACAATGAAATACTTAAATATTGAAGATTTCCATGTATGGTAAATAACTATACTGGGTCGCCTTGTCACACTGTACCTGCGTACAACATATAGGAACTGTTGACACACTAAGTTATTTCCCTTGTCGTACAAATTAATTTTTATTCTCTTTCAATATGACGTCTTGACCGCCGCCAAGGGGCCTGGGGGGTGGGGGTGAATGCACAGAGCACACGTGTCCAGGTCCCAAGAGATGGGCTACCCCATCACCCTTTCCTTAATCCTCCTCCGCTTCGCACCTGGATGTGTAATCAGACACAGATGATAAAAACATTTAAAAACATCGACTGACTGACTGACATCACTTAAAAAAACAAAAACTAAAAGCCTCAACTTAACACCAAGGACGGTATTGACAAATGCAGCAGTACCGCTTCTTTTCGATCATTTAGTCATCCTATTTTAAGATTTTTTTTACAATTGGTGTTTGATATAGGGACCCAAATATTTTTGGCGACGAGCCTGGTGGCGTCTATGGCATTGTTTAGTTTGTCTCATTGTATTAAAAAGTTCCTAATAGTATTTTGTTTTTCTTTCCTTACGTTGTTTTTTAGGTTCCATTCTATTGCCCTTAGTTCCTTTTCAGATATTGCAATCTATAGGGCCAATTAAGTTAAGGTCATCTGTTCCTTTGGTCAAAACTTAGGATGTCATGTGGCCAGCACAACGACTACCACCTTTACTTTTCCCCAACTAAAGTCAGGTACCCATTAGAGTTGGGTGGACTCAGAGGCGCACTAAACGTCCCGAAGTTCAAAGTCCTAGTCTTCACAGACATTCGAACGCTAAGTGCTTAACCACCCAGCCACCGCGCCCTCTTATATCGCCCCTACCTTACCCCAACACACAAATTTCTCTATATTTCTTTCTCTTCTTTCTTTTATACAAACAATGAGCAGACTTTTGAGTTGAAAATATATCCTGCAAAACCCCAACACTAAAAGAAAGAGGTATTCTGTTGGAGGAGGATATTTGCTGAAGACACGCCATCTTTCTATTGACTTTAAAAATACGAATCCACCCACGAAAGCACACAGAAGTTATGGGAAATTTCTAAACGTCCCAAAATTTCTAGGCGCAAGAATGTGTACAGTTTTAATCCAACGAGCAGTCAGTCTTACTCATATTCAGTTCCTTTAAATTTGGGAAGTAATCTGTACAGTTTGCACAGTCTATGGTCAGTAATATTAAATAAGTTGATAGCGAATTTTAACATAGCGTTTTATTTCACAGATAATCCTATAAGTCACTTTACCGAAACAAAATAAAAAGGGTTATTATTTATAAAGGAAAAAAAACAAGTTTAATTAATTTACAAATCTTTCCTCACTACAGAAGGATTACTCACTAATTGTCAATCAACAACAATGATGTGCTTTTCAGGTGCAGCAAAGGACGGAACACTTGGTAAGTAAGAGGATAGAGCTTTTATAGAATGAACTGTTTTCAAACGGAGAGTTAGAATATCTGTAATGGTGGGAAAGAGATAAAGTTAGTGGAAACATATTTCTGCTATTATATTTTTTACACTATCTATCTATCTGTCTGTCTTTCTGTCTGTCTGTCTGTTTGTCAGCCTGTCTTTCTGTCTGTCCATCTATTTATGTATATGTTTATAGCCTGGCTTATATCAACTCCCTCCGACTGTCTGTCTGTCTCTGTTTGTCAGCCTATCTTTCTGTCTGTCTGTCTAATCAAAACGTGTATACTTAATTTCTCCCACGTTCTATTCTCGGATCAAGTGGAGATTTCGCTCAACTAATCCTTTCAGGTGACAACGCTTGAATCAATCAAGCAATTAACCGATTCGTTAACAAATTAGTCGTAATTATTAATTTTGTTTCATATAAAAAAATATTAATCTTGTGTAGATAGTTAGAAATATAAAAACCATTGAACGGGTATCTCTTCCCCCCCCCCCCCCCCCCCCAAAGCGCGAATGGGACTTCATCATCAGAGATAAAAAAAGTCAATGTTGAAAGATCAGTAAAGTAACTTGTACTATTGAGTTCAATTGTGATTGATTCAATGCAATTGATGAATATTCACTCAATAAAAACGAGATGTTGTTTTTTCTTTATTTTGTTTTATGTGATTGCTTGAAACATGATCGGGTGCATGACATTACCAAATGTTTGTATATAAATCTTTACTTGACTTAAATATGTAACTTAAAAAGTTTAATCTTGTTTTAGGAACAATTCAACACGAGTGTCTCTCCTCTGAGGGTGGCGAAAGTGATTTGCATAACTATCTAGTGGCCTGTGAGAAGAACCCAAACCATAAAGGGTTCATTTCTGTCAAGGACTTCACAGTGCACCATTTGCCTGAAGGTCACCGTCACCATGATCTGTACGAGTTTATCAAAGCTACTGCAGATTTGACTGTCAGAGTCGCGGTCAAGATGACAAGTCTAAAGAGACCAGAGGTTTGGCCAGACAAAACTGGACCATATCCATTCTTTGAATTGAAAGGTAAAACCACTTTTCGTTGTGGTAGCGGAGAGCTGGATATCTTTGAATACAAGAGCGGATACGGACGAGACGGACATGGACACACTAAAAAGGCTGGCGTCAGCTATAACAGCAGATACTCAACCTGCCCATGTGATAATTGTTTGCATTCAGACGCTGCTAAAACGATCTGGTGGGAGTTTGTGTTGACAACAGCCGCGCACGTGGTCTTTGATGACATCGAGGCTAAACATACCACGTGCAAGCTGTTCTATGATCAAACAGACAGCGACGTTAAGATCTTTGACAAGTTCAGCGTGCTCTTCGTCGACGTGAATAAGGACGCATGCGTCCTGAAGTACACTACTTGTGACGAAACACTGGGAAAGGAACTGTACGCATTGGCTAAGCGTAGAGCTGAGCTATTGGAGAAAGTGAACAGTTTATACACTAATAGAGTCAATGACAAATGGAATTTTATCGTATCGTACCCACACGGTTGCACTAAGCAGGTCAGCGTTGGAAAGTGCTTAAGCAATGTAAAAATTTCGGATTATCTACTTAGTAAGAACTACTACTACTCTAGAATGACCTACAACACATGTACGTGCCCAGGAAGTAGTGGGGCGTGGATTCACTTAGTAGGTTGTCCAGGAGCTCACGTTCACCGCGGAGCTGATCTCCAGACTGGAATTAACTTCAGCAGTGTCGGCCTGTACTTCCGTGAAGAAAGCCCGTGAAAGTTTTAAGACTGGAGCCATTGCTTGCTTTTAACTAATGTCCCTGCATAAACACATATGTCGCATAAAAACAAATTTTAACTCTATTGCTTTGAATTAAAAAAAAAAAAACGTAAAAATTAAAATCCACAAAATATTAAAACGCAAAACCTGCGAGAAACATTTTATTCTGTTGTCACTGGTGGAGTGCCTCTGCTAACAGTAGTACAGCTACTATCTCTCTCTCTTTCGCTCTCTCTGTCGATTTTCTGTGTTTACCAAGTAATAAAGAGAATACACAAGTTATACAAGTAAATTCCCCTTTCACGGGCCCTTACTAACTACAGGGCAGGCGGTTAAAGAAGGTGTTATGTTGTCAACCGCCTTAACAATCCCAAACTAATGCCAGGCACCCAGTAGAGTTCAGATGTGTCCTAAAAATTCAAAAATCTCAATCTTTCCCGAGATTCAAACTTTAGACCCTTCTGTCCGAAGGCCAAGCGCTTCACAACATGGCCACAACGCACCCAAACTAGTTTTTAAAAAAGTTCTCCTTTCATACCTTGCGATCTGTAGGACATATACTGTTAAGGTTATCTGGTTTTTTTTGTAAACGGTGAACGAGCAGGGTGTCACGTGGCCAGCACAACCATCTTTATTTTTCCCCAACTTAAGTCAGGCACCCATTAGAGTTGGATGGATTCAGGGCGCCCTAAAACTCTCAAAATTCTAAGTCCCAGTCTTCACCTAGATTCGACTCCAGGTTCGGAAGCCAAGCACTTAACCAAACAGCTACCGCGCCCCCTACACTAGTTAAAACTATCTTTGCTAAGAAACAGTTTATGTGTGCGCTGGATGTGGTAAAATATGTATGTCGAAGCTTGGGCTGCGAATACAAGCCTTACTAATTATAGTTAAATTAATGTCTTTGTAATAATGCATTCTTTAATAACATGTCTTAATATTTTATGCTTTTTTTTCTTATCCATATTAATACTTATAATATTTATATATCTCTGTAATCAAAAATAAATGGTCTACAGATGAAAGAGAAGTCATAGACCCGAATATAAATGTGTTGTTTTTCTGACAAGTAGTCCGTTTTATATTTTCTGTATTATTTTTTTTATTGAATAATAACTATGAACTGACATTATATAAATTACGTGATAACTTACAAAGACCACCATACATTGACTACAATTTTTCTATTGTCTTAGGGCCTTGTTCTTGAATATACAAATGATGGATTAATGCATTTGAAATAAAAAAAATTTAAAAAACTAATTCCAAAATATGACTTTTATAATTTAAAAAATTAAAAGTCTCAAGATTTTTAACTTTTTTTACCGGAGGAACGGTTCACACGTCACAGACAGAGAGACAGACAGACGGACAAACTGGCTGCACAAACTCGCAACACTTACAGGGTCGCTATAACGAACCTTTTTTTTTGTGATCCAAATATAATATAGGTTGGGTGTCGAAGAAATAACGTGTACAAACTTTTGGCCAGACAGACAGACAGACAGAGTTGATATAAGCTTTAAAACAAAAATGGTCTAAACCTATTCCACTTGGTTAAGTGAATTTAAAGTGAAAACAAAACGGAAAGACCCCTTTCAGACCTTGCGATCTATAGGTCTGATGATGTAGATGTCATGTTTCTCTGGCCGACGGTCAGCGAGGATGTAAAGAAGTAAGCACAATGACCAACCGCCCTTAATTTCCCGACTAATGGCAGGTACTCTTTACAGTTGGGTAGACTCATGTGGGCCTAAAAGTTCCAAATCCAAGTATTCATCGAGATTTGAACCAGAGACCTCTGGGTACAGAAATCTACCTGTTTTCACACTCAGCCAACATGCCACCAAAGTGGATAAAGCACGGCCTCGCTGTAACAATTTCCTTAACTAGAAATATGTTTAAAAAGTAACGGGACAGTCATTAGAGACACCAACAAAAGGTTTCATTTCATTCGTCATCCTTAGACTCAATGTGAGTGGCGGCTTAAGAAACGAAGACCCTCTTACTCTTTTAAAGCCTTTGACCAAAAGTAATCACTATATCATAGTAGTTGAGTCTGAAGATTAAAGAAGAATAATGTAAAGATTAAAGATGAGTGCTCTCAAGCAGAGACGTCAACATACAAGACAAGATGAACGTGTTCTTCCAGCCCTGTCGAGACAAAGTTCAGAAAGTCCAGGAGAAGAATGAGACACGATTTCTTTAACAGTGAACAACGGTTTTCTATGTAACAGCTGTGCTAAAATCTTTAATCCTTACACTGATCATGTTTAATCTTTACACTGATCATCCTTAATCTTTACACCACTTATCCTTAATCTTTACACCACTTATCTTTAATCTTTACATCATTTATCCTTAGTTTTTACATCATTATCCTTAATCTTTTACACCAATTATCCTTAATCTATCTATCATTCATCCTAAATCTTTACGTCACTCATCTATATTTTTTACAACCTTATTTTTTGCATCAATCATCCTTAATCTTCAGACTCAAAGACTATGATACTGTGCTTAAATTTATAATGATTTTCTATTTTTTTACAAACTATAAACATTTCTGATTATTTTAAAAACAAGAAAAACACCAGAAAATCTCTGTTGTTATGAAAGACAATACCTCAAAAAGTATAAAAAGAAATAGATTTAAATGTGTCTAAAGAACTAAAAATATTTATCTTGAACGGATGCTTCTTTATCGGGTATTTCCGCATTTGTGTATTCAAGGGTTAAATAAATTAATGTCCCTAAACATTTTGCACACCTTCATCTAGGTTAAGCCTATCAATACAATTTTATTAAATGTAGCAGTTTTTACATGCCCTTGACCAGGATTTTTTCTCGGGTGGATGGGGTTGGGGGGTAATAATATTCCTTTTTTTATAAATAAATTCGTACATTTATTTGTAATTCATCGATATTATCTGGACACTGCATTCATCGATCTCAACAAAACATTGGACACAGTGAGTCGCGATGGTTTATTTTGAGAAAACTAATCGCTCTATAAGGTATACAAAAGAGGTATTGCCTTTTTTTATTATACAAAAAGTATTTTAAAACCTTTCTCTTTTTACTGCATTTGACGCCAGATCAGACTACGCCCCTTCCATTAGGGTATTTTTGTAGAGGTATGTATTGCGCATACCAAAACCACCTGTCACGGATGAATGTCTGTATGTTTGTATAATCTATTTTTACAGATATATGTCGATGCGCGAATGACCGTAAGTGTGATAATTTTTTTGAAGGAGAGAGACCAGCGTGTGATATGTGCCATGAAGTTCAATAAAGTTTTTGTGTTTTGATCGAGTTGTTAAGTGTTTTTGTAATTACAGCTGAACTCAGGGACACCTAGACTTGCAGAGAAACTAAGGGAGTTTCTATAGGGCTTTAGACATATATAATAGAAATCTGTAACAACACTCATGAATAACTACGTCAGTAATAATTTCAAAGATAAATGTAATTCAATAATAACTTTACTTAGAAGTGAACACATTTCTCATCATATGGATTCAAGATATACATACTCTATGTAGAACTATGCGATAGTAAATCATGCGTAGCCTGCATGTAATGTAGATATAAGTTCTGCTCATTACATTTAATGAATGAAGGTTTATAAGATGGGTGTAACTGCCTCTCTTACTAAAAACTTTTTTTTTTCATTACGAGATTTCCTCAACAAAAACTAGTGCATTTGCCACAATATCTACCACCACCACGCCTCACCTAACATTGTGTCTGTTCAATATATATAGCTTAGTGCCTTTATCATTCAAGACATTTTACCTGGTCATATTCAAAAGGGAATTAGCTTACTATGCAATGCAGGAAGAAGATCTATAGGGAGTATATATCTATATCTCTATCTATCTATCTATCTATCTATCTATCTATCTATCTATCTATCTCTCTCCCTATACATACATTTTCTAATATTCATTTGTGAAATAAGAATAAATTTAAAGTGTTCATTTGAAACTTTATTTGATAAATAGAAGGTTTGTAGAGTATAGATAGATAGATAGATAGATAGATAGATAGATAGATAGATAGATAGATAGATAGGTAGATAGATAGATTGATTGATTGATTGGTTGATTGATATTGATAAAATAAATAGATAAAATAAATAGACAGACGCACAAATCATAATGAATCAAATGTATTTATTTATCTTATAGATTGAAGGAATCCCACGATGTCAACTCCTTGTGTTTTGTTTATTGCTTTTTCTGTTTTTTTCTGTGTATGACATCATCTATCTCTTCTTTTAAAAAAAAATATATAATTAAAATATTTGGCAAAACACATGCCACTTTATAAAATACTTCAACATCTTCATGCCAGCAATGTGTGGTGTTTTTTTTTTAAACTTCTATGGCCTTCTTAAGTTGCGAAGCATCTATAGATCATCTGATAGATATGGGTTGAATGCCTGGGCATAAGCTGTGCTCTTAACGATGTCGCCCACACAGCAGTTTCCTCCTCTCCAAGCAGATGATGTCACGCAAGTAACGGAGTGTGCCGATCAGTGGCGGACAAAAAGGACGCGGCTTGGCCACTTAATCGTGCGGAACAGGCCGTCCAAGCCCAGTTTCGAGTCGGTCACTGTCCGTTCGGTGCTTACTTCGGACGGTTTCAAGAAAACTAGGACACACGGTGTCGCGACTGCATAGAGGACGTAGAAACAGTGGACCCCATTCTGTATGGATGCCGAGTTCTTTATGAAACACGATAGGGACACGGATTTGATAGATAGAGAACTGGTTCGTGTGCGGCACTGAGGCTGTCCTTGTACGGGGACAAGGCGACCTTGAAACTCACTGCCCGTTTACTTTCACGTGTTCTAAGGGAAGTAATTCTCAGCATGGTTCGTTACCAATGGGGTTTCTGATTCTGAATCAGTGGCGTCGCAGATTCCGCCAGAGCGTTACACTGTGTGCTGCAAAGTGCCTAAGGGTCGCCGCTCCTGATATTTCCTCAGGACAGCATAGGTTTACATCTGGAGTTTTTCCTCTCATGTCAGTTAGGAAGAACTCCACAAAACTTTGATGAGACGAAAGCTGAGCTTGTTAAGTCATAGTGTAAGACGTGACTCACTGTCCACATTCCTCCTTCGAGGTACAGTGCTGGAAGCACGACGAAAAGGCATTCCAAAGAAAAACTGTCTTGACAGCTCAAAAGGATCGACCTCTCTCTTGATACCCTGCTAATTTAAAGTAAAATTATTTTTTTTTCTCAGATGGTCCCAAGGAATTTGAAAGTTTGCATTATTTCAATGTTCTCGCCTGCTACAGAAATAATCTCATTTTCTTTCTTTTCCATACAAAAATCGATTATCATTTCTTTGGTATTTTTATATTTAATATTAACAAAATATTTTTACAGTATTTTTCAATGTGTTCTATTTCTTTCAAATATTCATTTACGTCTGAGCTCTCTGAGAGCAGGGCAAGAAGTGATAGGATCATAGCGTATCGACAAAGCTAAAAGCATGCAATAGCACTAAACAAAAACAATTAGTAAAAATATTTGTAATCGTCAGATTTTTTTGTTAGTCTAGATCTATTACAACGGCTTTGTCTGCAGGAGTTGCGGGAAAATATGTAGGTCACAACTGGGTCTGCGAGGTCATGTGAAACACTGCACTCATCCTTAATCTTTAAAAACATTGCTATTGCCTTTATTACAAATTTAATTACATGGCTGATCCAAACTAGTTGATACTCTTAATATATACTTTGTTGGTTTTTTTTTTAAGTATTTTTTTTGTATCTTAAATTATGGTTCAGTTTTTTTATTTTATTTATCATTGCATACTTTATAGTTTTCTGTACTGAGGTGTTTCTCTGTTTAGGGAATTTTCTAATTGAGTTTCTCTATTCACAAGTAAATACGTAGGCCTATATATTTTATCTTGAGTTGAAACGTCCCAAGCAGATGATGGATATTCTAATATTGTGATAAACTTCTCAATTTCCCTAAAAAAGGAACTTTAGAATATATAAAAATGATAACATCTATCAGATCTGAATATTGGTCATTGCTTTATAATTTTAAGGTTCGTGATATATATATATATATATATATATATATATATATATATATATATATATATATATTGTTTCTTGTGACGATATCTGTTTTTACTGCCTATTTGTATCGATATGTTTATAACTGCTTACAATACAATGCTTATTTTGCTTTATGTATATACAATGGCACAAACAGAATGGCTTGCCGGGGAAATATAAAAATGACTAAAATACACGGAAGAAACTATTAAAATTTGTTTTTCTTTCTTGAAATTAACTTCTTCAAAACACATAAACAATCATTCACATTACAGCTCTACTTGAGATATATTGTTACACAACCACTGAAGTAATAACTTCAAAACATAATAACACTTATATATATACAGATACAACTGAACAACAGAACTTTTCAATTTTCTTAACTTATTTTCAAAGACGTATTACAGCTCAACGATCGGCTACAACTCTAATTTATATCTTTTTATATCACATCTTGTCCAGAATCTTAGAAATATCTTCTCTAACTATTTCTATTTGCTATGACCTTCAACCTGATGTTTGCTACTTTTTTCCTGACCTCTTTCTCTGATTGGTTAATTATAAGAAACACGCGTTTATTATGTGAACTTTTTGTTGACCCGCCATTTTCTAGAAAGAAGTTGAATGATGTCACGATATCGATAGCTGACATTGATTACGTAGATATACATAGATCCAGACCGCACCAGATGGAGAGAGACGGTGACCAAGAAAGCAATGGATAGTGAAAGAACATGGGTCTCAGCTCACGAAAAAATGGCCAGCTCCTCTACCGCCGAAACAAAAACCACCTTAACCTGCGATATTTGTGGACGGGAGTGTATCTCCGAAATAGGGGTCCACAGCCACATGAGGAAGTGCGCGAGATGAACCAGAGTCGTTCTACGACTGAAGGAGGCCAACTTAACTTAATACATATAAATCTAAATAAATAAATTTTAATATTAGACCTGCTTCTATTTCAGGAGACTGTGGTCTGGACGTACAGATTCGCTGGGGAATATGTCAACTTATTTTGGTACCTGACGAGCACTTTGAAGTCGAACTTTTCATTAACACCACAAAAGATTGTGATGGAGCTAGTAGGCCCGTGGGTGAAGCTACATGCCAAGCGGTAATACGCATGTTTGAAAAGTGCATTTTAATAAGAAATTAATATAAACAGATTTACTAAATAGTCGTGAAAAAAAAAACGTTTTCATAAATAATTATAAGCATATTGCATCAATATGAAACGACAAAAAAAGAAAAACATTAGAAATGTCCATTTATGCTGGAAAAAGAATATAAATAGTTTTTTTTTTTTTCAAGTTTTGATAAATGTTTTTTAATTGTTATCTAATACCTTTTGTGCATTTTTCGCTCTGTAGACAGGGCCTGATTCGAACTTGTTAAGCCCCCTAGCTATTAGAGCTATAGGGCCTATTTAAAGGGAATTTTTTCTTTGCTTTTCCTTTAGCGGACTTGAAAATATCCCTTTGGGGGGGGGGGGGCAAAGCAATCGGGAAGCAAAGCTATAGATTAGGTTGCTTATATGTAAATCCAGCACTGACTGCAGGATAAATCTTTCTGATCGTTTCCCTTTGTAGCTCATCTTTATTATTTCTTTGTCTACATCGGATTTAAATTTAGCATCCTTTACTCGGTTTGTTTATTGTAAAATCCAAAAATTTGTCAAAAAAAACCCAATAATCTTTTAATTTTGAATATGACAAGATTTATCATCTTATGATCATAAGAGTATGTTATATTCGCTTCATTTCAAAACTGTTGTTAGCTTTGTAAGTGCTCTGGGTATCTGTAAATGCGTATCAAGCGTATTGAATGAATACTTATTACCTCTACGTTTAAATTAGGATATCGGGGGTCGTCTGTCACAAACAGGCTGCCTCAGTGGTTGTAAAGGTCGTTGTGTAGGATTTGGCTCAATGACGTGCAACTCCATGCCCTAGTTCAATCTTTGGACTGTCACTATAGGAACATCCTAACGTCTAATAGCGGAAAAAAGGACTCTCTCCAAGGAGACTAAACTTATATTTACAGTTAATAAAACACTTTCTTATTCTATTTAACATATGTTCACTAAACGTCGTGTAGATCATCAGATCCATACAAATAAAAATAGTTAATTACATAGTCCAACACAAAATACCTATCGCCGATACGAAAAACTTTCCTGCTCTATCAACTCTCGACTAACTCTGGGCTGCTGATCAAGCGGAATCCTCGTTAGACTCATCATTCGGTCGTCTCGATGGTCCAGGGTTCATGCCTGCCCAGTGACATTCCCCGTCGTCCCCCTGGAGGTTTGGACTAGGAAGTAGGAACATCAGAAACATGTAAAACAAACAACTTTTTCAAACTCCAGTCTCCGACTCTGACCAAAGTCTCACAGAAGCAAATCACCCACAAACTTCAAAACCTTGCTTCATATACCCCCTGCACATTCATGTCAATCACGTGACCCTGTCGACCAAGATCTCACCCCTCGTGATAACCGTGGTCAACCTTTCGATACCCAAGTAAAACTCTAAATTTAGCCTTACCATGAATATTAACAAACATGGGTCATTAAATTAGGCCATAATTATTTTCAGACACGACAGACAACTACCACTTCAACTCAGCCTAAAGGGAAATAACACCTACTAGTCGACCGGCGGCGTACCATACGCCGCTATTTTGCAGGGCCGGCCTTAGGTGACCGCAGTAGGCTCCGCACTTTCATAGGACCCGCGCTAATTCTAGCATTTAATAAGGAAAGTGCCAATACTAATCGCGATAAAAAAACGGCATTACCCTGTAATTTTGGATTCTGATGAAAGAAGCATCTCGTACCTCAAACTAATGAAGACTTACTTTAGTTCAACCATTCTCGTAGTTAGATTGAAACATTTGTTAATTCTTGCTATTGAGCGTGATCTATGTAGTGTCACGTATTACGAATTGAATTCTAATTTTTAAATGGCTTGCCTAGGGGAACGTGACAATAGAAAAAGCTGTTGTGTCACTTATCTTAAGTCTGAATTTAATCAAAGACTTACAATGAATAACAAAAAAAAAATGACACAAGAAATCGGAAGGTAAAATATCAACTTAATGTTTAATAAAATATAACTCGAATAGTACTTTTAACTGAATCACATAAAGCAAGAAAAAAAAAAAAAACATTTACTCAATACAAAATGGAAGGGTTGACCAAAACCCTTTTACAAAAATGGCATGTAAAAGTATTACAATACCAGAGTTTGAAAATATAATTACAAATACAAGCAAGGCCTTGAAAAAAAGAAAAATCTTAACTTACACGACCAATTGGTATACCACGCACGGGTCACGCAATGTCTCCGCTATTCTGTCTCACGGCTGTCTCCGTATGTCTGTCCGTCAACGTTACACGGGCGGTCATTATATAATATACCGCGCGTCGATATCAAGACAAATCTAGTAATTTCTAGAACAGAATAAGTCATCAACACCCAGATCTAGAACGCTCTTCAAAGAGACAGAAGAAAAAAAAAAAACACCCTCCTTTCAACCAGAGGTACACACATAGGTCAAGGACCGGTCACTGTCTGTGTGGCTTGACTCACCGTGAAAAATAAAATAAAAAAAAACTTATTACACAAAGGGGCAGACAACCTACAGGTCAAGAAAAAAAAAAAAATAGTATCTAGGCATTGTTACCTAGATACGTAACAGTAGGAAATATAATTTTTATGATATACTGTATTACTTAGCTACACGAAAGACTCGAAGGTTCGTGGGATAACTCTATCCGCAGACATAAAAGAGTGATCTTGCCGTTACTTCTTCTTCTCGTCCAAACTCTTGATCGAAGAAGAGAATTATATCTATATAGATTGGCGTATCCGTTCTTTTCAAGCAGACGTCTTATTTAATCTTGCAAACTAAAGAGAAATACTTTTTTTAAAAAAGTTTATGTAAGGGAACAAACTTCACATTTACAGTATTATCTGTCATAACTGTAAGATTTATTTCCCCGTTTCAATGTTAAACAAAATTAATTATGATTAATTGTGTTGTTTTTTTTAATTGATTCATGTTTTGTTTGGAACAATGAATAATTGTGCAAATGTTCAACTTGATCCGAGAATGGAAAGTAGGAGAGGTAACCTTATCAAAATTGTACGAGACAGACAAACTGACAGACAGAAAGAGAGAGTAATAAAACCTTTGTAAAAACATACTTTTTAGCACCCGAGAACTTTGCTCATAATTAAATTTTTAAGTAGTTTTTTTTTTTTTTTAAATTAGAACTTGTTGATATATTTTAAACCCTTTTCTATTACATTTAAACGAATGAAATTTTATTTTAAGTAGACTCTAATTATAATCTTATCCCCCGGCTATTCAAAACAAATTGCCTCGACACTGCTAGATATAAAGAAGTCTTAATTGATATACCATGCATTATTTATGTATTTCCAAGGGGGCCTTTTTAAACTCCGCAATATACCATGCATTATTTTTTTTCCATAGGGGCCTTTTTTAACTCCGCAATATACCATGCATTTTTTTTCCATAGGGGCCTTTTTTAACTCCGCAATATATCATGCATTATTTATTTTCCATAGGGGTCTTTTTTAACTCCACAATATATCATGCACATATCAGGCAGGAGAAAAACGCCAGAGAAGAAAAGCAAGGCAAACGACACTAGCTCCAGCTGGAATAACCTGCCCACTGTGCGGCCGAACATTCCGGGCTCACATAGGTTTCACCAGCCACATGAGGAGGCATAAAACCCCAGTGCAAAGCCCTCAGCCTCCTGGATGACAGTGGTCATCATCGAACCACGATGGACGAACTATATATATATATATATATATATATATATATATATATATATATATATATATATATATATATATATATATATATATATATATATATATATATATATATATATATATATATATCATGAATTATTTATTTTCCATAGGGGTCTTTTTTAACTGCGCAATATATCATGCATTATTTATTTTCCATAGAGGCCTTTTTTAACTCTGCAATATACCATGCATTATTTATTTTCCATAGGGGCCTTTTTTAACTCTGCAATCTCAAGTTTGCACCATCAATTTCACGGAGGTGGGCTGATCACAAAACAAGAGTTCACTTTGTGGCTTTTTTGATCGTCAGACGACAGATGGTTATTTCATCATCATGTCATTCAATGTTTCCAAATATTTTATATCCCAATTTCTCCAATATGCATGGAGAGACCAGAGAGTCGATTTGTTCTTACCCGAGTTCTATTAGTAAAACAAGCAAAATACAAAATATAATACGTTAAAAAAAATCTATATTGATGTATCAATTAGCTGTATTAAATAATTATTTCTTTATCAGTTAGAACATGAAAGATTGTATAGTTAGTTGTCTATTGTTTTTATTTTATGTTTGTGCTCACTAAGCCTGAGACGGCAGCCCAATATAAAGGGGACTAATTCAGCTTATAACACCACTTCAGTCAAGTAGTATTTCTTTCCCTTGTTTGATATACCAAACAAAGTAATTAATTACCAATAGTCAATAAACTAATTGTTTTTTTTTTATTGATTCTTGTGTTACTAGGTAAACGATATAATCGTCCGAAATTTCAACTTGATCCGAGATTGGGTGTCTGAGAAATAAAGTGTACACACATTTGGTAGAACAGACAAACAGATACATAGACAGACAGACAGACAGAGGTCTCAGTGACAAGAATTCATTAGCCCATAGTGTGTGTGTATACAGTTTCTAGCTCTACCACTTAACATGACAATATAGAGCTACAAAAGGGAAGCAACATAGAGTTTGTTTATTCCCTTTTAAAAAAACATCTGATATACTTTTGATTTACTGTGGAATGTGCGCTCAACTGTCGTTCGATCATCTCGATGGTCCCGGGTTCAAACCCTGCCCGCAGCCATCTACAGTAGCACTGAGGGAGATTTATACTATTATACTATGAAGTGTTAGGCTCTTTCGCGCTGTGTCTTATGAACATAAGTCAAACGGAGGTAACTCTCAAATAGCGAAATCCAATGATACAAGGCCAAAAATATAAGCTAGTTGACGCTGGTATTGAATCAGTGGCGTGGATAGGGTGAGGGAGGAGGGAGAGACTTTGAAAATCCCCCGAGTCCCCACTTGACGGGGAACCCCAAATTAGTGGGGTTTTTTTACATTAAAAATTAAATATTACGCACAATGCAGGGGCCCCCAAAGAGGTCAAGCCCTCCGGGCCCTCAAATGATGGAAGGAACATTCCTAGCTACGCCCCTGTATTGAATATCAAACAAGAAGTCTAATAATAACGAAGGGAGCCGTCGAATGTCGTCAAGCTAAAAGTCTTTTACTCTCTAAAACCTTTAAAAGTATACTGTTTGTTTACATTTCGTTATTTTTTGTAAATTCCTATTATTATTTTTTTGTACTATTCGCGTCATTGCCTGTAAGTCCAAACTTTCCCTTTCTATGAAACAAAGAACTAATTCCTAGTAACAGAAGTAGTTTATGTTCAGTTCTGAAGGGAGATCCTTCAATTATGTGGAAACTTCTAGAAAGCGTGTTTTCCTCTATATTTCAAACAAGATTTACTTTTCAAACATCTACACATTTAAAGACCGCATCACAAACCAATAGATTTAAGACACTGCAGCCATTGGACCCCACGTGATGACCTGCTAACTATCGTTAAAAAAACAAGCAAGAGAAAGCGATGGGTAGACAGCATCAAAGAATGGACGGGCCTACCATTGCAGGAGTTTCTAAGGCAAAAGAAAGAACGGAATGGAGAAAGACGGTCGACGAATTTTGCATGGTGCCCCAACGGTCGAACCGACTAAGGGATAGGTAAAGGTAAAGGTAACCATTCTTCCATATTGTGGAACCTTCTTCAGAGTTTGTATTACCTTTTATTTCAAACAGTTTTTTTGTTTCATCATTAATATGAACAACCCTAAAATAGTTTCATTAATTTTGTATTCCATTTTAGTTACTACAAGCTTTTACTGGCAAATACCATTCCATCTACACTTTCACAAACCAGTTGAGTTTGTCGGATTTGAAGACTGCGAAGCATCTGGGGTTGTGAATAATTATTATTATCAAGTCGGTGAGTCGAGCAAGGCCGTCGGCTACTTTGGGACAAGTAGTGAACAGTTTACTAGGCTTGACCTCAATGTGTTAAATCAGTCGACAGCATTTATCGATGACGTAATTATCCTTATAACCAAATGGCCTAAGCCTTATTGTGAATATGTTTGTGATTCTGTAGGTAAGTGCGAGGTTCTATTAATACTTCAATACATGTACAAAATATGTGCCTCCTCTATAAACAGGTGGAAATAAATTGTCGCAGTCTTCATTCGCGTCAGAGTTTACAGAGAAATTATAACTTTTGGATTAATCAATTCAGTCACTGTTATGATTTTTTGGGCAAACTTTAAACACTTCAAATCATAAAACATAAAAAAAGCTTTAATTTTGTAATATAAATTAAGCGTAGTCGTATTGATTTTGGTAAGTCATGTAATTAAATTTGTAATAGATCTATTCTAAAAATAAATAAAGGAGTGGTAGGGCTATCTGAATAAATGTTACCGTGATCACTTTTTAAATTCATTTATTAAAAAAAATAGAACGACATGATTTCGAACTCGAGGGCTCAAACCTATTTAATACTCCTCAATCGAACATGCTAACCACTGTGCCAGGAAAGTGCTAATGAAAACAAACAGAGAGTTGTATACTTATCTATTGTTAGTTTCCAACTTTAAAGCGGCCACATATTTCTTTCTAATTCAACCTACCCCATCACATTAGTCAAGAAATATTTCATTCCCTTGATCTATACTAAACAAAATAACTAATCACCAATAGTTAAGTTTATCTTCCTCTGTGTCCAAAAAAAAATGCTTAAGTTTTAGCAGCTGACGCTGTCATGTAACAGTCGTGGGTTCAAAACTCAAATTGAACCAAAATTTTAAAAAATTATTTTTTTTTTATTATTTTATTATATTTTAAGTTTAATAATGGAGGTATTGTCTTTTTTTTTAAAAATATATTTAATTTTATGTTTCTTGTTTTAAATCAAGGCCTCCTAAATTTTTTTTAAAAATTATTCATTACTAGCTACTGTTTTACCGAATATTACCGTATAGGAAATTGATGGTGGCAACCTGTTGGTTTCAGTTAAAAACCAAAGAGGTCATCAAGTTGTTGATGTAGAGGTGGTATGTACTAAATACATTTATTGCGATTAAATATTAAGTATTGACCTAGTATGTGGTGGCTGAGTAAAGCACTTAAAACTTTCAAACAAAACCTATTGTGATTAAATGGGGAGCAAATCAACTAGCGTAGCCGATGGGTTAAAGTTGTTGTGTATAAATATTATATGTTGAGTAAATATTTTTCATTATTTAAGTGTCTTCCTAAAATACCAAAGAATTAAATCACAAACATTATCCTGATCTAATTTGTTTGTTGTCCACAATTATAAGACAATGTAAATACTTTAACCGTCCACTTTTTTTTTCCAGGACGACAGGTTTGCAAAACAAAGTCTAGATAAGGGCGGATTTCTGTTAAACAATTATACTTCATATAGTGACCCTGATCTAATTCATACATTAACAATATATATGTCTCCGAACAATGCGTCGTCTTGTAATAACGCCAACATTTGGAATTTAAGTAAGTGGTCAACATGTATACATTGTATTTGTAATGCCTACTATCATTGAGCACTCTCTTATCATAGTCAGAAATTTGATTCATTTATTTATATTTTTTTCGTTAATTAATCAAAGCTGAAATTCTGCATAAATCAAGCTGCGTGAAGGAACATGTTATAAAAGATTTAGTACTATAAGCTTTTTTTATTATTGAATTAATGGAAAAAGTCTCTACCTAACTTTAAAATCCAGTGTCTCATCTATAGGACTTGTATTGTTATGTTCTGATTGCTGAATATTAATTATATCCCTTTTGAATATGGCCACCCCCGTACAAAGGCAAAACACAATTTTCTTTTATTAATATTTTTTTAAAGTAGATATATTTAATTAATTTATGTAGTAAATGAGACAGCTTAATATAGTTTCCTTTCTTTTTAAGATTTAAAGTAAAAACGTTAAAAAGATTGATCAAAACAGAGAGGTCTCACTTTAAATAGATACAAAGGAGGCGTTGAACCTAAACCTTGCAACTAGGCAGCCATCTAGGGCCTCCATTTGGTGGGGACTCTTAAGGGACGCAAAGGACTAACAATTTTTTTTTAGAGAAGAAATAGCGAAACTTGTCCTCAGAGTTATTAAGTACACAAGTTATTGATTTTTAATAAAATGTGTAATTTTAGTTTTTTCGATGTAATTTTTATTTTTCTATTTTATTCGTGGCCACCAAATTCTCTTTGACTAGGGCCTTCAATTATCTAAGGCCGGCCCTGCATCTAGTCAAGTTAAGCTTTGAAGGCGTATCAACTTTTTGATGTATAACTATCATAAAACTTGAACAATCTTGTTTTCAAACCATTAAAAAATGAATGTATCTTTTGTTAACAGATATACACAGATTCAACTAAAGAGTGTAGATTTAGTTAGAAACACTAGTAAACAATAATATGAGATTAAGCGTAACAAATTTCAATGTGCTTTTAACAAAACTTCACGTCTCCCTGTCACTCGTCTCCTGCCCATCTGTTTCTATTTTTTACTGCCCTAGATAGAATCTATAGCCTGTAACTACTAGAGTCTTCCTTGTGAATAAATCAGAACCTTTTTAGGATGAAAAAAATGAAAGAATTGGCTCGTTAAGTTGGGGATTTACTTATTTTGGTTTATGTTTTTATGTATTATTAATGATGACGTAATTAGAATTGATTAAAAACACAGATTAGAAAAAGATATGAAATAAAAAGTAATTGATAGATTGGCGTCTTAAAAGGCAGTCGAGATCTCATTAAGTATTAGTTTTTGTACTTTTGTTGGTACAACGATGACAGTGTGCGGATCCTCTTTATTAATGTATTAATTGTTTGAATTACATACACTCGTTTTAAACTCATCAAATTGTTGAACTTCGCATGTATTCTAATTGTGCTAGTTCTTTCAATTCACTTTCGCTTTTGCCTCGCCAACACTCTACACAAGTCACAGAGAAAAAGTTCCCAACAATGTATTCTACCTATGAAACAGAAAAAAACACACACACTTCATAACAATCGGTTCAGACAGACAGACGATTTTTTTCTTGATGTAGGCTCATGCGTAGGTATTGACAATATGGTCACAATAAGTCTTGTCATCAAGAAGTATAAAGTATATTTTTTACAGGTAATACAATGGTTACATTGTCTCCTGACTGCCCCAGTGGACCGTATGTCAAGAATGGCTTGATCAGACTTAACACTACAGCTTCCTGTCGCTGTCTTCTCTCCTAATAATGTAATATTAAACTTTTATTTAATCAATAGTAAATATAGGCAATAAATTGTTACAGATAGTGGGCTATACTTTTGTTATGAGACAAGATTTAATGACAAAACCAAAAGAGTTGCTTTTAAGCTAAACTATTTCGGTAAGTTAATATTTATCTATTTATAAACCATTATTAATTATCACAAAGCAAAGTGGTGCAGTACAATTTTCAACCATCCATAAGTACTTTATGACAATAGTATAAATAGTAAAGTTCATAGTAACCGCTCATTGTCTACCCTTTTATTTTTTATTTAATTCTATAGTGCTAAAAAAAGGGCAAATGATAATTATTACTTGGTTTTAAGTATATTGTATACCTGATACAGAAAAAAAAAAAGCTTACTATCTATTGATTTGCCCTTCGATTTATTCTTCTTCGTAAATGAAGGTTTGTCGATTGTATTTTCTTAATATTCTTCATAAGCCAACAATTTTTGTCTTTTAATGTACCAGATGTTGTCAACGTTACAGTCAATGGCGTAGACTCAGTCAACGTGAGTGTGGGTGATACTGTCACTATCTACTGTCAAGTCAAGTCAACACATCCGCCATCTAAAGCTGGCTTCTAGCTAGTGGTCTGGGATCTATCAAAGAAATTATTTCCACCAACGAGACATTAGAGTTATCTCTCCGTGACTGGGAGATACAACTGTACAGGGCGGAATGGGTTTGAAGGACTGCTGATGTCTTTTCTGGATTATGTTGACATCAACATAAAGTGTAAAATTTTGTTTTATATTCGGTTTTTAAAGTATATGTTTGTATGTTTTAGTTAACAAGAAGTAAGCTTGTTTCTTTGTGATATTTTTTCATATTCCTCAACAATTGGCTTGTGCTCAGTCAATGCAGTGTATCTTATAACAGGCACAAAATGTACAGACGGTTCCAGAAATGATTACGTTTTTAATTGCCATTTTAACTATATCAATTTATAATTGTGGAAATTATTTTAAATTAGAAGACATTTAACTGCCCTTTAAAATATTAGCTAATATTTAAAACGTTTTATGGGTGCGTTCTTGTAAACTTTGGGTTTTGCAAACAAATTATTCAGCTTTGAAAACTTTGTTCCGTCACTCTTTGGACCAATGAAATTGATGTAGCTTAGAGACAAGATAATCTTTTGTTCCGTCTCTTTTCTTCTGAAGGCATTTTGAAACATTTTGTTTTTTTAAGTTCCGCATGTCGTCCTTCCAAGTGTAGCTAAATACATATAATTTCACGTCTCTTTATTTCCTAGTAGGCCTACTATTACAGCATGTAACCGATTGCCTGAATCATACAGGAAACCTTAATAATAAGTATTAGACCTCAAGACTAATTAACACATTACGTATTAATTAGCTGCATTTTTTTCTAATGTCTGTAAAATACTATAGAAGTTAACATAAGGCTTAAACTATAAAAAAAATCATTTGTAGAGGAGTCATTAGATACTGTCCAGCCTTTCACAAATCTAAATTTATTTCTAGGTCCAATAAAGTCTGTCCAGAAAAGTAACGCATTTCCGACAATTAGCATTTTTAATGTACTGTCACGTCTCATGTTTGAATCCAAATAGTTGTGTGTGTGTGTGGGGGGGGGGGGGGGGTTAGGATTAGGGAAACGTGACTAATCCTGATCAGTTTAAATAAGGGTCTGATTTGATCTTGACCTAATATTAAGATTACTTATTGATAGCCTCGCTAGCTATGACCATCAAATGGGGGGACTATATTATCTAACTTAAGAACATTAATTATAAAATATGTAACATCCTTACTGACGCTTACAGAGTCTATAAAATACAAAGTATTAACCTCTAGAATATTCATCTTTTTTCTCCTAAGAAATTGATATAGAAATGAAGAAAGGCACACAGAATGGCCAAGAAGATGTTTGGGCTGCCGAAATAAACACTAAAAAATCAGGATGCATCGCCATTGCTAACGTGTTGTACAATCAGCAAGCGGCTAATGTTCCCATCGATGGTAACTTGATGTTTTTGTTTTATGTCTATACAAAATAGAGACGCTGTGGCTGAGCCGTAAAGCACTTTGCTTCCGAACCGGGCTCGAATCCTGGTGAAGACTGGTACTTGACATTACATAGGGAAAAGTAAAGGCGGTTGGTCGTTGCGCTGGCCTCATGACACCCTTGTTAAACGCAGGCCACAGAAACAGATGACCTTTACTTTTTTTTTACTTTTTAATGTGCATGTTCAACTGTCTCCAAAGTATCTCTCACCTCAGTGGCACTCAGTCCCTCAGCTATTTAAATGTACCTAATTTTGACCTGCGCTTTTCTTAAATTGGCGAAATGATGTTTAGAAGACGAGACTCAGAATGCAGAAAAACGGGAGGCGCCAACATCATTTTTTTTGTCTAGTAAAATTTTTACAAACACTAGATTGTAACTATCAACATTTTTTTAAAAGTATTTTTTCTTTGTTTCCATAGATTATGACAAGTTAGAGTTGTCTACAAATGGGGAGAATGTTTATCGCAGACCTCAAAATAGCTCTATATAAAATATGTCCTATAAGCTTAAATATAAGTATTTCTATGGTAGGTGTTAGCAAAAAAATAAGTAAAACATATTATATACTTTAAAAAAAAAGCTTATATTAAGTGTCATTGTAACAATTAGTTTGGATCAGTCATGTCATTATGCATATGAATGTTCTTATCATATAATCTGTGCAATAGAGATATCTTTTGTTTAGCTTTTAGCTTTCTCAATGTCCTATGGTCATGTCATCTGAACTAGTTGTAAAATAAAAAAGGGGGGGGGGGGGCAGAAGGCGGTACATTGGTGAATATTTCCATGATCTTTTTAAAAGCATAAATAAATTTTCACTCAGTGTTCAAGATTGTTCACGGGACAACTTCAACTAATACCGCCTCTGTCAAGTACGATTTCTTTCCCTTGTTTAAGATACCAAATAAAATAATTATTTATCAATAATTAATTAACTAATTGGTGAATTTTTTTAGTATTGATTCTTATGTTGTCAGGTAAAAGAAATAATTGTGCAAAATTTCAGCTTAATCTGAGATTGTGTGTGGGAGAAATAACGTGTTCAAACTTTTTACCAGAAAGACAGAGTGAGTAGATATAAGCTTTGTAAAATGTTTTTATCCACATAGAGTTTGGATCAGGTTTGAACACAGACCTTGATTTAATAGTATATCTCTATCACTTGAATCCTTATGCTACACATTACAGTAGTAACAAATTTTAATTTTGTAATTTTATAGTGTAAAGAAATTCGCATTGGATTATTTATTTTCCACCATTACGTGTTTTACGATACACCAAAGTGCCCTTAAAAAAACTCTTTAATGATGGTAGGTATTATTTACATCTAAATTACTGTTTTACTAATTCAATCAGGTCTATAGAGATTCTGAATATCGTTTCTTGTATAACAGAAGAAGCTGTAAGAATTTAGATAATGTTAGTTTGTTCAAGCTACGTGTCATTGTTTGTTTTGATTACAAAGTGAAACTATACAATGATGTGTTTATTTATCTGACCTAGATATACATTTCCATATTTATAAGTTGAAGTTGGCAAACACAAAATGTCATTTAAAACATTAGTCACAGTTGATAAAAAAAAATCTAAAGTGCAATAGCAATCTTAATTAGTTTACTACCTTATTTTGATATAACAAAAAGAGTAAAGCATTACACTTGATTATTGCCTTGTCATGTGCAATGGGCTCTGTTCGAAAACCAAACGTAAACTCAAACTCTATGGCCATATCACAAGGTTATCAGGGATCGCAAAAACCTTCCTTCAGAAAACAGTACCAGGAAGACCATGAAGAGAAAGACAGAGAAAGCGATGAGAAAATAGCATCAAAGAATGGACAGGCCTGTCATAAAATGAAATTCTCTTCAAGGCAATGGACAAAGAGGAATGGAGAAAGACGGTCAACAGATTTTGTGTGGTGCCCCAACGGTCAAACAGACTTAAGTAATAGGTGAAGGTGAATAATATGTACAGATGTAATTATTTTGATAGTTGAAATAAGCTATTTAATATAATCCAGCTTCAAAAAAAAAAAAAATCACCAAATTATTTGAAAGCCACGTATATATTTTTTTTCTTTAGCTGTTATAACTGCACAATATCTATTCAACGTCTTAGAAGCAATGTAAATTGAACCAATTTTGTTTTGTTTCTTTATATTGCAAGATATTATTTCAAGATTCTGTGTTTTATCTTTACAGACAACAAAAGTAAACAAAAATACTTCAAAACGTTCTTTTAAAATTCAAATTTCCATAACTCCAATTTTAGAAAACCAATACAAAAAAAGTAAAACATTTCATACAGCAAGCAATGCTGACATTTTCTGAACAATAAAATATTGTTAGGTATTGACATATCACAATTATTTTAAAACTGAAAGAAATCAGGAGTACAAGCTTTAATACTTTTTTAGTGAAATCAAATGGAAATTAGCTTATAAGTCACACGATCTAATTACAGTGAAATTCAAGTAGAATTGATTGGCATTACGAATTTTCGCATTAAGCCACACTCATAGTAATAGATTCTTTGTTTACAGTTTTAAGATCCATTAGACGTTATCTTGAAGATAAAATACAGTGAAGGAGCAAAAGAAGACAAAACAATAGGGGAACAAAATGAAGAGATATAAAGGGAACTAAATGTGAGCTGGCGCTCCTAGATCTAATTTTTGACCAAATTTTATCTAATTTATATTATTTATATAGGCCAAGGCTATTAGGTTTGTAATTTAGTGTCCTTTTTAATTTTTATAGTTCAGTGCTGAGTATTTTGTAGTTTCCGCTATTTAAAACTTTCTGCTAGTTTTAGTCTTTTTCTGTTATTTGTGTTTTACTCGTAGAGGAAAACTAGTTTTTAAAATAGTTAACTAGCCTTAGAGCTGTGGATGTTATTTCCTATTTTTTGTCCCTGGTTAGTTCTGCTTATTTTTGTCTTTGGCATTAGCGTTGGATTGGTTGTTATTTTTTAATATCAGTTTATATGCAGGTCTGTAAACGGAATAGAAATAACTTTGTATCTTCCTTTTTGTATTTTTGTAGGATTTAAATTTTAAGATTCTCTTTTTAATGCTGTTTAATTTGGTATATAATGTCGTGTAGTCCGTGTCTTTAGTAATTTGCTAGATTTTATTGTTGTGTACGGCTAGGTACAAATTAGGGAAATGGGTAGTCCAGTTTAGTTTTAGATAATTAGCGTGACGTCATGCTCTCCGATATGTTCGCGCTGACCAGTTATAGCTAGCTCCGGAACCACGTTGAGCTCTCTTTTGTCTTGACCAGTGGTCAGTGCTGGTAGTGGTGCCTGTATAGTTATTTTATTGTGTGTATATAATTTTAGCTGGGACCGTCTGTAAGTTGGAAAATGTTTTTATTTTTACTTTCTTTAGTTCGTATTTATATTAATTGTTCCTACATCTATTGCTATAGTCTGGATGCAGACTGATTAGTGTAGTGGCATCACTGGCTAGTTAATTAGCCATGATTACCTCTGATGGAACCGGAAGTTCTGTAGACTTGAGTAGCGTCACCCCCTTTTAGCCATCCTTAGTGATCCCCTTATTGTTTTTCTATTGTTTGTCTATTTGTAAATATTTTATTATTTTTCGTCTTCTAAAAGTATTTTTATTAATATTATAATATTTCTAGGATAACGGTTCTAACAAGTTGGCATGTTGCCGATTTTAATTTTTAATGTAAATGATGGCTGCGTCCTACTCAACGCTCCATGATGGCGGCTTTGTTAAGCCAAATCTAGATTTATGTTTATTATTATCTGGCCCAACATGTGTTGTAGCGTAAGCTTTTAAGTAGGTATCATAATAATAATAATGTATGGCTTTTTATTAGCTAAATGAAGGTAATTGTATTTACCTCATGCATTTAGGTATGTGTATGTGCTAGACTAGGTCTAGTTCATAATTATTTTGTTATATTATGAATAATTATGTCTTATGTTTTATGTATTTGTAATTGCAGGCTATAATTCCTGCCTGTCTGCCGCAGTTATTACTGCCTAACTGTCTGCCGCAGTTATTACTGTTGCCTGTTAAATGTTGAGTAGCAGATAACAAAAAGGCCTCACTCAGTAGCGCCACCCTGACCTGCTCACATAAAGAAAAGGGTAAAAAAAAAGATAAAATGAAGAACATAGGAACAGATTTTAAAATAAATAGAATTAACAATTTTAAGGACGCCAAAATGAAAAATTACTATTGCCAACTAAAAAATAAACATTCCTTTCTCTGCTATCAACAAAAACATTACAACGTTGACTCCACAATTCTGAAAAGTGCATAAAATTATAGTAGTTCGTTTTTGAATACGTTCGTGTTTTTTGTGCACCGGGAACTCTGAAACGTTTGCTTAAACAATTTACCTTTACTGATTACAGACATGTCTGGTTTGACTTAACGATTTACCTTTAATATCAAAGAGAACTTTAGGCAGCACAAGGATTTCGGAATGGTTTTGCCTCTACCTATAAAAATCTCCTATTGGCTAATCCGCGTTAAGCAAAGAGACTTTGCTAGTGTGTGTCTCTATAAGAAAATACGCCATTATGTCCTGAAACAAGTCACAATTTAGAACATTTCATCTTGTGGCTATAAAGCAGGGGTTCTCAACCTGTGGGTCGCGACCCCCATGGGGGTCGATTGATGATTTTCCAGGGGTCGCCTAAGACTATCAATTTATCAATTGCAAAAAAAAAAAGTGGGAGGGGGTCGCGGCAGAGTCGGGGATAGCAAAAAAGGGGTCGCCGAGCTTAAAATGTTGAGAACCGCTGCTATAGAGCACTGTTATGCAGAAACATTTATTCATTTATTCTCACATACTTCTCTGGATATGGTGCCACCTGGCTATGTTTTAGAGTAGTCTGTCTTTGTCTAATTGGCTTGTTTTTGTATTTTGGGCTGAAATCAGCGCTACCTCGCTGTCCAAAGCTTGCCTTATCACCGCCTCTCACACAGTTTGATCGAAGCAGTGCCGGATTTCAGTAAATTGAGGCCCTGAGCAGTAATTTTGTTCAGGTACACACCTTTTTTTAAGGGTTAGACCTTTTCAGGTTGCATTGTCTGCACTGCCTAAACTCGGCCATGAGTCTAAAGCTGTTCCTCAAATTGTCAACATGAATGCCAAACACTTTATATCCTGTTTCATCACATCCACACAATTAAACAAAGCAAAGTAAAACAAAACACTAGACTCTCTCCAACAGCAATAATAAAAAAAAAATCTTATTTTGAAGATGACTTAATATTCAAAGAATCTAAACAAAGCCGTCTTCCAAATAAACACTTTTATGGGGCCGGCTAAGGATATTTAGACTTAAAAGATATCTCAAAGTAGGACCTCTCCCAGGGACAACGGAATCCCATTGAATGCGAACGTCTTTTGTTTTTAATGTAAACTTACTATAATAAAAAAATTCTACTTTACATCTTGATTTTAACATTTCACTTCCCCCCTCTTGAAAATATCACTACGGTAGAGTATTTAGGATGCAAATTGAACTAAAAATTAAATTAACTGCGTTGAAAGTCAAGTTTGGTTTATATCTGTTTGAATACGAATAAGAATGTTCAAGCTTCTAGAATGTTTTTGTATAACAAATATCATCATTACAATAAAGTGTAAGTAAATTCATCTACCATACACTATTTGCTTATTTAGGCTAAATATATTACATTGTTTTAATTAAGATATAGAATAATAAATCAAAAGCCAATCGTATGTTAACGACCTAGTCCAGTCAAAAGACGTGAGATGAACGCGCCAATGGCTCCTAGATTACTTACACAAAGTCATAGTTACTAAAGGGAGATAAAACATAGAGAAGAGAATGAACCTGAAAAAAATGTGCACCCAAGAACTGAAGCCTAGATTGAAAGTCTTTCTGATTAAGTAAAATAACGTAACGTGCTATGCTACCATGATATTTTTTAAGAATAAACAAGATTACAAAGAGAGTTTGCGTTATCACACAAACTCAGAAACGGCCCCGGTCGGAGTCTGATCCCTGTCAGATCCGCATATTCGCAAGGAATATTTAAGACATTTTGTTTTGATTGTCAAAAGTAACAGTAACGTTGTAAAAAATGTTGTTGTTTTTTCTATAAAATGTTTTACATGTTTCTGATGTTCCTTCAAAGTTAAAATAATTTACTGCCTTATTCAAACCTCCAGCTGGACAACGGAGGATCGCAGCAAGCAGGGTATGAACCCAGGACCGTCGAGATAATCAGTCCAGCACGCTAACCGCACGAGCAGGCACTGTAATTAGCTTAATAAAAACGAATAATGTAGATGTAATATAGATAAGATTTATGTAAAAAAAAAAAGCCTAGATAATCTATCAATAGACTGAATGCAGTATAAAATTTAAAAATAGTAGATTATTTTTAGTATTTTATAACATTGCAATATTGATCTAGAAATTTGGAATAAAAAGGAACATTTTAAGTATAGGAACTGAAATTATATATATATCATTCTAAACTAGATCTAGAAATTCTAGATCTAGAATCTACAATGATTTTAATTAGAATATAAATCTAAATCTAGTTTTAAAAATCTAGATCTATTGTAAAAAATCTAACTCTTGTATAAAAAATCTAGATCTTGTGTATAAAATCTAGATTAGATCTAAATCTAGCTAGAATGTCTTTTTTTAATACGAGAAATATGACGAGGTTTAATGAACAATAATGCAATAATTCTTTTAACATTCATTTTAAGAATTCAATCCATATGACGTCAAAAGAAAAAAATCCACTACATCACACGGCCTAGTGACAGTAAAAAATGTCTTTATCAATACGAACAAGTTGTCGAGGGCTTAGATATATATATATATATATATATATATATAAGGATTAAACACGCATTTTTAAAGTTATGTCTGTCAGTCTGTCTGTCCGTCATGTAAATATACAAAACAAAGACTAAGAGCTATTTAAAATTTGATTAACCTTTAATTTCCCTTCCGAAACTTCGCTATAGTGTTAAGTATCTATAATAGATTGTTCCGGATATATATAGATAGTGAGAGAAAAAGAGAATTCCAGATAAATCTAATACCGTTAATTAAATTTTTGGTATGTCTTGTATGAAAATTAGATTACCATAGCCTTGTAAAGTGATTTTCATACCATACATTGGTGTTAGGAAGTTGTTTTCCTTAAAATTTGAAACATATTGATAATGATAATTAGATTTTCTAACGTTTTAGCTAGGAAATGAACTGTAGTGTAAGAGAGAAGTGCGATTTTACATAAATAGAGTTAAAATGTTTTTCATAAACAATCCGGAATGGGGAAAAGACGCTATTAGTTTTGTGTGGAATGTCTGTCCGTCTGTACCGTTTATGCGTAGGACGTAATCATCTTCTTTTTTTGAAGTAACGTCTGTATTATATTATATAAGATAAGACAAGATATCTCGTATACTAGAAAAATTAGTGAAAATCCGATATCACCAGGGGTGGGAAACCTTTTTGTATAGAGGGCCGCATTGAAAAGTTTTGGGAATTGGGAGCCGCATATATATATATATATATATACAAAGCTTTTATGTAAACAAATAGGTGTCAGTACTCAGTGACAGATTGCCTAACTTTTAACTACTAAAAAAATAATAATGAACGTTAAAGTACAAGAAAAGTAATAATATTTCCCCACATTGTAAAAGGTGCCGGTACGCCGTACCGATGCGTACCGTCACCAAAAAAGGACTGCAAATATGTATGCATGTAAGCACTTACATCTTAGAAAAATACCTTGGTTTACTGCGTATAATTTAAATTCATATTTATACTGTTTTATACATTCATTTTTTTCATACTCCTAATTGAGGAATAACAAGTTAGCCATTTCTGAAACCAATTTTACGATTTATGTATTTAAAAAGCTATTGTCTTTTTACATCACAACCTGTAGTCCAAATGTAGAGTTGTACTTAATTGAAGTATTTAACTGTTTACACTCGTTCGTAATGTTCCGGAACTGTGGTACTAGTCATCCTTGTGACTGCTGTCAAATTACAGTCAGTCAACATCAACCTTTGATTACAATAGTTTAGTTTCCTCAAAAATACATGTTTGTTCACAAATGTATGCTTCTGGCACCCATTTAGCTCCCGTTGAAGAACTGACTATAACTTATCTTACAGGTCATAATTTGCATGGAGTGATGTTCTTTGGAACTGAATCAGTATCTGCGCTAAATGGTGAGCTGATGGTATTGAAAACTGATTCTTGGTGTCTTAAAATTTGCTTTTACAAATTTTATAATTAAGAAATCTAAAATAAGTTTTGTACTTTTAACCATTTCACTAGAAATAGTTTCACTTTTCAACAAAGGAAAATGACAAAACCTGTTTTCTTTCACTTGTTTGGAGAAATTCGTAGGCCTAGTTCGAAAAGATTTAACATGCACTTACATAGCAAATGCAAGAAACTCATTGCTATAGCTGCCACGTAAAACATGAAATCTGTCTTCCACTCTTCATTAGAAATAAAGTCACAGTCAATGTCTTTCAAGGAACAAAAAAAAATTCTTCCTTGAGATTTTATATTCTTCTCACTTGTCCATGCTAAGCCAACGGATACATGGGAATATTTTGTTTCTAACTCATGAAGTACTTGTTGAAACTGATGATATTACAATATCCTCGCATACTATAATATGATAGTTTTTGCAGCTTTGTGCAAACTTTCCTGTTTAGAGTTTATGGTTGGGATATTCTTTAAAATAACAACAAAGATCGAAATTCATCAGTTGTTACATTTGCCATCTTGTTCCAAGCATACTTAACACCCAACACAGTTCTTCATAGCATTGAATAAATACTGGCCTGAGATTGTGTCTTGGAATGAGTGAAGTCTGAGTGTATTGAAGTACAGTCAATAAGCTTAAGCTTCGTCTACTTGAAACTCTTTATAATGCGACAGTTTCAATGATTTATACTTATATCTAGAATTATTTTTAATATATATGCATTTTTACATCTATATACTGTGGCCACACTTTATATCTGTAGGTGTCAGCGTGCCGCATAAAACACTCCGCCGCATGTTACCCGCGGGTCGTAATTTTCATACCCCTGTTTTAGACCATTCAAAGTTTTGATGCAATGGCTACGTTTTTCTTTTCTGAAAGCGAAAAGTCTAATTTTTAAAATCTCTTATGCAAGCAGCTTTTTCATAAAATACACCACTTTTACAGCTATTCACTATAAATATTAACAAACACAGGTGACAAATTTGTAGGGGGGATAACTATCTACCATATTTTAACACATTTATGCAAACGGTCTAAGATTTTTTTGTCAAAATTTTTTTTTTACATTTGTATTGCTAAGTTAAGCAAGTTCTGTTTATACTAACTACTATATTTACACATAAAAAATTTTACTTTTATTTTAAGAGAAAAAAAATCTATTTCGTCTGCATATAAGTTGGACTTAAATTTAAAACAATAATTAATAAGTAGTTTTTCATATTATCGCATGAACTGCACAATTTCATACATATTTATAGAACACTGAAATAAAGGAATTATTTTTTTAACGGAAAAAAAATTTTCTTGAGGAATAAGAGATTGTCCCTTTACAAAACAATTAGAGCAATTATACAATCATTATAAGACATTAGTTAGGCCAGGTTCACATCTAACTTCAACTTCACTTTCACCTATTCTTTTTCTATGGACCGCATGGGCACCACACAAGATCCGTCAACCTTCTTTCTCCATTCTTCTCTGTCATTTGTCTTTGATAGAATTTAATTCTAATGTTTTTTCTGAAAATATTGAATCCTTCCTTTTTACCTGCCTGGGTGGACCACTTCGGGGGCCGATTTTGAGTTTGTGTCTCCACACAAACTGTCTTTGTAACCTTGTTTATATAAAATACGGAACAATTTTGTTGGCGATGTGTAAGAAAATGAAAGTAATGTAGGTCGATCTCTTTTTCAAAACAAAATCCCAAACATTCTTTACCGATAAAAAACAATCGTTATGTTTCAGCAAGAAAATTCAATGTAAAATAAGTCTAAAAAATGATTTTCAATAATCGTTTCTAGTAAATTTCTTTGTTTTTTAAAAATCCTGTTAATATCGCAAAATCTGGAATAGATATTGAAAATCTTTTATGATAATATTTTAGATGCTTAAGAGTTATTTTTCAACATATACTTTTGTGTTTCGTTTTGTTTGTGTAAATAATGTATGACTACAAAAGTTTCAATAAAATGTTTACTTTTGTTTTCAAAGTGAAAGAAGACATTTTGGCTATGTATAGTCAAACATATTTTAAGCGAAATTAGATACTTCAATGTTCCATATCATACATGCGGTACGCATTGGTAGCTATACGTAAAATTGTTATGACACTTAACCAAAGAGAAATACTTCCTCCTTGACGCTTAGGCTTTGATTGAGAGATTGGCACTTAAGAAAACCATCAATTGGATGTTAATTCAATGACATTAGTTAGGCAAGGCTCACACTGAACCGTATCTTCACAAGAGTCAGTATTTGAAAAGAAAAAAAACAACTACCTCCATAGCTGATTTTAAAATACTTTTTTCGCTTACAGAAAAGAAAAAAGTAGCCATTGCATCGGAACTTTGAAAGGTCTATAATATCATGATGTCGCATTCTTAATATCTTTTCTAGTTTACGAGACCTAAACGGGACAGACGGACGGACTAACGGACAGACAATCCACACCAAACTAATAGCGGCTATTTCCCTTTTTTGGGTGAACCACAGAAAAGTAGCTCCACAGATCCAGGAAGTGGTGTGGCTAGAGGAGCTGATGTCCGGTGCGGCAGCTAATCATGGTGCCCTCAAAACAAATTTAAAAAAAAAAGATATCGAAAATACTTTTGTTCAAAACAATGTGTTTTCCTTCTTCCAGTTTTGGGAAGTCGCAAAAAAAATTATTGCAAAACGAGATCCTACAAATGAGCCTTACCTGCTATTTTTAGTTGGCAAATTTATGAATAACTCTAGCCTAATCAAGTTTTTTTAATCAATCAAGCTCTTGCTCGAAAGACTATAATGCTAAATTAGTGAGGCGTAAATTCGTGATCGTTAATAGTAACTAATACTTTTGTACTTAATCCTTCCCATCATACCTAGTCACACTGAATTAATTACTGGTAAATACTTATGTAATTTTAATACCAACAAGGGAAATTAATCATTCAGTATTCACATAAATGGCTAAATTTGTAGGGTTTAGTCCCCTTAAGTAATGGTTTATGCCATTTCTCCCTCACTAATTCTCCGATCAAGTTGATACTTTAAGTAATTAGTTGTTGTACCTAACAAAACACGAATAACTAACAAAAATACCAATTATTCAATTAATTACTGGTAATTAATTATTTTGTTTGACTTCGAATAAGGGAACTAAGATATACATTATTAATACATATAGTTGTACTGGAGGAGTTCTACCCCTTAAATAAACTGTTGACACACACACACACACTCATATATATATATATATATATAATATATATAAATGGTATATTTGCACTTCGCTTTTTTTACGCCGCTATCTTGCTTACCAACAGAAATTACAAGGCATACTACTTCTAAATACTGACCTACATCGACTATTCAATAGTCATATTAACATCCGAACCTTTCGTTAGTCAAAAAAAACAACAGATCGTCTAAACATATATTATAAGCAACTAAACGACAATAAAAAATAAAATTGCGAGCTTAATAGATATTAACAGTTCGGAATGCTAAGTAATGCCAATACAAGTTTTAAATGGAAATGACTTTAAGTAAAAGAAAATGTCTGGAAAAAAAATGAACATTGGAGATTTCTGAACATTTGTGTTATTCTTGAAAGTGCATTAGAGAAATAAAAACCAAGTTGAGTGTTGACTCAATAGATCGAGTCTCATTACATTACAGATTCCTTGTGTTTTTCTTAATAGATATGTTGAAAGTGCTTTAGGGCAAATGCCAGGTAGGCCGGTACCCAAATGGGCCGGATGGGATGTCAATATGAAAGGTATTACATTAAGGTTTTATAGTAATCTCTCATAAAAGTGACTTTTGAGCGTCCTGTTAAAAAAATCCTTTACATTCTAATACCAATTTGATCAAATACATTTTTCCAAAATAATTTAATAGCCTACATCTGTACACAAGAGGCACGGGGTGGCTTTGTGGTACAGCGCTTGTGGTCCCAGGTTCGATTCCTGGTGTAAACTGATTTTTTTATTTCGGGATCCACCCAAGTTCTAAAGGGTGCCTGACACTGGATGGGAAAAAGTGAAGGCGGTAGGTCGTTGCTGACCCCTTGACACTCACGTAAACCAACATCTGCCCCATAGATCGCAATTTACTTACATACCCATCAGGCAGTGCTACTAATAGGTTTCATGCTTTAAAAATTAAAAGCAACATAAGGTCTATATTATCTAAGATCATTAAGATATACAATTTATGGGCCAGATTGTAAAAAAAAAATGCCCCTGGCCGATTTCGACACCCAGTCTGCCCCTGGCTGTAAGATATTCACTTTATACACACACGTACTAAAATTAAACACAACTACAGAAAGTATGTCATCATTCTTCCAAACCAAAAGCTCGAATTAGAAAATCGAAGATTAATGTTTGTCCTTGTAAGGTTAAAAAAGCTGTCATTAGAGTGAGACACCAGACATTGCAGACAAACGGATGCTCCATCAGGACAAAGCCAACGTCACACTCGTCCACTCCGTCACAGAATTTGTGACCTCAAAAGGCATTTATTTCAGTTGATCTCCCCCCCCCCACACCTAACAACAGCCCCTGTGACTTTTTCCTTTTTTTCTTAACTAAAAAAATGCCTTTGAAAGACGTCTTCGGGGCCTTAAAAACATCTAATAGAGTGTAATGGATAAGCTGAAGACCATACCGGTTGAAACCTTCCAGCGATGCTACTAAAAGTGGTAACAACGTCTCCTGAGGTCTTTAGCAGCACAGAAAAACTATTTTTAAGGGGATAACATTGATGATAAAAACTAATAAAAACTTTGGTAAACAAGGTTACAAAGACAGTTTGTGTGGAAACACATACTCAAAACCGGCCCACGAAGTGGTTCACCCAGGCAGGCTTCAATATTTTCAGAAAGAACATCCGAAATTTTTTTTATCACTGACAAATGACAGTTAAGAATGGAGAAAGAAGGTTGACAGATCTTGTATAGTGCTCCAACGGTCCAGCAGATCAAAGGATAGGTGAAAGTGAATGTAAAGTTAGATGTGAACCTGGCCAAACTAGTTCCCCTTTCAGACCTTGTGGTCTATAGGGCAGATAATGTAAAGTTAATTTGTTTTTGTGGCCTATGGTTAACGACCAACCGCCTTTACTTTTCCCTAACTAATGGCAGGTACCCATTAGAGCTGGGTGGACTCAGAGGTGCCCAAGATTCCGAAGTTTAAAATAGCAGTCTTCACCAGGATCCGAACCCGTGACCCCCGGTTCGGAAGCCAAGCGCTTTACCGCTCAGACACCGCGCCTCCCATGGCCTAACTGATGTCTTGTATTTAACCTGGCCAAACTAGTTCCCCTTTCAGACATTGTGGTCTATAGGGCAGATGATGTAAAGTTCATCTGTTTTTGTGGCCTACGGTTAAAGAGGGTGTCGTGTAGCCAGCACAACGACCAACTGCCTTTACTTTTCCCCAACTAATGTCAGGTACCCATTGCTGAGTGGGTTCAGAGGTGCCCAAAGATTCCAAAGTTAAAAATTACATTCTTCACCAGGATTCGAACCTGGTGTGACAAGTCAAAAGCTTGCTGTCAGAGTCACTCTATTTTATCACAGTATTAATCATTATTTATTATCATGTCTATTTTTTATTTTTATTTATTTCCCCGTCCTATCCTTAATTTCTTCACCCGCCCCAACGTTTCCTCTCCAGGCTAGACTAAGCCCACCACCTTGGCGGCTTTTCACTTGTCTTCCCTTGACTGGGGTAAAGATAAACACAATCTCTTTTGTCTTACCCGCCGGATGTCTGACAGCCGCAGTTGACAACACCTTGGGTGGAATGCAACCAATCTTTCTCCACCCCCTCTTCTCCCATGTCTCTCCTTGATCTAGGAAATCACTCGAACCAACACGCCTATTGACCTTTCCAAGGTGCGACTCTTGTCGGACTTCACCCACGTGTAAGACTATTCTTAGCATAGGACATTTCCTGTTTCCGCCCATGTCTCCCGGCCTATATAAAGTAGAATAAAGCGGAATAGACACTCTCTCATTTCTTATTCTATCTGAGCAATCGAGTCTGGACTATACCATTTATTCTTACTCCATAGTAAGCCGCACTTAATCACAGTTCCTCTTAATTACTTCGTGCATATTTCTCACTGGATGTTATCGTGTGTATTTTATTACTTCATTTATATTTAATTAGTGCATTGTGTATTTCTCACTGTCGAAAGTAGAAAACATAAACATAGAATATGTATTTATTTATGTATTGCATTGATCTATTAATGCTACGTTGATCAATTGATCGTTGATGCAACCATGTATATATTTGTACATCTTATTTTGTTTCCTTCATCTCAGCTGTCCGCCTTGATAATTTTACTAGCGCACTGATACTGCGTTTAGAAGAGAGATATGAATTTTCTCCCCTTTAGTGATTCTACTTTGACGAGAGTTGCGCCCCTTGCGTCCCCATTCGAACACTCCATTGTTCTCGGCCGACGGTCGTATGTAAACAAACCGTCATGGTCGCTGACCACCACCCATCACCCCCCCCCCCCTTGTCTCTTTCAACTTATGTTGTTTATTTGAGATTATTATTTCCCCTTATATGTACATTTTTATATTATTACTTTCCCTTTTATGTACATTTTTATATTGCTACTATCAGCCATCTATTTTCCAAATCCCATTTGTCATTATCTCCCTATTGTGCTCAAAAGCAATTTTACCAATCTTACGAATGCACCTCAGTCGAGGGCAAAGATAAGATGCATGAGAGACATGTCCTAACTTGTCTTTATTTATCCGCAGCCTCCCTCAGGTGTCTGCCTATTTACCTGCCTATTCATTTGGCATTATCTGCCTATTTATCGAATCACTTGCCACTTGCTATTGAGTATCATCTACTGCCTACGTGGATCTACTCAACTCTACTACTTGGCGCTATCGGATCTATTTGCCCGCCTATTTGACAGCCCACCTGTCAACTTATTAGGTGCGACGTCCCTATAGACCCAGATCTGTGCGAGACGTCATAGCTACGCCAAACCCTCTGCAACTCACTGGACTTATCCTGTTAACTACGCTGCCCACGGCAGATCAGCTCTGCCCGCAGTAACCTTGTGCCCACAGTAGCCGGCCACCTGCCATACTGTGCCCACTACAGATATCAAAACTTTGGATTGAGACTCCCCAAGAAATGTATCACCGGCGTCCCTCTACCCGCTAGAGCGCCACCTCCAGCTGCAGAACCTCAAGCCAGGATCACAGCCAGCTGCGACGTTAACAGGACAACCAGCTAAGTTCAGAAGACAAAGTGGCATACTCTCTTATTAAGTGCAAGAGTGATGATCAAAATTAGTATCAATTAGAGATAGATGCAAACCCTCCTCCAATTTTATTCTTTTATGTAAATATTTATCTTAATAAATATTCTTCATTTTTAACTTTGTATCTTTCTTTCATTGCTCGTTTCGTTGCGTGCATGCTCCCGATTTGTGTGCTGACGGGTTGTTGTGTGATAGTTTCAAAAATAATCATCCCCTAGACAATAAACTCGCCAAACACACTTCACATTCGCCAACCTGTCACACATGGGACCCCGGTTCGCCACCGCGCCTCCCCTGGCTTAACTGATGTCTTATAATTGTCTTATAATTAATCAAATTTTTTAAAAAGGATCAATCTCTTATTCGAATCCTAAAAAGAAAATAAAATAAAAAAATATCCGCAATAAAAGTTTCAGAAAAATGAAGTTTATAAGATTACTATTTATTTTAAATTAGGTCTAACTTATAATGCATACTAATTAGCTTTTTTTTCTTTAAAAAATACTTTCATAACTGATTTTAAAAATTCGATTTTTCGCTTTCAGAAAAAACCAGCCGTTGCATCAGAACTTTGAATGGTATAAAATATTGTGATGTCCGATTCTCACTATCTTTTCTAGTTTACGAGATCTAAACGGGACGGACGGACAGACATTTCACATAAAACTAATAGCTTCTTTTCCCATTTCGGGGGCGCTAATACAAAATCAGTCTCAATACTGTTACGATCCTCTTTCCTAATCAGGCCTTCTGTAAACACTGCTAAACACAACACAATACATTAACACATCAAGAACCTGACAACAAGAGCTCCACAATATCGGGTACTTTATTAATGGTGTTACGTATCTAGGTAACAATGCCTAGATACTATTTTTTTTTCTTGACCTGTAGGTTGTCTGCCCCCTTGTGTAATAAGTTTTTTTTTATTTTTCACGGTGAGTCAAGCCACACAGACAGTGACCGGTCCTTGACCTATGTGTGTACCTCTGGTTGAAAGGAGGGTGGCTTTTTTTTCTTTTCTTCTGTCTCTTTGAAGAGCGTTCTAGATCTGGGTGTTGATGACTTTCTGTTCTAGAAATTACTAGATATCGACGCGCGGTAGATTATATAAAGACCGCTCGCGTAACGTTGACGGACAGACATACGGAGACAGCCGTGAGACAGAATAGCGGAGACATTGCGTGACCCGTGCGTGGTATACCAATTGATCGTGTAAGTTAAGATTTTTCTTTTTTTCAAGGCCTTGCTTGTATTTGTAATTATATTTTCAAACTCTTGTATTGTAATTATATTTTCAAACTCTTGTATTGTAATATTTTTACATGCCATTTTTGTAAAAGGGTTTTGGTCAACCCTTCCATTTTGTATTGAGTTATATTATGATTAAACATTAAGTTGATATTTTACCTTCCGATTTCTTGTGTCATTTTTTTTTATTATTCATTGTAAGTCTTTGATTAAATTCAGACTTAAGACAAGTGACACAACTACCTTTTTCTATTGTCACGTTCCCCTAGGCAAGCCATTTAAAAGTAGAATTCACTTTGTAATACGTGACAATGGTCAAGTAGATAACATCCAATACTAGACAATTGGCAACAAACACATTAACAACTAAAATTTTACATTGTACATCACCGTACAAAACTCTACTGTCTCTCTTTCTGGACTCGTACATCAACACCTGAGGACTCAACCAGGACCGACTTCATGGCCGACTAACAGTCCCTGTCTCAACGCTCTCCGGTCTTGAACTGCCGCTTTCTTACACACACTGTGTCTCTCGTACACGCAGGCTTTCGATCACATGACCATAACATTGATCATATTTGCTTGTAATCGTGTAATCGTAGTACTGTCCCTTGTCCATGGCCCCGCTGACCTGAGTGATTCACGTGTGTGTCAGCTGAACCTATAGTTAACCCTTTTGCGCCGCCAATAGGGTCATAACAATACTTTACTGCCACACCTCTTATATGTAAATGAATTGTAACCTCAAAACCATTCCAAAATCCTTGTGCTGCCTAAAGTTCTCTTTGATATTAAAGGTAAATCGTTAAGTCAAACCAGACATGTCTGTAATCAGTAAAGGTAAATTGTTTAAGCAAACGTTTCAGAGTTCCCGGTGCACAAAAACCACGAAAGTATTCAAAAACGAACTACTATAATTTTATGCACTTTTCAGAATTGTGGAGTCAACGTTGTAATGTTTTTGTTGATAGCAGAGAAAGGAATGTTTATTTTTTAGTTGGCAATAGTAATTTTTCATTTTGGCGTCCTTAAAATTGTTAATTTTATTTATTTTAAAATCTGTTCCTATGTTCTTCATTTTATTTTTTTTTTACCCCTTTTCTTTAGTTCCCTTTATATCTCTTCATTTTGTTCCCCTATTCTTTTGTCTTCTTTCGCTCCTTCAGTGTATTTTATCTTCAAGATAACGTCTAATGGATCTTAAAACTGTAAACAAAGAATCTATTACTATGAGTGTGGCTTAATGCGAAAATTCGTAATGCCAGTCAATTCTACTTAAATTTCACTGTAATTAGATCGTGTGACTTATAAGCTAATTTCCATTTGATTTCACTAAAAAAGTATTAAAGCTTGTACTCCTGATTTCTTTCAGTTTTAAAATAATTGTGATATGTCAATACCTAACAATATCTTATTGTTCAGAAAATGTCAGCATTGCTTGCTGTATGAAATGTTTTACTTTTTTTGTATTGGTTTTCTAAAATTGGAGTTATGGAAATTTGAATTTAAAAAGAACGTTTTGAAGTATTTTTGTTTACTTTTGTTGTCTGTAAAGATAAAACACAGAATCTTGAAATAATATCTTGCAATATAAAGAAACAAAACAAAATTGGTTCAATTTACATTGCTTCTAAAACGTTGAATAGATATTGTGCAGTTATAACAGCTAAAGAAAAAAAATATATACGTGGCTTTCAAATAATTTGGTGATTTTTTTTTAAGCTGGATTAAATTAAATAGCTTATTTCAACTATCAAAATAATTACATCTGCACATATTGTTATAAACCTGGTGGTGGCCCTAATGGGGGTAGTGGTGTGAGTGTAGTCAGCTGACGCAAATTGCCCCAGGCCAGCGCTAGACGAGAGGTCAACCGTAACGAGTTACGACGGTCAGCCGAGACGAGTGTCAACATGACGATTCGGGAAGAATCGCCGTCGTAAACAGTTCAGGAGCGTCACGAGAGTTGTAGTTATCTGACTACACAGAAACGTCGAGCGATGTTCCGTCCGGTTCTAGAAGGCCATTAGAGACCCTTTATAAGAGCGGAGGTGTCGCAGTCAAGACGGTTGAGAAAAGGGGCTCAATACAGCACGGTTCACGACAGGAGGTTCACGACAGGGCTCAGAACACGGTCGACTACAGCACAGTTCAACGATGTAGTTCTGTGCGGAGCATTACGACGGTTCAGTGCGGATTACTGTCAAGTACAGTTGAGACGACTGGCGTCTTTATCTTGGTCTGCAATCGAATCCGACACAACGAGCCTAACGGCTCCTGAACTGTTGAACCCAGTGCATTAAACTGTTACGTTACTTTGGAGCCCTGAGCTGTCAAGTTCTTTAAATTGGTGGTGTATGGTGCAGTTTGCAGAGAGCCTGGATAGTGAGATTCGTAACAATATTATTCACCTTCACCTATTACTTAAGTCTGTTTTACCGTTGGGTCACCACACATGATCTGTTGACCATCTTTCCTCATTCCTCACTGTCTTTTGCCTTGAAGAGAATTTCATTCTATGACAGGCCTGTCCATTCTTTGATGTTCTTCTCCCATCGCTTTTTCAGTCTTTCTCTTCATGGTCTTCCTGGTACTGTTCCATGAAGGAAGGTTTTTGCGAGCCCTGTTAACCTTGTGATATGACCATAGAATTTGAGTTAACGTTTTTTGACAGAGCCCATTGCACATGACAAGGCAATAATCAAGTGTAATGCTTTACTCTTTTTGTTATATCAAAATATTGTAATAAACTAATTAACTAATACATTAATTAAGATTGCTATTGCACTGTAGAATTTTTTTTATCAAATTGTGACTAGTGTTTTAAACGACATTTTGTGTTTGCCAACTTCAACTTATAAATATGGAAATTTATATCTAGGTCAGATAAATAAACACATCATTGTATAGTTTCACTTTGTAATCAAAACAAACAATGACACGTAGCTTGAACAAACTAACATAATCAAAATTCTTACAGCTTCTTCTGTTATACAAGAAACGATATTCAGAATCTCTATAGACCTGAGTGAATTAGTACAACAGTAATTTAGATATAAATAATACCTACCATCATTAAAGAGTTTTTTTAAGGGCACATTGGTGTATCGTAAAACAGGTAATGATGGAAAATAAATAATCCAATGCGATTTTCTTTACACTATAAAATTAAAAAATAAAATTTGTTACTACTGGAATGTGTAGCATAAGGATTCAAGTGATAGAGATATACTATTAAATCAAGGTCTGTGTTCAAACCTGATCCAAACTCTATGTGGATAAAAACCTTTTACAAAGCTTATATCTACTCACTCTGTCTGTCTGTCTGATAAAAATTTTGTACACGTTATTCTCCCACACACAATCTCGGATTAAGCTGAAATTTTGCACAATTATTTCTTTTACCTGACAACACGAGAATCAATAGTAAAAAATTCACCAATTAGCTAATTAACTGTTGGTAAATAATTATTTTATTTGGTATCTTGCACACAAGGGAAAGAAATCGTACTTGACAGAGGCGGTATTAGTTGAATTAGTCCTCTTGATCAATCTTGAACCCTGAGTGAACATTTGTTCATGCTTTTAAAACGAACATGTAAACATTCACCAATGTACCGCCTTCTCTCCCCCGTCCTCTTTTACAATTGGTACAGATAAATGACATGACCATAGCACATTTAGAAAGCAAAAAGCTAAACAAAAACAGTTGGTAAAAATATCTCTATCACACAGATTATATGATAAGAACATCCATACAAATAATGACATGACTGATCCAAACTAATTGATACAATGACACTTAATATAAGCTTTATTTTTTTAAAGTATATAATATGTTTTTCTTGTTATATTTAATCTTATAGGACATATTTTATATAGAGATATTTTCAATTTTCAGGTCTGCGATAAACATTCTCCACATTTGTAGACAACTCTACACTGTCATAATCTATGGAAACAAAGAAAAAATACTTTTAAAAAAAATATCACTATGCTAATAGTTACAATCTAGTTTTTGTAAAAATTTTACTAGACAAAAAAAATGATGTTGGCGCCTCCTGTAGTCAGAATGGGAATCGGTAGTGCGAGGTCTGGGGCGACCTATCGGCGCTGGCACCAACCGTTTTTCTGCATTCTGAGTCTTTAAAACATGTATTCTCCTGTCTTCTAAACATCATTTCGCCAATTTAATAAAAGCGCAGGTTAAAATAAAGTTACATTAAATAGCTGAGGGACTGACTGATTCTAAGGTGTGAGATACTGTGGAGACAGTTGAACAAGCTCATTAAAAATTAAAGGTCATCTGTTTCTGTGGCCTACGTTTAACGATGGTGTAATGTGGCCAGCACAACGACCAACCGCCTTTACTTTTGCCTATCTAATGTCAAGTACCCAGAGCTGGGTCGACTCAGAGGCGCCCAAATATCCCGAAATTAAAATTCCCTGTCTTCACCAGAATTCGAACCTCGGACCCGGTTCGGAAGCAAAGCGCTTTACCGCTCAGCCACAGCGCCTCTATTAAGTATATACATTAGTATAAGTATATAAATAAAACAAAAACATCAAGTTACCATCAATGGGAACATTAGCCGCTTGCTGATTGTACATCACGTTAACAATGGCGATGCATCCTGATTTTTGAGTATTTATTTCTGCATCCCATACATCTTCTTGGCCATTGTGTATATCTTTCTTCATTTCTATTTTAATTTCTACAGAGAAAAAGATGCGTATTCTAGATGTTAAAACTTCGTATTTTATAGACACTGTAAGCGTCAGTAGGGATGTTGCATATATTATAATTAAGCTATTTTAGATATCTAAATGTTCTTAACTTCGATAATATAGTGCCCCTATTTGATGGTCATAGCTAGCGAGGCTATCAATAAGTAATCTTATATTAGGTCAAACCAGACCCTTATTTAAACTGATCAGGATTAGTCACGGTTCCCTAATCCTAAGCCCCCCCCCCCCCCCACTTATTTGGATTCAAACATGAGACGTGACAGTACATTAAAAGAACTTTTTATAAATCAAATAAGAACATAAAACTTTTATTTATCCTTGGTTAGGCCAATAATAAAATATGCATCCTCCGTTTGGGACCCCTTAACTCAAGAAAACATTAAGAAACTGGAACAGACACAAAATAGAGCAGTGAGATTCATAACAAACGAATATGTGTAAATGAATTGTAACGATGATTAGACTTAGTCTATTGTGTGTCATACTTCAGGCCAGTGTTATCAAGGTCAGTGGGAATGTAAGGACTCTGCCTGTATCCGAGACACCAAGCAATGTAACGGAGAGTTTGATTGTCGGGACCAAAGTGATGAACTCGACTGTAGTAAGTCATATTTTTTTAGGACTTGTCCCAACACTCAAACCACTTTTCCATTTCTGTTGTTTTTTTTAGTTATAGCCAGAGCATGCTGAAAACGTACAGCCTGTTCAATGGGTAGAATTTGCCCTCCCTGGTGGGCTAAGGAGTCTGCAATAGTGTTACCAGTCACACATATGTGATTCGGTACCAACTGCATTATTACAGGGGTGCCATAGCGTTGTTTAATGTTGTGTGAAATCATGATGACAGTGTCGATATTGGGAGGACATGGTCCAGGGCTTTGCAAAGCATGTAGTACAGATTTTGAGTCAGTGTCCACAACAATCTATGTTGGCTTCAAATGTCCCTCGCAGAATTGAGAGTAAATGACTTTTAAGGCTTCACAGACTACCATAGTCTCCGCATCAAAACTGCAAACACTACCACATGGTCCAAAGATTTTGACTGAGTAAGAGCCAAGAAAGTCGATGCACGCTACATAGCCTGCTCTTCCAGAATCTATTGATGCCGACCCATCAATATATGCAAAAATAGCACTGGGCTCGAAGACATTAATAGTCTCCAATGCTAGAATTTGAAGGTCGTTAGGTAAACGACTTAGTTTAGTGGTATTAGGGTCTACTAGTTTCAAGCGTATATATGGGGTCGTTCATCATAATCATCATCTTCCTCATCATCATCAAACTCCATGGCAGTGAGGGATCGGAGATTTAAACTCTCTTCCATCCCCCCCCCCCAATAAAAAAAAGCCGTGGACAAAAATCCTGCAGCTGTGGCCGGCTATATGTAAGCACTTCTGTCACCATACCGGTGACTTCCCAGACCTGTTGAAACGGAATTTAACAAGATTACGGAGGTGTGAGAGAATAAGACATGGTTTCCATTGCATATTGTTGTCATATGAAAAATTTAAGAATTTTAAACATGCCTCACCAAAATATTTATAATATCTATATATATAATTCTCTTTGTCACCCAGCCATGCGGGTAATCACGCACGCACGCCGACTCTCTTACCCTCGATGAAAAAGTCATGAAAAGTTGACTCTTTTATTTCTGCAAGTCGGACGAGTTTCTGCAAGTTACCCCACGTAACTTTCTCGGCGACAGAAAGCACGGCTAAGAAAAAAAAAGGGGGGGGGAACAAGTAATTTTCTCTGTATTTACCCGTCATTAAATAGCGGCGTATGCTACGCAGCGGGTCAACTAGTTCTAGATTATTTTGTGAAAAAGACCTTTACTTAACTAGGATAAAAAATAAGTTGCATACATGACATAATCTCTGATAATCGGTATATACATTTCCTTTTTCCCCCCACATTTTGACATTGTTCTACTCTAGAAAACTGTACATCTGATGCCTGGCTATGTAAGAAAAACGACAAATGCATAAAAAATAGCTCGCGATGTGATGGTACCAACAGTGACGAAACAGACTGTGGTAGGTAGCAATTTAATTATTACATTATTTATAATCTTCCATGCAACACAAGTTGGTTTTAATTCACCTGATTTTCAGTTTTAGCTCCCAAGTGCACCCATGTATAGAAAAGTAAAGTAAAGTACAGTAGCTCTTTCAGATCTTGTGGTCTATAGGGCAGATGATGTAAACATCATTTTTTTTTTTGGCCTACGGTTAACGAGGGTGTCATGTGACCAACACAACGACCAACCGCCTTTACTTTTCCCCAGCTAATGTCAGGTACCCATTAGAACTGGGTGGACTCAGAGGCGACCAAAGATCCTGAAATAAAGATCCCAGTCTTCACCAGGATTTATCCAGGACCCCTGGTTTGGAAAGCAAGTGCTTTACCGCTCCTCCTGCACCCATGTGAGATTCATAACAAACGAATATTCATATTTGACTAGAGTAACACCTTTAGTAAAATCACTAAATTTAGAAAGCCTTCAGGAGAGAAGACTAAACTGTAAAGTATCAATTATACATAAAACAGTGAACCTTAATCTTCTAATACAAAAACAAAACCTAATAAAATATTCAGAAAGACACAAAGGTAAAGGCTTATTCCTTGGACAAATTTGTACAAATACTCCTTCTTCCCTAGTGCTATAAGAGCATGGAATGGGTTGCCTGAGCTAACCAAGAAAAACCAGTGACTTAGCAGAAATTAAGTCATTGGTTAATATGCATGACTAAATGCATGACGCGTAGGACGTAATCATCTTTTTTTTTTTTTGAATTAAAGTCTGTATATTATAAGATAAAATAAGAAATAAAAATTGAATCCAAAATATTGTAATAATTTAAGTGAGGCAACTCAACGAGACATAGAAGTTTATTTACACGACCTCACAGGTACACAAAACAACATCTATCTTAGGCACAGTCTCGTCCCATATGCTAGGACAAATTTGTACAAATACTCCTTCTTCCCTAGTGCTATTAGAGCATGGAATGGGTTGCCTGAGCTAGCCAGAAAAACCAGTGACTTGGCAGAATTTAAGTCATTGGTTAATATGCATGACTAAATGCATGACGCGTAGGACGTAATCATCTTCTTTTTTGAAGTAACGTCTGTATTATATAAGATAAGATAAGATTGGCTCTCTACTTGGGCGGAAATCATTCTCCTCTCTAATGTTGACATCCTTTTAGGTCTAGTTTATCACAGTGCGCACTTTCTAGCAGTAGTCTGGATGGCGGTGCGCATTGTAGAGTTATAACAATATGTAGGAGTAAATGCTACATTTAAATGCATTTAATAATATAATCTTATAAATAAAGATTGCAGAAGTTAAAGAATAAAATCGATGGATCATTATTTATTGAGATTCTTGCATTGTATTTTTAGTAACTTGCTTACAAGGTGCTTACAGATGTAACAATAGTGAATGTATCAGGGAATCCAACAGATGTAACGGCTACAGAGAATGCAGTGATAACAGTGATGAACTCTCTTGTGGTTAGTACATAGATAAAATTGTTTTGATTTTTTTACAAAGCTTCTATCAAATCACTCTGTCTGTCTGTCTGTCTGTCTGTCTGGTACACATTTCTTACGTTATTTCTCCCACTTCATATTCAATTATTCATGTTGAAGGCAACACATGAATCAATGGAGAAAAAAAAACAATAAATTATTTCATTGATTTCTTCATTATTATAAATGCAATGTTAATTTCTTAAGGTACCTCCTTTCAGACCTTTCGATCTATTTAAACGCTTGCCAAAGGTTAACAAGGAATCATGTGGCCAGCACAACCTTTAGTTTAACAATATATGTCTGTCACTAATTAGAGTTCAAACTTTTTTGGTCTTTGTTGGGATTCATACTTGGGGCATCTCAGTTAGTAAGCCAAGTGGCCCCCTTACTTATACTCAGGTCCTTCCGCGCCGTTCAGTGCATAGAGCGCCAAGCTCTTTTCATAGAGGTTGATAAGAGGTGACTTACTCAGTCTCTTCCCAGTTGGTGTCCAAAGATTTTTTTTGTCTTCTAAGAAGATGCGACACCATGTTAACGATGACTTTGGTGGATTTCTTTCTTCTTGTCGTCTAAGAATATCCTAGTAGTAATAACATACTGAGATCATGTCATCAATAGGCAGGTTCTTTATCTCACGGGCAGTTGTCGTCCCATAAGTGCTGTGGTAACAGAACGTCGTATGAGATCTGACGGACATATCCACGCCCACTTAATTCCTTCTTAATTATTTCAATTAAGTATAAATGAATAAAAAAAATAAATTCGTTATTAACCAAACGCTTCTAAAAAAAATTAGAAGACAGCTTAAGTAAAGCGTAACATCAAAGAAATGATACTGAACAGTTTTGAACCTTTAGTATGAAATAGCTGTATTTGGATTTTTTTTTCTAAAGTATAAGGGATTCCGGCTTCGAACGTAATGGTGACCACTTTATTTTAAATATCAAAGAAAAAAAAAGCTTTATTGTGGTGAAAGAAATAACGCATAATTTGTACATAGACAATAATATTTTCTAAAAAGAATTTCTAATACTTCTCTTCAACTCGTAATTTCGTAGTAACGTCTATTTGGGTGTTTTGAACCTGGTTGGACATGGATCTCGAAAACGGCTCTAACAATTTTTCTAGAAAAGAATTGCTAGCTTGTTGACCACACTGGGTAAACTCAAGTTTGACCGTTATAAAGAAATAAATTAAAATTTGGCTACAGAATGAGAAAATATCTATCTATATCATACTCTTCATGGCTCAAGAGTTTGGACACCGCGTAATGGAAAGCTCTTTTATTTTTGCAAGACGGATGGACTAGAGTTATCCTACGAAATAAAAAGAGAGGAGGGAAGAACAAGTAGTATTCACCCGTCACAAAATAGCAAGGCCGGACTTGTATATCTTAAACGGACTATACGTCTTCGGGTATTTCCGCATTCATTGAAGAGTTGAATAAATTGACGTTCCGAAAAAAATTCGCGCATCATTGTCTAAATCAAACGCCAATCATTGGAATGTTATAATGTCTAGTAGATTTATAGATTTGCTTAGCCAGGATTTTTTTTTCTCGTGAGGGGGGGGGATGAGGTGGGGTAAAAGTTTTCCACTTTTTAAATTAGTTATTAAGAGCTTATAAAAATCGATCTACAATGTGCATTAGGGAGATAGAACTATTGTCTTTTTAAAAAAAAGTATTTTAAAAACTGTCTTGCTTACACAACCATCCCTCCTGCGGAAGATGCGAACCATTTTATTTTGTAGTTTGTTATACAGACTTCATACAGAAACAAAGTTTGTTATTATATAACGTATTTGGTTTTTCATATTGTGATTTTAGTATTGAAGCTACTGTTTAGTGGCGTAGCTATGGATCTGGGGACCCCGGGGGGCGGGGAAAAGCTTGACTTCTTTTTGAGATTCGACATCATGACATGAGATAATGGCGTAATATTTAATATTTAATGTAAAAAAATATTTTCGAACACTCATTTGTAGCCCCCCTTAAGTGGGGTCCAGGGGGGGGTTTTCAAATAATTCCATATTACCCACCATAGCTACGCCTCTGTAACTGTTAAAACTCTTGAAAATTCTAACTTATGTATCCTCAAGATAGATGCAAGTTTTTAGGCTGGCGATGTGACGATAGGGAATGCATATTGGCGAGCTACAGATGTAACGGGAAGATAGACTGCCGCGACATCAGTGATGAAAAAGATTGCGGTATGTTTAATTGAAGTCACAATTTGTTTAACATAAATCTATTTGGCAAAGTACTTTTACTAAAGAGAACCATAATACTAACACTGTAGAAAATGGCAATATTCTTCATCAGATCTAGCAAAAAAAAATAATCTTACAACTTACAGACGTTCTTTCAAAAGATAATATAATTACGTCCTGAACGTATCAATCATTTAATTTAATATTGCATGCTAAATAGATACGTAAACAAAAGCATTGTTTTTCCTGGCTGACTCAAGCAGCCCATTCCTGGCCTCAATGAGAATGTAAACTAGATTACATTCCTAGTTTTAAAAAACAAACACATTTCAGTCTATAATGCTAGAGATGGAGCCAAATCTTTACTCTTTACCTATCTCCTTAGCCTGTTGGAACGATGGGGCGCCATGCAAGATTTGTCAACCGTCTTTCTCCATTCCTCTCTGTCTTTTGCCTTAGATAGAACCTTTTCATTAGCAGGCCCATCCATTTTTTTATGTTCTCTTCCCATTGCTTTCTCGATCTGCTTCTTCTTTTTCCTGGTACTGTTCCCTGAGGAAGGTCTTTGCGAGACCCAATTAGGTTTTAATATGGCTATAGATTTTTAGTATGCGTTTTTTTAACGATAGTTAGCAGGTCATCATGGGGTTAGCCAAATCTGTTATCTAATAAACAGGTATTTCATTAAACATTTATACATTTTAAACGAAATAATTCTGGCTAACTTCAGGCAAATTTATGTCGAAGTTTCAGATATCGTTCATAATCCTAAATATCTTTTTTTTTTTATCTCAGACATCTGCAATGGTCAATCATGGAAATGCAATACCAATCAATGTATATCCATCAATCAAAGATGTGTTGGTAAAGAAGATTGTGAGGACAAAAGTGACGAAACAATCTGTAGTAAGTTTATTTTTTCATACATTTTCATAGATGCGTAAACTTGTTCAAATAGACAGATATTGTCAACGATGAAAGCCAAAAGTGGACTGATTATATAGTCTTTTAGAAAAATGCACTGTACCCGATATTCTTTGGGCCGGTGAGTACCTCGCACTTACGAAAGCGTACGATCCCTCGCTGACTGTTGACAACCGACTGTTGGCACATTGACCAGACTCAAACAATGCGTGGTGGCAACTTAATCGTGCGGAGCAGGCCGTCCTAGCCCAGTTCCGAGTCGGTCACTGTCCAATTAGTGTTTAATTCAGAAGGTTTCGGGAAAACTAGGACACACGGTGTCGCCACTGCATAGAGGACGTAGAAACAATAGACCCCATTCTTTCTGCATGAAGGGCGATCAGGACAAGGATTTGATAGAGAGAGAGAGAGAAAGATAGAACTGGTATATATGTGGAAATCGGTCTGTCCTTGTACGGAGACAATGTGTCCTTAAAAATCACTGCCCACTTCCTTTCACTTGCTCTAAGGGAGTAATCTCAGCATGTTTCGTTTACTAATGGAATTTCTGATAGGGCTCTTGCTTATTGGGCCGCATAAATTGGCAGTCCGGCTTGTATTTAATGTAGTAAGGTTAAAGTAAATGTGTCTCTTTTAGACCTTTTGATCTATGGCGCCAAACGATGTAAAGATTTGTATGATAATCTCTTATAATTGTAAGTGTGGAGTTTTCCCCCTTAGATAAACTTTTTTTAAAGTATTTCTTTTTCTTTTCTTGTTAGTATGTTCTGATCAGCAAGTGAAATGTGACAATAAAATATGTATTCTCCCAAGCCAAGTCTGTGATGGTATAAACGATTGTTACGATAATAGTGATGAAAAAAACTGCAGTAAGTAATGTTTCTTTCGGTCATTGTAGTTTTCTTAATCTTGTTTGAGGCAGTGGCTTAGCATTAGATTCGAGGTCCCTGGGGGGCTTGACCTTTTTTAGGAGTGCCTGCATTTTGACATTCCACATTATGCAATAAGATAATGTACTTAATAAATATATAAAGTCCAAATTCCGATTGGTACAGTATATAAGTAAAATTATTTTTAAAAATCATAAAAGTCTTTTAATGATCAGATGCAGTCAGATTGTCTAGTTTTTGTTTTGACGCCACAAGAAATGCTAGATTACATGGCTGTGGCGTAATATTTAATATTTAATGCAAAAAAAAATAGGGCATTCATTTAGGGACTTCCCTCAAGAGGGGGCCTGGTGCAAGTTTCGACTTGGGACCCTCCCCCAACCCTAGCTACGCCACTGGTTTGAGGCACTTTTGCTTTTTACCTCTATACTTGTAACCCTTGAAAGAGTGAGTCATTCTGCACAGTCCTTTATTTAGATTTTACCACCTTTTCTAAAACCGCGACACCTACTTGTCCATTTTTCTTCCTCGTCCGCGTTTTGACAATTTTCCGATGGTTTATATAAAGAGAGAGACACTAAATTTTTCAATCCTCAGGGATTAATCCATGAAAGTAGAGTGGGGAGAGGAGAAACTTTTTGATACCATCAGTTTAGAGCTTGCAGATTTCAAAAAGGGTTCACCATTCACTAGTCTCCAGGGCGGAGGCTGACCAGTTTCAGCATTAGCTCTAGGCCCTGACAGACGCAGTCCCTACACCAGTTGAGCGTGCAAGAACAATGTCAACCCATGCTCAGCGCTTCCCCCAAACCCTACCAGCAGAGCTCTGCTCCAGTCGAGCGTGCAGAGTTAGAGTCGGAAGTTTCTGCCTCTTTTTGGAATACACCGAATAGGGTAAAAGTTCTTCAGTTATCAGTGAGCACCACCTGGAGATCAGTGGGCAATGCCCCCCCATAACATTTCAATGGTCTATGATATCATCATCATCATCATCAAACTCCATTTGATTGAGGGCTTGACAGGCTCAAATCCTCACTTGCAAAAGCCCTGAACAGAAACCCTGCTGTTTTGCGTATTGCATACATGTCACCATACAGGTCGAGAGTTTTTGGTTTCCCAGACCTGTCGAGACGGAGATCAGCAAGTTTGGGGCAGTCAAACAGAATATAAGACACGGTTTCCTCAGCAGCGGGGGCACCGTGAATCGAAATTCGGCCATAGCCGTGAGAAATATGAGCTAACAGGACAATGACCTATCCTGCACTGTGCTATAATTGCTTGCTCAGGCCTGAACAGCCACCACCACTGGGGAGTGCCGTCAGCGCGCCTAATGCGCTTCCAGACTCCACGGGCTTTTTGGGACTTGTCCCAGCAGTCAAACCACTTTTCCATTTCTGTATTTTTTTGTTTATTATAGCCAGATCATGATGAAGAAGGGTTCGGTGGGTTTTGTCTGGGATATTCAGATTCCGTTGTCCAAGTTTTATATGGCATATCTTTTGCTGTTCTCAGTATCTTGTTCTACCTGGTTGGTCTTGCGATGCTTCATCAAATGTCCTGGATTATCTTGTTTCTTATTTATATGCGTAGTTCTCTGATATAATTGCATTGAACTGGAAACAGGCAAAATTAATCGCATCTAAAAACCTTAACATCAAATTCATCTATACACTTTTACATGAAGATTGTGCAATCTGAATGGAATTTTGTTTTTCATAATTCGAGTAATTGCTATGATAAGTATTAAAAAAACACCTTTTGATTACTAAGCCTGTAAGTTGAAATTTACATCCTAGGAATATCATGTAACAAATTAGAGTGGACATGTCACTCAGGTCAGTGTATCGATACCGGACAACGGTGTGATGGAACTGCTCATTGCTCAGACAAAAGCGATGAAATTGATTGCTGTAACTTTTTCTGTTATTTGTTAGTATTTTGTTGGAGACAGTGATCGTTCAGAATAGCGTCTATTCTCAATGTTTAACTTATCTTTCAGAATAACGTCCATTCTCAATGTTAAGCTTATCTTTCAGAATAACGTCCATTCTCAATGTTTAGCTTATCTTTCAGAATAGCGCCCACACCAATAGTCCCGTATTGGCCCATATTACATCCGGGGCCTTTCTTTATTCGACTTCCTATTTGTCTGAGCACACACACGTAAAAGATGGAGAAATGTTTCTAGATTGTCACTTTGTACAACACGCCTATATATCAACTCCCTCCGTCTGTCTAGTAAAATGTTTATGCACGTCATTTCTCCCACACCCATTGTTAGATCAAGCTGAACATCGGCACAAATATTCATTTGTGTAGACAAGACATAAATCGATCAAAACAAATTAACTGAGAAGTCCATTAATTACTGGAAATTAATTATTTTCTTTGATACCAAAAGGGAAATAGATCCCTCAGTATTCACAGATACGGCTAACTATGTAGGGTTTCGACCTCTTAGATTTATGAATACGTTATTTCTCCCATATCCATTCTCAGATAAAGTATATCCCTTAGTATTCACAGATATGGCTAACTATGTAGGGTTTCGACCTATTAGATTTCTGAATACGTTATTTCTCCCATATCCATTCTCAGATAAAGTATATCCCTTAGTATTCACAGATATGGCTAACTATGTAGGGTTTCGACCTATTAGATTTCTGAATACGTTATTTCTCCCATATCCATTCTCAGATAAAGTAGAAACTTAAACAATTATATATTACACCTTACAAAACATTAATCGATTTTTTTTAAATAACCAGTTATTCAATTGGTTATTGGTAATTGTTTTGTTTTTTTAATTGGTGTCAAATAAGAAAAATATCTTCTACATTATTGAGATATATATATATATTTGTGAGCGTGGAGTTCTTTCCCTTAGATAGTAATTTATTATTTTTTTTTAAGGAATTTTTTAAATATTTTTTTTTTGTTTTTGTTCTTTAAACATGGTTTCACATTTTAATTGACAGTTTGCTCTGAGGCAAAGTTCAATCTTGTAATAGCGCTTGAATCTTCAGAAAGTCAATTCCTCAAACTTTTTCTACAAGAGACTTACTGAGAGAGATATTGCAGTCAACGGTGAAAACATCAGAGTTGGGGATCATAGGATATGGCGATCAGGCGGTGACCATTTTTCCACTTGGCACAACGTCTCATAAAGTTGCCATGCTTGACGCCGTTACAACATTTAAATGGAGCTTCTCCCACAATGCCAACTACGAGGCTGCCTTTAGTAACATCCTTGTGATGTCCACTCCTAATGATAACGACAAACGCCAAAATGTACAGACCATTCTCATTTTTACGACATTCACTTTAGACGAGTCGAATTACTTGAGTGCAGCGAAGGGAGCTAAATTAGTCCAAGGGAATGGAGTAAAGATATTGGCTATTGGAGTTAGTTTAACAAATGAGACTTATTTAGACTTGATTGCAAGTTTTCCAGCAGACGATAACAAATTAGCTGTTCAATATTTTGAAGATTTACATCTTGAACCACGAAAATTAGTGTCATGGCTTTGTAAGTATTCCACAACATTCTTGTTACATTTGTGTAGTGTATTTCCTTCAGGTATATAAATATAATCCATATTTGCAGAATGAAACATCGGTAACATCCTGAGCACATTAGCTTTCTTGTGATGCTAAAAAGGAATATCATTATATTATTTATAGTTTTACTTCTGCATATTAATTAGTATTAATAAAATTAATATACATTTTATTTAAGGCCCAAAAGATCAGTTATTGAAAGGTCTGTCCCGAAATAACATGACCATATCTACAACAGATGAAGAAACTACAAATAGTAAGTAGAAATATGAAAATAGATGCCACCCGATAATCAATGAAGTCTTACTGTTTGTTTTAAATAAAATTATCTTAAAAGAAAGTTTACTCTTCAAAACTTAATTGTAAAAAGAAATTTTTAAAAAATATGTTTAGAGCATAACCTTATTAATTTATTTTAAGATGCTAAAGGGTACTGATTTTGACGTTTCAATCGAGGAACACTCAAAAACCTTGGTTCAAACGCAATCAGCCTTACTTAAGTTTAATTCTACTTAACATCCTGTATAGTGTTTATTGGATTACAACGAATCATGATTCTCTTCAATGTATCTCTCAATCAAGACAGAAAGAGAAAGACCCTTGACTGCAAATTACATCTCTATCACTACTAGTACAGTCCAATGAATGTAGCTTGTCCATCCTAATTGATGATAAGTATAATTTAGGTTTTTCTGATTTCAACTCTTCAAACAATCTGGCGCTCCAAGGCACTATCTCTACATAACAAAATACGAATCTATAATACAAACGTTAAGTCTGTCTTTCTATACGGTTCAGAAACTTGGAGAGTCACTAAAACAAATATGGAAAAGCTCCAGACTTTTGTTAACAGATGCCTACGCCGGATATTAGGAATTAGGTGGCCAGAAAAGATAACTCCTATCGATTTGTGGGAGAGAACTAGACAAAAGTCCATAGCCCAAGACATCACAAAACGAAAATGGAGCTGGATAGGACACACCCTGCGAAAACCAGCTACCAATGTTGCAAGGCAGGCATTTGACTGGAACCCACAAGGAAAGAGGAAAGTGGGCAGACCCAAACAAACCTGGAAGAGGTCAGTCATCAGTGAAGCTGAGGGTACTGGAATGACATGGGAGAAGATGAAGAAAGCTGCTTAGAACCGAGTTCAGTGGAGAGGTGCTGTAGCGGCCCTATGCTCCCCTGGGAGTACACAAGATTAAGACAGGAGGACATGATGTTATAATAATACTTTGGTGAGAAACAAATAGTCAAATTATTTGCTTGAAAAGTCTTTATTTGATGCTAGTTACTATTTTGTTGTTTTACGAGTATCGGAAGCTCCAGCTGAAATGAAGATTTTGACGTCCTTATCCTAACCTCTTGCTGGACACCAGGCAATGTCTTCAAGCAGGCTTTGAGCGGTGAACCATCTTGACGACATTCCAAAGCGCAAGCCACACTACAAGCCAGCTATATATAGTCTACGGCTTGCACAAGATATATCATGATTTGGTGTGCTTGTAATTATATATTTTACGACGATGACATGGTATTTATTTCAGAAATTCAATATTGATTCGTGTTTTAAAACGAGTTTTTTAATTTTTATTTTTAGGCCTTCCGGACCTGATCATTGCTCTTATAGTCAGTTTAGTTGTGATAATCATTGTATTGGGGTTGACTATTGTGTCCATCAAGTTCAAACTTTTAGGTAAAAGTATTTGAATGTAAGCGAATAGCTTTATATTAACCGATGCATTGTAATTTATATTGGGGGGAAAGTTGCACTGTCTAAGTCTCTCCTTCAGTGACCTGAAATGTTTGAATTCCCCATTGCCAGGCAAAAAACAAATGACCACCATTCTTACTTCGCTTTTATGGAAATGAGATGGTGATGGAAAAAACAAAAGTAGGAAAAAGACAAACGACCCGGAAAAGCCAAAAATGGGAAAAAGGATAAAAACAAAAAAATCGAACTGGGCGTTTTTGAAAAGGGCAAAAAGCGAGGTCAGGTGATAAAGGCACAGCTGGCAAGGGTAAAATGAGGCGGACGGGCGATGTGTATGATTGCAAACAAACAAAAAATTGATGTGATGGGGTAAGGACAAACAGGATGAAGGAAGATTGAGATATAGAGCTTGGGTGTTAGAGAAAGAGGGCTAATTGAGACATGGTGGAAAGATTGAAGAAAGCAGAGATTGGTGCAAGTGGCTGCTGAGAATTATGGCAAGGAAGATTTTATGAACGTTTGGAGGGAATTGATGAAGTAAAGAATTCTCTAAACGGAAAATGATTGGAAGGAGGAGTGTCAGTAACTAAAATGATCTAAAGCATTTGGGAGTTTCCAGTGACAATAGTATTAAGCAGCAAAGGAAAGCAAAGAGTAAGAGTTCAAATTCTGGAGTGAAGAAAAAAAAAGTATCACTATAAGCAGAGGCGTCGATATAAGGTGGGCTGCAAGAAGTTCGAACACGTCGAGTAACAAGTCATCACGACAAATAGTTAACAGACAAATAGTTGACATACAAATAGTTGACATACAAATAGTTAGACAAATAGTTGACAGGCAAATAGTTGACATACAAATAGTTGACATACAAATAGTTGACATACAAATAGTTGACATATAAATAGTTGACATACAAATAGTTGACATACAAATAGTTGACAGGCAAATAGTGGACATACAAATAGTTGACATACAAATAGCTGACATACAAATAGTACAACAACAAAAAGAATAAAAAGATGATATGTAAGGTGACAACATCTGCAAACTGCCATGGGTGATCACAATCCTAGATATGCCTCTTTCTTAGGGAAATGGAAAAAATCTGCTGGCAGGGTTAGGATAAAGAAAGGCGTTGAAAAAGCCAATCAACCTAATTAGATGAATGGAAAGATTAAATAGATAGATAGATAGATAGATAGATAGATAGATAGAGTCACTTTTCCTATCAATAAATAGTAAGAGTTAATTTTTTATTGCTAAATTTAGTGCTTCGTATGACTTTTCAAACATGATTATTATATAATAATTATTTTTCTTCCACTAGAAAAATTGTGTTGTTTTTCTTCAAGGTTTGTATATTTTTTAAAGTAGATAGGCCTAGAGCTTAGTTCTACATATTGATAAAGGTATTTCTTTAAAGATCTTAAATAAGACTTTCAAAAATGACTTTAATATATTTATAAATGATAACACAATTTTGTAACTCTTTTCTTTTCAGAAACTCCACTAATGCAAAGCAAAAGAAAGGTAAAATAACAGACCTATATATATATATATTATACCTAGAATGGAAGAGGGAAAGAATTTCTTATCCGATAATGATCATTCACAGACCTATACATATAGATTATTATGTTGGCTACGTAACTCGTTTTTAAACTGTAAGGGAAGTCGCCCCAAATCTAGGAAAATCGATCTTATTTGTCTCAGAAAAATATTATCTTAAGTTTTCAAAGTTTAGAAATAATGCAAAACCATTTTCAGGATTTTAAATAGAATGAGCAAATCCATAAAACAAAGCCATTTCCTATTAATTTCCATAGCGATATTTCGAAAATTCTGGATCGAAATGATTAGGTTTTATATTTAAATCGATTGATTACCTAGATCTTTCTAGATTATGTAATAGTTATGAGACGAGAACGCCATTTTTTCGATGTTTAATCATTAGATCTAGATCAAAACATTATATGTCACATAGGTCAGGGTTGAAAAAATACTTTACTTATTATAACTACATTACAAAACAACGCCTTGTTTCAGCTTTTTTTGAAGTTTTTCACGACATTTTTGTGTAGTGTTAGAGCTGTCCATGTCCATTCTAGGTATTAATAATATATGTCTGTGTACACGACATTTTTGTGTAGTGCTACATATTTCCATGTCCAGTCTAGGTAAAATATATCTTGTGTTCACGACATTTTTGTGTGGTGTAATGTTAGAGATTTCAATGTTCATTCTAGGTGTAAAATATTCAGGTCTGTTGTTAAACTACTGTTAAACATTTCAGTATTTTATATTTATTGAATATTTCAAGATAATAAATACATGAATGGCATACATTTCCTTTTTCTTGTCAAGAAGACTATCTGGACATTGACCATTATGACTATCTGCTGCAGGAGAAGAGAATCTCGGGCAGCAAAATCACACAAGAACAGAAGAATGGTTTGAAACAATTTATTTCCTCAATAATGTTTTGTTCGTAGAGTTAAAAAAGTTTGTCTTTTTAGAAAGCTTATAACAAATCACTCTGTCTGTCTGGCCAAATGTTTGCACACGTTATTTCTCCGACACCCAATCTCTGAAATTTTGCACAATTATTGTTTACCTGACAACACAGCATTGTGGTAGTTACAGTATAGGAATGTGAGGAAAATTCCCCACGGCTGGACCTGCACTCGACTGCAAGCAGGTCCAGATCTTATGTAGTACCATCACCTTCCATTGTCCTAGTGTCGAGTAGCCTCAGATAGAACTACGGGTGAAGAGCTCCCGGCTCACGCCCTGTTCCTGGGATAAAATCCTTTCCAACGATCAAGTGGGATAAAGCGCCTTCGACGCCGATTCAGTGCTGGACTTTTGTCAAAGTATTGATAGAAAGTGACATTAATGGGGATATGCTACCCACATAATGATTTCGATAATTTTGGAATTTTTAATTCAAAAAGTGAATTTAATAAATCACCATATATTTTCAGTCTACAATCACCATTAAGACTAAGGTTTTTGTGTTGGAATTTTTTTTTGTTGCATTTTCTTTAAGAAATGGTACAGAAAAGTGAGATGAAGGAATTCAAGGAAACTTTTAGTGATGGGTCAGAAGAAGATAAAGAAGGAAAGTATCTTAGCCTTCACAATGATCACGTTGATGTCTTGGACTCGGGAAAGGAGACCAAGACAGGATCAGGATACATCACAGCCATTGACGTGATCTACGAGCAAAACACTGTAAATGTTGGTACGAAAGGTAAAGTATTAAGACTAAGACTAAGACTGCTTTATTGATCCTTACGGAAATTTGTTGTGATTACAAGGACTCTTTTCTCATATAATGACAACACAACAGAAAAATACACATAAATACAACAGACAACATAAAGAGTTCATTCAGCGACTACACACAGGTATCTTGGTGTATTTCATGTTCCCTGATCAATGAGTGGCGGTGATAGAGTCTGACCGATTGAGGTACGTACGAGTTTTTGTACTGCTCCGTTCTTGTTTTGATTGACAGCAGTCGCCCACTTAGCGACGACCTGGCGTAGTTCTGGTGGAGCGGGTGGCCGTTGTCGTCCAAGATTTTTTCGATTTTTCTTAGGCACGTTTGTTCAAAAAATTCCTTTAAATGTGGTAATGTTGTGAGTGTAATTTTTGATGCTTTTTTAATGATGTTTTCTAGACGTCGCAACAGTTTGCCCAACAACTTATTTCGTATGTTAGCAGATTGTGTATAGTCGCGCCGTAACATGTCTCAAGGATCTTCTTGTTTAGTTTAAAGCTATTGAGTTTGTATAGAAAAAAGAGTCGCTGGGCTGTTTTCTTTGTCAGAGTTCCAAGGTGGTCTTCCCATGAAAGCTTGTTGTTGATGATAACGCCTAGATATTTATATGCCTTTACTTGTTCTATAGATGTTGTGTTTATTTGCAGTTCACGTATAGTTTGTTTTTTCTTTCTAAAATCTATTATAAGTTCTTTAGTTTTTGTTACATTCAGTTCTAGAAAGTTGTCGGTGCACCAGTTTGTAAACTCTTCTATCGAGCTTCGATACTGAGTTTCGTCTCCTGAAATAAGACCGGCTAGGCAGTATCATCAGCGAATTTAATGAGTTTAACTGAGTCATAGATGCTTCTTATGTCATTAGTGTAAAGAATGTATAGTACAGGAGAAAGTACACAACCTTGTGGAGCACCCGTACATAGTACACGAGTTGACGATTTGGTGTTGTTGACTTTAACATACTGGGGCCGTTGGGTTAAAAAGTTTAGAACCCATGCTTGTAAGTAAGGGCTTACATTTAAGTTACTCAATTTGTTTATCATTAGATGTGGCTGTATGTATTGAAAGCCGAGGAGAAATCTACGAAGAGGACTCGTGCATATGTTTTGGGTGTATCAAGATGCTTATAAAGCTGGTCCAAGAGCAATAGAATGGCATCCTCAGTTCCTCTAGCTGCTTTGTATGCAAATTGGTGAGGGTCTAGGCTGTTATTGACTTTTGCTACAAGTAGTTTAAGCATATATTTTTCAAAACATTTCATAACAATAGGTGTTAGTGCTACTGGGCGGAAATTATTTAAGCAATCTACTTTTGGTTTCTTAGGCACTGGTATGATCTCTGAAGTTTTCCAGATGTGTGGAATTACGCACGTTTGCAATGACTGGTTAAAGATGTGACAGAAGATAGAAGAGATTTGCTCCGCACATAGCTTGATCAGCTGGCCACTAATTTTGTCTGGTCCAGAAGCTTTTGTTATGTCTACTCTTTTAAATAACAAGGTCACTTTATCCTCAGTTACAAAATTGACTTAGGGCTCTTGTTTTCCTTTGGACAGATTGTTGAAAAGTTCTTTGTGTAGATCAACAAAATCTTCTTTGTCAAAACGAGAATAAAAATAATTTAGTTCGTTGGCGAATTTCTCATCATCAGCCACTGAAATTTGTTCTCGTTTTGAGGAGCAGCCTGTTATTAGTCTATAGTGACTGTGTGTGTGTGTGTGTGAAAGAGAGAGAGAAAGTGTGTGTGTGAGAGAGAGAGACGGAGAGAGAGAGGGGGGGGAATGAGAGAGAGAGTGGAAAGAGAGAGAGAGGGAGGGAGAGAGAAATTGAGAGAGAGAGTTTCTGACCCGTCGAAATTCGGATATATTTGTATCTCTTTTGTGGAACTCCCTGCACTGTTGCCCCACTTGCCCGCCCTTAAATTTGGCCCTATACCCATTTCAGTGGTCATATGCCTCTACGAAGAAAATGTCTTCATCTGAGATGCGAGGACTGTTCTGTGATTTCATTCCCTTACATAGCAAGTGAATCTGACTTCATGTGCATGTCCCTTGCTGATAATATATTTGCAGTGCTAGCGGCTAAACTTGGTTATCATGTCCATTTTATATTAATATATATGCAGTCGAATCCGGTGAGTCGGACCAGCCGTTTATGTGGACCGAATCCTAAAGAACCAAAATAAATCCTATTATTTACTTGTAATGTTATCAGCTTATTTGGACCAACATTTTTTTTACTCGGATCAAAGAACGTAAAAGCGATTAAGGAAAAATACAAGCTACGAGACTTCAACAGGTCGAGAATTACGAATAGTTTTTATCCATCGACAGTGAGCTTCAATCCAGTGGTAAATATGAAGATAAAGACGCTGTAATTGTTGCTGGAATCGCAGAGAGTCAACATGACTGCATCGGAAGACATTGAAAGTGATACTGATGTCTCTAATGAGCTGGTGCAACCGACAAAACAGGATGCCAGGGAAAGCAGGTTGGAAACAAAGGCAGTCCCATGGCTTCGTTGGATGTTGGTGATGATTCTGTTCAAGTGAAGTCCAGTCAAGACAAATGCGACAAATGACAGTAAATCCGTTTTTTTCAAATGTTGACTGGAATTTTTTTTTTAAATGTATATCATGCCTGGCATGATACGTACCTAGACACTGTCTTGTAGATCGTTTCGAAAAATATGTTTTCCAATAAAATTTTTAATCGACTAAGTTCATTAGCAGCCTGTACGTTCTCTGGACATGAAAATTACTCAAAATGGCTTAATATACATTTTTACTTAATAAGGCTTGTCTGCGAGTCCGAAGATTAATGTAAAGTACAGTATTTCACGTGGCTATGCAGCCCCAGCTGCGACCTACAAATTTAGCCACGTTTTCGCCCTCTACGTCCGTCCTCGGCAGTGATTTTTTTGTCTCAACTGTGTTTCCCGCGGCCTTTGTAAGTGGATCTCCAGCTGTCCGTTACGAAGCCGAATGCAGCCAGGTGCTTTCTTTTATGTCGGTCGACATAATAGTTGTCCTTCTTGTAAACGCTTTCAAGATCAGCTTAGGCGCCAGCTTGCAATACGCATATTACATAAATTAAAGCACATCCCTCTTATACCACATGACATGTTTGTGTAATCAGTCCATCTAATGATTTCTACATAATACGTTACACAAACTGATCATGTACTAATATTTATTTTTACAACTCTGAACTGAATACAAAGAAACATTTGAGTTGAGTCCCGGAATTTCCGCATTGCATTTTACATATCACATAAATTAAAGCACATCCCTCTTGTAAAAATTTTTACAAATGCTCCCTCTTCCCTAGTGCTATTAGAGCACGGAATGGGTTGCCTGAGCTAGCTAGGCAGAATTTAGGTCATTGGTTAATATGCATGACTGAATGCATGACGCGTAGGACGTGATCAACTTCTTTTTTGAGGTAACGTCTGTATTCTATAAAATAACACATGACTGTTCATGTACAAATATTTATTTTTTTCAACTCTGAACTGAATACAAAGAAACATTTGAGTTGAGTCCGGGAATTCCCGCTGAAGTTGTGAGCAAAAGAAAAAGACGTAAGCTTAATTTAATTTAAAGATGATTCTATTTTGAAAAAAAAAAAAGGCAAATCACAGTTTTCTGACCAGTGAGGTACTTATTTTTGTCCCAAAGATATACATGAACTGTCACAATTTGTTTAAAAATAGTTTTCGAAATATCCGTCCACCTGGTGTCCATTTTTTTTTTACATTTAAATCAGTGAAAAGCTTGCAGGCTAATAGGATGAATGGTAATAAAATAAAAAAGTGCCCCCCCCCCCTTCAGACTTTGTGATCTAAAGGACAGACGACGTAAAACTCATTTGTCTTTTGGTTCACTGTTAACAAGGGTGGCCAGCACAACGACCAGCCGCATTTATTTTCCCCAACTTGTGACAGGGTACCCATTAGGGCTGGATGGACTCAGAGGCGTACATATTGTATTTCGCGCCAAAACGTCCCGTCGCCAAAACGGCTCGCGCTAAAACGACCTTCACGCCAAAACGGCGGCGGCGGTACTCAAAGATCGAAGCAGGACGTTTTGGCGACGGGACGTTTTGGCGCGAAATACATTATGTACGTTTATTGTATTATTTCTTTTAAAAGAATTATTCAAATCTATGTTTTGAATGAGTGTTTGTGTTAAGACATATTTTTCAGGTACTAAATGTAAATGTGTGTTTGTTTTTCACATTATTTTCTTTAATAAACATTTTGGCTTGTGTATGTGTGTTTATTAAGAGGCACACTTTTATTTTCAAAAAATGTTTTTAAGATATTACTTTAAAATTAAAAACAAAAATCGCGTGAGAGAGGGGAGGGGTGGAGGAAAGAGTATATACAAGGAGTGAAATGTGAGCAGAAGAGAGGGGGCGGGATAGGTGTCACATGTAATGACCATTCCCAAGGAGATGATCGCCAGACGCATGACGCCAACGACCAGTGCTCGGTGCTGGTCTTGTCTTTATTTGTTTAACTCTACCTGCGTCAATACGAGATGTGTCACCCAAATCACCCCTACCCAATTTCTCAAAATATATCTTTTCACGTTAGAGTTTGTACTGACCACATTCCGTGTCTTGATCTTTACTATGTGTGGAGTTATTGTCGTCATTCAGCATAATAGAGCTTTAGATGTTAACATGTTTTTGTTATATTAAAATGTGACACTTCGCTAGTTCGTATATTACACTAATGTCAAATAAAAAAAAATCTTTTGGAAAGAAATCAAAAAATGTCACCCAGTGCGATTAGCAGAACTCACATATAGCATGTGATTACCATTCAGGAATCTGACTTATTATAGGCCTTTAATCATGAAATAAGAAAAAAAAACCTTTATAATTAAAAAAAAAAAAATTCGCTGAACGGTGTTAGAATTCATACTATACATACAATATTATGGTAGAGTGAAATAAACATTGTTATAAAAACTGCTTATTAAATTATCGTCAAATGATATCTCGCGCCAAAACATTGTTATAAAAACTGCTTATTAAATTATCGTCAAATGATATCTCGCGCCAAAACGTCCCGTCGCCGAAACGGCTCGCGCCAAAACGTCCCGTCGCCGAAACGGCTCGCGCGAAACGTCCCGTCGCCGAAACAGCTCGCGCCAAAACGTCCCGTCGCCAAAACGGCGGCGCCAAAACGTCACGTACCGCCCAAAGATCCCCAAATTAAAAATCCCAGTCTTCACCAGGGTTCGAACCAGGGACTATGGTTTAGAAGCCTTGCGCTTTACCGCGCGAATTGTAATAAAATGGACTTTAATAATAAGTCATTTCGGTATATATATGATATACATTCAAGTTTTTATTACCATTATCTATTTTAACTTACTCGAGTTGCCAAAAGAACAATATTCTTAATAAAAAATATATGTAACTGAATAAGTACTGTGCTATATGTCAACAGATTAAGTTTTATTTCTATTTAGAATACGAAGAGCTGGAGCAAGCTACATTGGAGGAGAATGTTTATCATGTGCCAGTATCGAGCTCTCTAGAGAGCATTAATCTCGACTTGTGAGTTACCATTTCAATGTAAGTTTTACATTGTTTCTCAAACATGTCGGTGCAGAGTATGAGATATTTTTTTTTAAAAACTTTTGCTGTCATTTAATAATGAAATTGCTCCAGGTAACGCTCATTATAGTTCATGAATTACTAGAACGATTCCCTTACAAGGACTAACAAGTAACTTAACATAGCACACAGAACATCACAACATAGTAACAATACATGTAATATTATTTCTTTCATTATCCTGCAGAGTTTGATAAACACATTTATTAAAGTCTAGGTAGGGAGTTAGGGAGATGACTGGCACACACAATATTGTCTATTTTTCAGGAGATTTTTATGAGCTTTCGGGAGATATCCAGGACTTTTTGATATATTTTGCAATTATAAGAAATTTCCAAGAAGCCCTGGAAAATTAGAAGGCTGCGGAAACCCTGTTATTATATATAAGTTATAATGTTTTAATTTAATAATTTACACCAAGAATTGGTTCTGAGTTGGAAACCTAGCTTCTGTTCCAGCAGGAGGTTTAAGCCCTCATTTGTGAAGAAAAAACTTTCCAAACATTCAAACAAAACACAAACTTCACATTCTCTTTACTAGCAATCATCTTTAACATAGAAAAAAAAACAACTATATATTTTAATAAAAACTAATTATTTATTAAATTATACAAATGGAAATCATTTGCACATTCTTGTAGTTAGAATTATCAATATCACAAGTAAATACAAAAAAAAAAAAGAAAATTAAAAGTAAAAAATATAGGTTTGACTACCAGTAGACTTGGCTCATCGCCCCACATCACTAGATGTGTGTGTAACAAAGCAAAGACCTAGAGCTGCAGATGGACATAATACTGGTTCTATTATACAATCAGCCAATTAGTTCCTCTACCTGGTAATAATTTATTCCCCATTAAGATTTTAACAAAATTTTTTAATACATTTTTTTAAAATTGCTTTGATCTAGCACCTTTTTCATGATTAGTGTAAACAGTTCCCCTTTTAGAGCTTGCTATCTATCTCGCTTAGGTGGCTAGGGTTTAAATCTCTTTTGTAAACCAGTGGGGGTATCAGGAAGAGTTTCGTACTGCCTCAAACTTGAGCCTCTTTGATGGATAGACAATACATATTCCAGAACTGGGGAAAGGAGCAACTATATTTCTGGTTTTATCCTTCATCTACTAAAAATTAAATTTTAAAATGCTACGCTTTTCATACCAGTACATAAATGGCGTTGACACTTTATTGCTGAAATAAATAATGAATAAATATAACATGCTATATTTATTCATCATAAACTTTTAGTGCATGATGAACAGTAAACACTGATCTTATTGATGCTTTTCCACCACATCAAAACCAAAATCTTGTCAATAAGACAACATCAACGAAGTCAATTACTTAGACCTCATGCCCAAGATTTTAGGTTAAATAACCTAGGAACAATCAAATCAGCCAAATAAATCTACAAGAGAGGATAAGAAAGATTTATAGTGTGAAACACTGATGCACACAGAGCACTGGGTGTGATATCGTTGAGCAGTGTTGTAGACAAGCAGCCATCAGAACCTATGGCACTTATTTAAAGATGCTTTTGGTTGTCTACCTTCTGGCACCTTTTTTTGTCCTAATAGATACATGTTCACAGCATACAGTGTTAACAAACACCATGTTACAAGCAGGCTTACAAAAGTAGTTAGATATTATGATGGATACTTTGTTATTTGTAGGAATTTCAGACAGGACTTAAGTTATAACACTTGTAAAACGTGTGCTATTACTACATTGTATGCATAGTGTTAAGTTATCTTTTCCTGACCGGCAGGTGGACTTCTTGCCTTAAAAATACAAAATACAATACATAATTCTTAACTTTCTTTTTTCAAAACTTGAATGAGGTCAACATAAGATATTGATCAAAATAAAAAAAAATATTATTCATATATATTGTAAAAAAAAATGTTAATCACTCCATACAACTCATATAAACACAAAAATGTGTTAAATATTTTATAATTAGGAAACCAGAATAAGATACAATAGTGAATTAATGACTTTTTTTTTAAAAAGAGAAAATGTTCATATATGCGTAATATGAATGAAACAGAATTATTAAGTTAATAACCACATCTATTTACATGTTAAAAACGATTTGGCAATGTTAAAAGTAAAGATAATTCTATTATATAAAATATTCTTTTATGAAAATCATTGCATTGTACGTGATACTGAGTGGACCAAGTATTAAGAAATCCTACATACCAGAAAGTGACATTAGCTAGCTGCGACCAGTTACAGTGTTCTGCTCTAAACAAGTACCTAGCTAGGGGGGGTGAGCCCAGAAAGAGTTTAAGGGAACATAACTCAATGCTGCATCATAAGTTTGTGCTGCAGGAGTTACGGTTCACCAGCTGCTGCTTCTTGGCCGGCTTTTCAGACCCACTGCCAGACAAGACCTCAGCTGGGATGGAGTGAGTGCTCAGAGAAGAGGGAGGTGGGTGGGCAGGGGAAAGAGTAGTATGGAGAGTAGGTTCAGAGAGGTTGGAACAGGAGGCAAGCTCGTTTTCTTTCTGGTTGGCTGCAGAGGATGAAAGTGAGCTTATGACAGGGCCCTCTGAGTGGGCTCGGTAAGAGGGCTCCAGGTAGTTGGATTTATTTAAAGGTGAGGAGTTTTTAGAGTGAGAGCTGCCGATTAGACTGGCAGAGCTGGCTCTACCGTTGGCTGAAACTGGGTTGGGAGACAATGACGAGGAAGATGAATAAGATGTTGTCAATGTATAAGACTGGCTTTTGCCAGTCGTATCTGAACCCGACAAGGTCTTTTTCAAACCAGACTTTTTCGACAGCACAGACGGTGATGGGGAAGACTTAGAGTGCTTGCCGTCCCCCAATTGATTCTTGTCCCGATCTGGCCCGTCCTTCAAAGGCTGCATTTCCAGCATGTCCACCACGATGCCGTTATTGCCACCGCCAGAGCGGACGATGACGCCGAGACCATCAGTCAGCTCACTGCCGCTTCCAGACTTCATGGAGGGTGTGTCGCTGTTGCGCCGGCTGGTCTCCCGGTTCTTGTTCTTGTCCACCCCGAGCTTATTCCTTAGTTTAGCCTTGATGTTCTTGGCGAGGGAGTGCTCCTGGTCCTCGTCCACGGTGGACAGTCTAGGAGACTCTTCTTCCTCTACTATCTCAATGTCATCTATATGTATAAAACAAACAAAACAATAAACTCTAGGCCTCATGGTCTTAGAAATAGAAGCACTATTAAGTATTTTAACAGTTGTAAAAATAATTTAACGCATTGAGAGTAATTCTTTTTACAGGTCTACGGAGCAGAATTTAATTTTTTTTTTTATTTCAGACATTTATGATCTCACACAGACAAAAAATTAGTCTTCTTGAAAGTAAACCTGATCAGTCTTGACAATGGAATTTTTTTTTAAAACTGTTTTACAAAAGACTTTAAATTTATACAAGGTTTTTTTAAAATTGCTTTTATATAGCACATCTTTCAATCAAGCATGCTCAGAGCGCTATGGACCAATCTCTTTTATGGACCAATGGTGGGAGGAGTATCTGGAAGAAAGTTTCCGAGCTGCCTTTAGGGCACTCTGTAAACACAACTTTGCTTGAGTCAGGATTTAAACTTGAGCCTGCTTGCAGTTTCGGCCTCTCAGCCACACATATATCAAATTGGCATAATCTCTTTAATTTTTTGTATGATTAGGTCACACACTATCAAAATTTGTGCTGTTTGTTAGTTCCAAAATAAAACAGTAATTTCAAACACAATTTCAAACTTTGCAATAAAAAAAAAAGTTAGCATTAAAAAAAAAAATCCAAATAAATTTGAAAAAAAAAAAAATTATTGGACAACTTAGAAGCATTAGATATGTTAGATATATATATATTCATTTAAATTTCAAATTATTGACTAAAGCTAGAGTTTAATAAAAATGATTTGTATAACTTTATTTATAGTATTCATTGTTTTATTGCTGATTATTCTTCTTTATTTTCCCATAAGAATTGTATGCAAACAAATGAAATCAATATTTTAGAAATAAAAAAAAAAAAAAAGAGAGAAAAAAAAAAATCAGCAAGTTATTGAATTGGCTATTTCTTACAAGTGACTTACTAAAAGGACAGCAGTCATCACAGACAGTCAAAATTGTCAAACAGTGAAGGAAAAAAAAACAAATAAATAACAATCTTGAGACATTTTTAGCCTAACTCTTCGCCATAGCCACTTACCATAAATTTCATATAATAGTATTTCATGTTCATAGCTGTTGTTATCTTTTTCTTATTAGACCAATCAATAAAATATTTAAAAAAACACCCTTTAAAAAAATATTTGTACTGTTTCATTCTCATATGAATACCATTGGTTTCATTTAAGATATAAAATCAAGAACCAAATAGCATTTAACACAGACATGGAAAAAAGACAACAAAATAATATTTAAAAAAAAACTGATAATATTTTTAAAAAAGATTTTTTTTTGTATCTAAGATGCCCCACCTGGCAACTTTGTGGCTTTAAAAGAAGCATTTGTTATTCTGTGTTTCACTGCCTGGGCTGTTTTCTGTGCCTCTATGTTAACTTCATGGTTATCAAAGGAGAAATTTCCTCGGTGATAAGAATTGATCATGGCATTCGTTATCTGTGAAGCAGCATAGACCATATTTTAAAACTATGACTAAATAAATCACTACAAAATGGGAGAGCTTGATTTCCTTTCAGAACAACTTTGTTGTGTTACAATTAAGCTGATGGAGTAAATTTAAAATTCTTTCTAGCCTCAATTAGCAAGTCTTAAGAGTTGCCATGGATTAGGAAGATTAAGTTAGCAAATCTTTTAAGTAGATAGTGATTGTTGAGTTCACTTAGCAACCCTTTAGCATATAATGAACTATTCTTCAGTAGATAAAACTAAATTAAAACATATAGGAATTCACAAAATGTTAATATGGAATTGTATGATTAGTTAATATAAACAAGAATTGAACCTTCAATCCAACAGCCTTGTTTAACTTCATATAGTTGTCTAATAATGGTAATGTCTTCAATTCCGAAGATTAAGGAAAAGTGCAGTAGTTCAAAGGACAATGCAAACCCAGTAGCGACCTGCATATTTTGCCAGCAATGATGCAGACAAAGCCGTTGTCCAAGGAGGTCTACTTAAGTTTTCTTTACAATTTGAACTTCTATACTACTTTTTTCTTTGGCCCTCAAATGTGTGTCCCATGGCCTTTGTGAGAGTTCTTTGACTGTCTCTTTCACTACTTGATATTAAAAAGCCTTCTATAACTTTTTATGGTGGCTGAGTGGTAAAGCACTTGGCTTTCAAACTGGAGGTACCAGGTTCAAATCCTGGTGAAGACTAGGATTATTAATTTTGGGATCTTTAAGTGCCTCTGAGTCAACCCAGCTCTGATGGATACCTGACATTGGTTGGGGAATAGTAAAGGCGGTTGGTCATTGTGCTGACTACATGACATCCTCGTTTATCGTAGGCCACAGAAACAGATGACGTTTACACCATCTGTCTGAAAGGGGGACTTTAATTTTACTTTACTTTATAAATTTTTATAGCCAAATTGTTCATTCTACAAAATTCAACAGTCTAGTTCAACTTCATATAGCCAACCTGCTAGTTTGTAAAAGATCATAAATCTAGTTCAACTCTAGTCAGACAACTTGTTAACTCTACATGTTACATGAGGAGTACAGAAAAAGATTTTTAAAAAAGTACTTACCAGTAAAACATCCGAGTACAACTCAAAGCTTGCTCTTTGGTGGGCTACCTGGATGGCTGCCAAGGCTGCCTTCTTTTGTCCATTGAACCTGCTTACACAGAACAGGTGGATTGATTAGAGAAAAGAAAAAATGCAAATGTACTGTCAACTGTGGTAACTACCACTACTAAACATATACTCCACATACAAGAGACTAAAAGTAATTCGTAAACACAGGCTCAGAGGCTGTATGTAGATATCTGCACAATGTCAATGGACCTTTAAGAAATTTTCTAAGGTACATTACCCATCCTATGAGTACGTAAATGATGGAAGAACCTTGATTGTCAAAATGAAAGACCTATCTTTGGTTTGGTGGTTAGGCGTATTTGTTAGAAATTCTTTAAGCTTGTGTGAAAATGAATTTTTTTTTTTCCTTTCAATTATTGAATGAAAAGGTTCATTAGGTGAAACTTTATATTTGAACAAACTTATATCAACTCAATCTATCTGTCTGTCTGGTACACATTTTGTACACAGTTATTTCTCCCACTTCCCATTCTACTATCAAGTTGAAACTTTGCACAATTATTCATAGTTCCTAACAAAACATGAATCAATAAAAGAAAAAAAAAACAATTAATTAATTAATTAGTGGTAATTATTTGATGTTGTCTGATATAGAAAAAGGAAAAATACATGTTACGGCATTGAAAGATATGGCTGTGAATGTGCAGTTCTTTGTTTTATGTAAAAACATTTGTTTTTTAAAGTGAGCGTGTTTAAGTTTAAAGATAGAAAGATATAATGTTTTTTTCCCAGGACATTCTTTATCTACTCCAACTGTGGCCCAACTCTCCTCCTATATCTTAACATTTACACACAAAACATTAGAGGCAGACTAGCACAGACATCTGATATATCATGTTAGCAATCACAGTGAAGAAATAACTTACATAGCAAAATAAACTGCTACCAGCATCTCCACAATAAGGGAAGGGAATAAGGAAATCATGGGCAGTTGCTTAAACTCATTGCTTTGAGAGAATCCTGATTCATTCAGACTGGATAGGCAAATAGAACATTCAGTATATATAAATATATGTAGAAATATAATATTTATAAATAAATAGTTAAAATTTGATATTTTTCTCATTCCATCATTTACTTGTAGCAATTGTTGCAATTCAATGTATGTATTTTCTAAATGCTAAAATCAAGTCTGGCATCACCATTTTTTTTTTAAAGTTGTTTTACATTTTTGGGATGTTTATTCAAACTTTAAAATAATTACATCCTGATCCAAACCTCCCACATAATGATGGAGAATGGCAGTGGGAAGGCTTGTAGCCTTAGACTCCTGAGATCACTAAACCACAATACAAAAAGCATACCACGTAGTACAGTAAAGTTTCCCTTTCAGACATTGTGATCTATGAGGCAGATGATGTTGAGGTCGTCTGTTTCTATGGCCAACGATTATTGAGCAGGGTGTCATGTGGCCAGCAAAACGACCAACCGCCTTTACTTTCCCCAATTAAAGTCAGGTACCCATTAGAGGTGGGTGGACTCAGGCACGCCCTAAAAATCCTGAAATTTAAAATCCCATTCTTCAAACCCAGAACCCCAGGTTCAGAAGCCAAGGGCTTAACCACTCAACCACCTCACATGACCATGATAGTAGTAACATTTTAACCTTTGAATTAAAATCATACCAGAAAACAAAATTTAATAAACATCTTAGTAGATACCAGGTTATACTGTGCTTCTATGTGGCTTTTGTTTATATTTCTTTATAATGTAAGGAGCTTAATCTGAAATGAGCTTCTAACATCTTATTATTACTATTTTGTTTGATATTGAATAAGGGAAATAACTTCTACATTAATGAGAAATATAGTTATAAGTGCAGTGTTCTTTCGTCCCCTTAGATAAGTTTTTTTTTTATTTAAAAAATTTTAAAAACATTTTCCTTGTTAATCAATCCCTTTTAAGATTAGACTATGTGAAGTACAGATATTGTTGTCTAAACTAGGGTCTCACCTGATCAGTGCTGTACACAACGCTTTCAGTGAAAGCTCATGGAATCTGTCAATGGAATTATTGTAGCAGTGCATTACAAACGTTAAAATGTTGAACCTGAAATGTCACAGGAAAACGAAACAAATTTACCTTCAGAATTTATCATTTTGTGAGTGTGTGAGTGTTGGTGAGTAGTTTTACTAAATTCCTCTTATTAGCTTACTATTTCCTCACGAGTTCAAAAACCTTTTTAATGATTATCCTAGAAATTTGACAGTTTATGTAACTGGGTTGACAGCTATAATTTTTCAAAATATAATTATCTCTAAATTAAATTAAGACTATTTTGAACCCAGCTTCCATTGTGTACTCCCTAATGTGACTCAAATCTTTCTTTGTATTGATTAAGGCAATGAATAAATAAAGAGATGTTTATGAGTTGGACTATGGTAGAAGAACTTGCAAGCTCACTGGAAAAAAAAATATTTTTTTTATTACTCAGTAGAAGATTACATTGTCAAAAACACACAAGACAAAACAGCAAGTGTCATGTTTTCACAATATTGAAGCATTACAAGAATCTGACTTTCATGATTGGAAATTATAGAACTCTATCAGCTTTATAAAGGAAGAATTGATGTTTTAAAAAACTTTTTATGTTACTTATCATCTACTGCATTTCAAACTACATAGAAAATGAATTAAAAATTCAAAATCTATATATTTATAATTCTTTTCATGGTTCAACAGTTTGGACACCAAGCAGTAAAGGAAAGATCACTCTTTTACTTTTCCAAGTCGGATTAGAGTTACCCCATGAAAAAAAAGAGGAGGGGGAGAAAAAAAATAGTATTCACCTGTCACAAAATAGCAGGGCAGAACTTAACCATTGTGACCAAGAAGTCATGGAAAGATCACTCTTTTATTTATTTCTACCCCATGAAACTTTAGCGGCAAAAAAAAGAGAGGGGGGGGGGAGAACAAGTAATCTACTCAGTATTCACCCCTCACTAAATAGCAGGGCCAGACTTAACCTTTCTGGGGCAATGCGAAACGAATTTTGCGGGACCCAGTTTGGGTAGGGATACGGATAAGTGAAAATTAAAAGTTTGTATTAGAAAAAAAATTCGTCTATGCATTTTATTCATACTTTACTACGTACAGAATTACTTTACGAGCCTTGTGTGTAGCGAAGTCATACAGTATATCATAAACATTCTGCTTCCTACATAGATCACGCTCAATAGAAAGAATTACCAAATGTTCCAATCTATCTTCGAGAATTCCAGATTCCACAATTAAAGGTATTAATAATTTACACCTTGAATTTTTGCGTGTCCTATGAGAGTGTGGGGACCACTGTTATCTCATAGGTTGCAGTGGCCTAAGGCCGCCCTGCAAAATAACGGCGTATGCTACGCGTGGGTCGACTAGTAGAAATTAATTTGGTTTTGAACTATCCAGCTTGTTCCTAAGTTGGTTTTTTATAATGATTACAGTATTGATGAACATACAATACTTTTTTGAATGATAATATAACGCCATGGTGTATGATAACACTATAACAATGTAAAAGATATAAACAAAATTGTCAGAAAATATAATTTCATAATCAACTGCATTGGCATTGTGTATTCATTCAGGGCCGGTTTTAAAATTGTGGAGGCTCTGGGTCAGAATTTTTGTGAAAGCTTTAAAAAACAAACCACTTAATAATAATAATTATACTAATATCTGTAAAAGCCATATTTTAGAAAAAAGAAATAGAGTGCTCGTAAATTTATTTTTTTTACTTTAAAATAAGTTTAACAAGCATTTTTCATTAGAATAATGTTTATATTTTTTAGTGTGTGAAGGGCAAAATTTTCCTAAATATGCTTAGAGAGTTTTCCAATCTGTAACAACATCAGAAGGTATGAAAAAAGCCTCAAACCAGCAAATATGTTCCGCTCAATTAAAAAAAAAAAAAGGAAGATGGTGCACAGCTAATGGAGCAATGGGTAGATCATTATCCAGAACTCTAGCAGATCAAATCTTTGCAACCACTTTGTTTAACTTCACAACACTTCTAGCTTTGGATGCATTAGGTGAAACGCCCTTGTAAGTTAACAGAGCATAGCCACTTTGGAAAGCACCTAGAGGAGATGGAATTCCTGGAGAAGCCATTCTCACTGGAAAGCAAACCTAAAAATGAAGCCACTTCACGAACTGCTAAGCCTGTGTTGAGAACTTGGAAGGTTTCCCGCAGAACTTAAAGATGCAAACATTGTTACAATTTATAAAAACTAGGTTAAATGTACCGAATGTAACAATGATAGATATTTATTTTTTATTATTATAGCTTTTATATAGCGCTACTATCATTTTTAATAGCATGCTCAGAGCGCTTTTGGTCCAATCTCATTTGTGGACCAGTTTCTGGGGGGGGGGGGGGGGGGGTGTTTCTGTGCTGCCTTTAGGCGCTCAGTAAACACAGCTCTGCCAGAGTCGGGTGTCGAACCTCGAGCCCCCTTCTAGCTAGCCAAGCCTTGTTCAAGCGCACTTGGCCTCTCGACCACGCTTCCCACTGCTAAGCGTTGTTGAAAAGGCTTATGAAAGAGTACTATCAAAATGGCTGCAGATCTGGTCTGAATGAGTTTATCCTGAGTCGCAATGTGGCTTTAGGGCAGGCAGATCTACAACAGATATGATTTTCTCATTGAGGAAGCTATAGAAGAAGAGCAGAGAACAAATAAAGCCACTCTTTATAGCTTTTATCAATTTGACCAAGCCATTGGCGACGTAGTGTTTCCATACAAAAGAAAATTGGATGTCCAAATAGGCTACTGGAACATGAAGGGCATAGTACAGTTTGACAAATCCATCTCAGGGCCTTTCTCCATTACAGCATATTGTTTTCAGTTGTAATTGCCAGTATCTTTAAATCCAAGAAAGATGGAATGTATATTCAAAGTAGATCCAAATGGAAGCCTTTTTAACCTGGCTCAACTTTAAGCCTAAACGAAAAAAACGCATATATAGATTACGGAATAGTAATTTGCCAACGATGCACCAGTCACCACCATTCACAAGAATGATTACAATGGAAGAAAAATGTTTTGGCATATCATCAATCTTACAAAAATACTCACCAAACCAGAAATTCTGGTACAAGACGCCCCAGAACTATTCATGGCACCTGGTTGCAGGCAGCTTCAGAACGAGACAGCTGGAGGTCACTTACAAAGGCCATGGGATACACATTAGAGACCAAATGAAAATCTGCTGCTTAGGACAGAAGTAAACGGCGAAAAGAAAGTCTAAATTGACCACTGGCGGACAATGGTTATGCCTGCACTAGATTTGGCTCACAACCAGAACTTTATGTATTAGCCTTCTATGTACTTTTCGATGACCACAGATGAACTTGTAACACTGTTACCGAAAGTGGGATAAAGGAGTTTTAAAATCTTTCTGTTTTAGTCCTAATGGAAAGGAGATGACCAATTTGTTCCGATCTGATGTGTTTTAATATGTGCAGGTTGTCTTTAAGGATTGTGTGTGTTTTGGAAAGGCATCTTTCATGAAAAAGTTCTTCACAAGATGGTAGCTGTGTTTGAGTGATATACGATGATTTTTTAATTAGTCTATTTAGTCTATATCCTTGTACCAGTGAAGTATTACCGTACCAGCATAATTTCCTTAGTTTTCTAAGATAAAAAAGTTGTTGATGAATTTTGGGTGTAAAGGCTTGACAGTGTTCACTCCATTTCAGTTTGTTGTTGATGGTTGTACCTAGGTATTTATGTTCTTGCACTTGGTTTACGGTTTGGTTGTTTATCTGAATTTCTGCAAGATAGTCTTTATGTGTCCTAAAATCTTGTTTTACATCTATGCACTTCTCCCAGAGTTATGAACTGGTTGGTGGTGACTGGAGTGCTGGGAGTATCACTTGGGAGGTGTGACTGGAGAGGTGGTTGAAGAAGTGGGAGAGTCAGAGGGAGAGGTGGTATGAGAGACAATGGGGTAGGAGTAGATAATTTTAAATTAATCAGAGGAAAAGCTTCATGTTTCTTTGCTAAGTCATAAACTATTCTGTCCAACCACATATTTGTAGTTACATATTTTAATTGAGGGTTGGAACCCCTTACCTTTATACTTTTGAGTTAAACACAACATTTTTTTCTCCACCTTTCCCAATCTAAAAGTTATTTTCAGTTCTGTCAGACTCCTTTAAAAAGTGGATCCCCCCAAGAGAAATCAAAGAAAAACCAATAAGAACACTTTAGAAAAAAAAACCACCCAAACCTGTTCTGAGCAAGAAAGCGTTCATGTTGCTGGTATGGTCCACTCTTCCATACCGAGTGTGACTTGTTAAGTGACCTCAGAGACTGCTCTGTCAATGGCTCAGTCACCCCGGGGATCTTGGACTGGAAAGATCAATGCAAAGGCAGCTATAAGGATTTCATTGCAGTTTTAATACTTAGCTTAAGTTATCTAGATGAGAATATCTAGTTAGAGTTAGAGCAATATAAATGTCTTCTTTGAGGTTATAAGTTACAGATATTCTTAGCTTAGGAAATAAATGCATGAGTAAGAAATATAAGCATTTAAAGATTCAAAAGTTCAATATATCACATTTTCAATCCATGACTAAAATACATTCAGTTGTTACAAAAGAAGATTCAAATTCAATTCTTAATTCTTTTACTTCAACAAACAAAAAAAATCTTATATTCTCTCATTATTTTACTTTGTTTATGAAATGTTAACAAGAGTACAATCGTTTGTTGTTTGAACTAGATTAACCAATATTTAGTTAGATCAAAGTAACCAATATTTTGTTAGATCAAATTAATGAGGCATCATGTTCCTTAAGGTAAATACAAAACACATGCAGAAATACAATGTCATGCTGACCTCATGATATAGTGAAGCTTTGTTGATGGTAGGGATTCGAAATGTTTCCACCACAGGTGTCCCATCAGGATTGACAATTTCCTGAAACAATAGAGAGAACATTGGAAATAAACAAATTTCTAAATGTATTAATATAAGCTAGTTCAATGAAAAAATATATTTAAAAAAACAACAGGTTGTGTCCATAATAACAGTGTTGGAGAATAAATATTAGTTTCGTTTTTCACATGATAATAATAATAATAATAATGGAATTCACATAGTGCTGTTGACATTGATGCTGCCTCAAGGTTATTAAGCATGTACAGATATCTCTCTATGGCCTCAGTCACAAAGTATATAGAAATGAAACCGACGACTGAGCATTAGCTATGGTTGGAACGATGTCACCCATACAGCAGGTCCTCTCTCTACTCACAGCTCCTCTATCCAAAGGAACCGCAAATACCATACAGTTTGGAGTAAGCTGATACAGACTGGGGTAAGCAGCATAACAGGCTCTGCCAGCGAATAGCACTATATGCTGCAAACTGCCTAAAGGTCCCTGGCTCATGATTTTTCCTCAGGGTTGACTCCCGAAGCCTTTCCCATGTTTGGTCATAGCTGCAAGCAGTAGAGATTTGAATTCAAAGATTTCCTTCTCCTGGGTGGGAAGCCAGTTACAGACATAATAAGGCTTGTCTTCGAGTCTAAAGATTAATGAGTACAGCAGTCTTTTCATCAATAAAATTGTTTAGAAAGACCTCAAAGAAAAAACAGGTTGTTTTTTTTTGTAAACACAGATTCAGCGGGTATTTTCGCACTCGATTGAACTGTTTCTTTGTATTCAATAAAGAGTTGAAAAAATACATAGATGTTTTGTTCATTTAGCGCACTTTTTTAATGTGTATTGTAGACATTTAGAACTAGTCCACAAGCTCTTGTCAAATCTTTAGTTTAATTAATCTTTAATAGAAGAAGATTTCGACAAGCTCACGGGAAAGCCTCTTGCAAACAATGAAGCATTACAAGAAATAAGTAGAATGACAAATGATGCAACACCATCAGGAACACCGGTTTTATTAAGTAGGAATCGATTTTAAAAAAAAATTGTTTGGGTTCATAAGTCAATCTCCAAGAGTGAAGAGGCAACAAATCTATGTACACATAGTGAGAAAACAAAACGCCATCAATTCTGAAAGATTAGAAAATGTATGTGAAGTTTGAACTTTTCCTTTGTCAGTTGACTTTCAAATAGGATGCCAAATAGTCTGAGTAGAACAAAGTGTCACCTGTCTATCAAAGAGTTAAAGTAAGGAATGAGGTCAGTGGAATATTAGACACAAATATCTCAAGACTATTAAACGAGATGCGGCCATTCTTAAACAAGTTGAAAAGCAATGGGGAAACAAGGGAGGAAGGGTGGGGGAGAGAAGACAGGGTGGGCGTGTAGACGAGAATCGATTTAAAAAAAAAAAGAAAACATATTTTAATGATCCATAAGCAGTTGTAATAGTGGGGACACAATGTGTGTGTGTGTGTGTTTCACAAAATGTATGCAGTTTTAGTGGGAAAAAGATGTGTGAAGAAGGAGAAGCAGGCCGGTGGAGGGGGTGGCAGGGGTAAGGTAGAAAGAGGCCATTTCTGAAACTCACCAAAAGAAATCGTAATGGAATTTCGCCTGGTCGATTTTCGACCAGAGAGGCGAGCGATAATGGGAAGGGGGGGGGGGGGGGGGGTAGCCCATTTTTTGAACAGCATTTGGCGTAGTTTCTATCATCATCAATCAGTGTTAACATGATATAGTGGTCAGTGATACCTTTTTTCTCTACACTGTTAACGGTGTGCAGTCATTAAACAGCATTACACTTCTATCACTAATTATGGGATACACATATCACCATCTACTAAAGAAATAACTCGCCAACGACTATACATCTATAAAATGCAGTTATAATGTCATAGTACAACCAAAGAAAGGAATCAACAGTAAGACGTGACTACTAAGATGGTCAAGAGTAGACTTGAATGTTGTTAGTACAATGTGCCTCTACCAACAAATTATTGCATACATGGAAATAGAAACTACGACTGGCGCGCGCACGAACGCGCACACACGGGGGGGGGGGAGAGAAGGGAAAAGGGGTGGGGACAGTATCAACCATCAGAAATATCACAATATCTTGTCAAGGTCCTAATAACAATCTTGAATTGGTTTCCAATAGCATTAAATCGTTAAAGATGACGATATGACACTTATACAACAAACAGTTACTCTTTACTTCAATAAATTGTCTAAGGGGTCTTCGTTTACATACTATGGTAGTAAATTTAAATTTGCAGTCAATAGGGACAGATGACGTTAGCTCGTCTGTTTCTATGGCCTACGATTAACGAGGGTGTCATGTGGCCAGAACAACAACCAACCGCCCTTACCTCCTCAGCGCAAGTCAGGAACCCATAGAGCTGGCTGGACTGCGAGGCAGCCCAAAAAATCTAAATTAAAAATCCCAATCTTGAACCCAAGACCCCATCGGAAGCCAAACGTTTTACCACTCTGCCCCGTAATGATCAGTACATACATCCATATCATTTTGACTGGACCCTGTTGTTTCTGTGTTATGGGTGAGTCGTCTCGAGACATGCCACTCGCTTAGTGGTATGTGTGTCGTTTTCGTTTCTCTTCTACAGAGCGATGTAAACTTTAAAGTGACTACACTTTCTCAAAATCAATAATATTCATACTTAGATTTGTTTTATTGGTTATTTAGGAGTGAATGAGTTACGTGCATGGGCGTAGCAAAGGATATTATTTCGGGGGGGGGGGGGGGGGGTAGGAGTTTGGGGAGAATTACCCCCTGCTCTGTGTGTTGTGTCATTCAGTTGTGTCCGTCAGTTTCGGAGACGAAAAATTGTTAGCTGTTCATGTCGGGATATATTGTGAATGGCGTCTAGTCATTCTTGCAATTTGGTTGAGAGCTGGTCCATTTTTTTAATAATTTATTCTACTCTCTATTTTTTCTTTATCTCTTGAGGGTAGGGTGGAGTTTTCAATACTTTATTCATTCTTTTTTCACTATTCCTATGTATATCACAGCTGTATAAGGAAAGGGAGGGTGGGAAAAGGAAAGACGTTAGGGGCCTTACACCTGAGGTGCCCAGCATTTTTTCTGCTCATAGAAATTTCCGATACGCGTGTCTCGTGAAGTATCACCTTTAAAAAAAAAAGCTCTGTAGCCTTATTATATACTGTGGGCAGAACTTTCGAAGGGCCGCATAGTACCGTGCGTCGGACCGGATGTGGCCTGCAGATCTTGGTCTGGGCATCGCTGCCTTAAAAAATCTACGCCTCTGGCTTAAGTTGCCACTACAACCCGACGCTGGTCGGAACAAGCGAAGTAGTTGACAGCGACAAGAGAATGGTGTAGAAAAATGTACAGAAAGACCAGAGCCCCCCCCCCCCCCCCCCCCCCCGCGTTACGCCTCAGTTCTGTGAAGGTGCTATGAGACGAATGACAGTAATACCAATGATTGATACAGCTGGCTAGCCACGATGGGATGGGATCAATCAATCGTGTGTTTATTAAAATAATGAACTGAGCGGACAAACAGATGAGCTCCCCACCCCGACATCTCTCTCTCTCTCTCTCTCTTTCTCTTCAAAATGAAGCCCCCTAGTGTCTCCATGGCAATCATGTCGTTCCTCCCATTTTCCATCTCTCTCTTTCTCTCTCTCTACTTTCCGCAGAGATAAAGCATACCGTATCTCTGGCGTTTACACGCTGCTAATTCTCTCTCCTCCCCCTCCCCCCTTTCTTCTTCGTCTCCGGGACGACACACACACACACAGAGAATCTCACAGAGAAATGGAAACATTAGCAAAGTATCGACCAATAGAGTAAATAACATTAGCCGCAGTTCGATCCACGGCAGGAGAAAAAAAAAGCTACCAGGATGGTGGTGATGCACGACAAACCCAATCAGCCACAAGATGAATTACCCAGATAAACATAGAGGTAAAACATAAGGTGGACTCTCAGTAATGTTACCATTATATAAAGATACTCTATTTTAGACTCTGTATAAACATACCCTTCCATTATGTTCTCATTATGCAATTAGACAAAGATTGTCTTATATTCAGATGATGTACATTTATTACTTTTACAGATGAAGGAAGGGAGATAATGGAATAAATTATTTTCGTTAGATCATCGCCCGTGTTTTATGAGTTTACGAAGCTGGAGTATCTTCATGCTATATAAGAGTTTATTGGATTAGGAGTGTATGGTACAGACACCTCTATAAGGCTCTCTGCTTAGCAAACCCAACTGTGACAGAGAGCGCAACACAGCTGGACGACTCCTCTTGATTTCAAGCTCGTGTGAATAAAAGGCAAAGCGTGTTGCCTGCTATGCTTCTAGAGGTTTACCATCCTGCATGTGGGCGATTAACTATTACATCTAATCCCTTTCTTCTTTTATTAACAAAACTACGTTAGATGTCCATCATTTTGAAATATAAGTGTTTTTTTTTTTAATAGGCCTAATTGTGTTTACAAAGTTTATTAAGATGTTAGTAAATTTGCGTTTTTTTTTACTTTATGGCGAGCTCACTATAAATAGTGTAAGCTACGCCTTCATTTTTTTTGAATAAAGTAACCATGGTTACAATGTAATTTGTTTTACATGTTCGCTCTATTTTGAGCATATTAAAAATATCGCAGCAATGACGTGACATTGTTATTTTCTTAGGACATGGATATTCCAGACTTATGGTATATGATATCTATGATATTTTTTATTTTTGGCACAGAGGCACAAGTCGTGCCCCTTTTCTTATTATGTCAGGCGACGTGCATTCATTACGAGAGGCATTGTGGTTGAGTGGTAAAAAGCTTCACATCAGAATCAAAGGGATATTGGATTCGAACCTTTTGGAAACTGGGATTTTTAATTTCTGTTGTTTTTTTTCTTTTTGGATCCCCCTGAGTCCAGTTGGTTGGTCGTTGTGCTAGTCAAATAACACCCTCGCTAAACGTCGGCCATAAAGGCAGATGATATTACATCTTCTAGCCCAAAATCGCTGAGTCTGAAATGGACACTTACTTTTCAACACGGTTTAGAACAAGTAATCTAACATGAAAGTAGATCTATAACGTATACACATTTTTAAAGAAAGAGAAAATAAAAGGAACGTTTTAAAAAGCCTTATGACATGGTCACGTAGTCTGAAGAATTGCGTATTGCTGACATACGTTGATACTCACACGAATTCGAATGTGCTACATTTCAAGTAACTTAAGTTAGCATAAATATGCCAACTGTTGAAAATGGTGAGATTTAAATGTGCTAGTCTGAAATCTGAAGTAATATTAGTTGCAAGCATTATATACAAGGTTTGTAATCTATAAAAATGGAGAAATGTCACGAGATATATTTTAGAACCCATTCCATGTTTAGAATATTTTTTAAATCATAAAATGCTTTTTTGTCGTTATCTGTTGGAGTGATAGCTAGGATAATTTGATAATCAATTCACACGCACACAATTTTAAATGTTTTGATTAGAGATAAAAGTGTTGATAAAAAACAACAGTTGGCAGCACTTGCTCCAGAAATGAAAACGAGGCCATCATCGAACAGAGAGAATATGGATCGGGCCGAGTAATAATGTGCTGTCCTGCTGTGAACTTTGACCCAGGAAACACAAGCGCCCATCATGAGAGAGAAAGAAAAAGAAAAAAAAACAGGCCCCCATGAGAATATGATCAATGACTTCAAAGATGATATGGGGGACTATTCGCTTGGCGGAAAGACAAAATAGTTCCTTCACTGGGGTTATCTCTTGAATAGTTATTGGTTTTAAGCAGGTTTTCATCTTTTTTTTTTTGTGGGAGTTAATCCGGCTTGTCGTGTAGAGATGAACTAAAACATACCATCAAATCAGTGGTACAACTGCTGATAGCATCATAGCCACTATCCAAGCAATCGACCACTGACTGACCGTATGTCCGTTATACTGTGAAGTTGACCACATATCCGATATACAGTAAAGGTGACCACATGTCCGTTATATTGTAAAGCTGACCACATGTCCGGGTTACTGTAAAGCTGACATGTTCTTTATACCGTACGTAAGTTGACCACATGTCCTATATGCTGTTAAACTAAACAGACATCCATTTTTTTTACTGTAGAGATAACCATATCTCTGATTATATTGTAAAGGTGACCATATGTACATTATATGTTATACTGCAAAGCTGACCATATGTCTGTTATACTGCAAAGCTGACTATATGTCCATTAAACTGTAAAACTGATCATATGACCTTTATACTGCATAGCTGTTCACATATCTGCTAAACTGTAACGCTGACCTATGTCTGTGATACTGTAAAGCTGAACACATATTGATAATACTGTAAAGCTGGCCACTTGTCTGTTGAACTTTAAAGCTGACCACATCTCCCTTATACTGAAAAACTGACCGTATGTCTATTATACTGTAAAGCTGACCAATAGTCTGAAAATGGACAAACCCAACACGTTCAACATAATACTGTAGGCTAGAAAGATTCACGAATCATCTAAAGTGATGTTATGCTCTTTAAATTATGAGGTCCATTTAAGAGGTCACAAGTCCGATAGACTTAAGCTCATGGTGTAACTATTTTGTATACACCTGTGTCTTTTATTCAGAGTGGATGACGAGCCGTTCACAGGAGAGACACCGTAGTCGTTGTTCGACAACGTATCAAGAAGATTGGCCACTCTTTCATTGCTGAGAGGACTGACCACTTATAATATCCCTTACATAGAGGAATGACCACTTATAATATTCCTTACTGAGAGGACTGACCAGTTATAATATTCCTTTCTGGGAGGAATGACCACTTAGAATATTCCTTACTGAGAGGACTGACCACTTATAATATTCCTTACTGGGAGGACTGACCAGTTATAATATTCCTTACTGAGAGGACTGACCACTTATCCCTTAGTGAGAGGAGTCACCACTTATCCCTTACTGAAAAATAATCTATATTCACAAACTATGAATAGGACTGAGGAAGTGTATCCATTAGAAACTATTCGATATTAACAAAACAAACAATTCCAAAGTGGCTGTAGAGCTAGTCTTGACTAAACACATGGACACAAGTCACAGATACAGACATTCTCACTTGACCATTTGGTAGTAGAAGAAATAAAATAAAGTGACAATTAGAAATGAAAACTTTTTTTTTAACTGAATAACCAATGAGTAACTAACTTACCCTTAAGAAGTCAAAATTGACTGTCGAAAGGTTACTAAAACTGACAGACATTACAGGTTGACCAACAAGTGGACAAATACTTACGGAAAAGATTAAGTAGACATTGAATGGAAAGGCGTACCAAGAGATGTATACCTGAATCACTGCTCGTAATAATCTCATGGCTGATTGAACGAAAAATGACAAGTGATTAAGTTATTGATATTTACATCCCTTTTAGCAGACACCTTGACTAAGAAGTCCCAAAAGAGTATGGCTAAGCATTTAACGATATTAGGATTATTACACAAGGCCAAACAGCCCAGAGCATCGTCACAACTGGCACCCTTTGTACATGTTCTCAATTGAAGCAAAACAAAAATTAATCATGTTGTCTTTTTATCGACGCCATTTTTTTATGATAACTCCACCTTTCCTATATACGTCTTTCTGGTAGCTAATAAGTCCACTGAGCAGATGTCTGTAATACAGTGTCGTCTCCGCATGAGCTACTTATATGAGAATATAGTCATTTAGCCAGAGCAAAAGTTAATCTTCAACGCCTTCGAAACATTGAACTTCTAGTGGATTTCTTCTTCCTCGTTCTCATTTTACATGTCGGACGGTTTAGATCAGCTATCCTACATCTGAAATGAACTGCGCAGTGGTTTCCAGATCAGCCAGTTCTCCGCATAGTTTTTCTTTTATAGGAGGGTTTTGGGGCCAGAGTCTTGTTCGGGCCTCTTCGTGTAGTGTGCAGCTTCGAATGACATGGTCAGCATTCTCTGGTGATGCTCCACAAGGGCAGGTTTCGCTAGTCCCGAATTTTAGCTTCCGGAACATATGTTGTCTCATTCTGTTTTTTCCGGTTCTGAGTCGAAAAATTATGCGTTGGTCCTGTCCATATGGCTTGTAATAGGCGTTTGTAGTGGATGAATGTAAAGGTTTATTTATCGCTAGTCTGTGAGCTATATGAATAGTGTGTCATCCACAACATGCAAAAGCTGGAGGGGGGGGGGGGGAACACAACAAATAAACACAAATACATAGAATCATTAACACTTTGAGAAGCGTATGCACTGAAAGCTATAGAAACACTGACCTATATTAAGCCGTGTGATTATTCTCAATCTATGCTATTTCATCACCGGTGAAAATGCTGCCTTAGCTATATAAAATAATATATAGGTCAGTAGTGGCAATTCTTATCACGCACGTTCTAAAACGTTGTATTTATTATTTATGCTCAATTATGTTTTTAAATAGAACACAACACAAACATTTTTGAAAATTTGAAAAATGTTAAATAAAACCTGGGTCCAGCACGCGCAGGAACTCGCGAGGCGACGTCCAATATAGTTGTGCTCGGCGAGCGACCGAAATCCTGGTCGAGTTCCATCTCCCCGTATCGATCTGAAACCCTCTGTCTCCTCGTCCGCCGCCACACCCTTCTCTTCTCCCACTTCAGCCTACATCAGGAATCAGAGAACGCGCGTGTGTCCGTGCCAGGCTGGCACAATTACAGCCAGGGGCAGCCCTTTGACCTACAAACTGGACCCAGTAACACCGAGCACAGTGATAGGGGGGGTCCACATAGGACGTCTAGAAGAAGGGATGACGAAGGGAAAACACATACAGAGTATAATCGAAGTGGGCGTGATGCGTGGACAGCCCTTGAAACTATTTACGCTAAAATATTTCATTGAAAGTATCTTGATGTGATGGTAGGAAGCGTTAAAAAACAAAACAAGCAAAATACACAAAACTACTTTTAAAACAAACAACAAAGGCTTATATATAACGGGAAACGGAAGCATAGTTACTGCCATTGCTACCCATACAGCAAGATATATCTCCTTTTTTGGCTATAGATAAAA